>JAEIFV010000219.1:0-416975 GCA_018904265.1 Lordiphosa collinella
AAATACTCATTAAAAAGTGTCATAAACGAATCAGAAAGGCACATATTGCTTGCTGGTAAATGACCATTAACACAACCCAGCAAACATTTTATGAAACTTTTGATCACATTCGAGACATTTTCGAGTCCGAAACAGAGCTAGCAAATGACAATTGACCGTTTTTCGTTGTCCAAAAATAACAGTTATTTACGGACCCTTTGAGCAAAAAGTCAGAGATGAACCATTCACATCGGCTCATGAACGAATCGCTCAGTGCTCAACGAACAACCAATAGATTTCTTTACATTTTGCTCTGCTCATTCACTGAGCAGATCGTCGCGAGCGAAGAAGATACAAGTCATTTGCGTTTGTGTGTGTGTATGTGTGAGTGAGGTGTCTGTTTGGGCTTGCGACTCACACAAGCCACACAAAACAAATAAATGAAAAATAAAGACCCTTTGAGGTGAGTCGTTCGGCTTTTTGCTCATCTACTGACTCTTAATGTGCGAGCGCTCAGTCGGATCGCTGTCTATAAATTGTTATTAAAAGAGCAAAACAAGCAACGCTCAACTGAGAACAGTCAACTGAAAACAAAAACAAAGAGAAACGAAGTGTTCTGCTCAGAGCGAGAGCAAGCTAGCATGGATTTTTTCGGTTTTGTTATTGAGCAGACCGCAAAGGCAAAAATGTTCAATTGTTATTTACGAGCTCTGGTCAGAAATGAGCTCTTTTTCTGATTATAATTGATACTCTTGTCGAGAGGAAACTTTTTCGAGTCGTTTTTTAATAAATCAAGTGTTGAGTATATGCCTGAGTCATTTTCGGGTCTTCTTTTAATCGCACATTATAGTTATCTTACTCTAATCATCTAAAGGGCTCAAAAAAGACTCCTCAAAGTAATTTTTTGTTAAAATGGTCTTCCAAATGTTGATCTAATACCCCACCTAGTAACAGGTGCCAACTAAAAATCTGCACAAACTTTAAAATACCGCCATAACCACAATTGTCAACGGATCTTTATCAAAGTTTGACAGTTTTTTTTATGACTACATATACAAAAGAATTGCATCAATGGATTTGGTCGAAAGGACCTTTCTCAGCCACTCGACGTAGCTTCCGGAAAATGTCTCTGTAGGCGGCCTGTACGACCATGGGGTCGTATTTCCGGATACATAAGCGAGTCCTGTTTGTCAGTTCTTTGATCTTTTTGGCCTTCTAGTTGTTTTTCTAAACTGCAGCACTCAGACTTCCAAAAAAATCTTCAATTGGACGACACTGCAGCAAGTTTGTTGGGTTCTGTTCTTTTGGTACAAATGGGATATTGGCGAAAAGGCGATATTGGTTGCACATCCACCGACATTTAGATTTGACAGTTTGTATTTGGTCAGGTGTGTAACTTGGCACTTTTTCAGCACTTTACTGATGTGTTGTTGGCTGCAATTAAATTTTTTGGCTGCATCTCGTTGACTTATGTTGTCTTTGTTGTTAAAAAGTTGGGTTAATTTTCTGACAGCTTTGCTTTCCGACCACTTCCAACTTCTCTTTTTATTATTTTTCGTTGCAAAATACTATAAATAGTGCGTTTGGACCCAAGAGGGCAAAAATGGTTTACTGTAAACACTTTACCTTTGTCAACATGCATTTCGTAGAGTGGCTGATAACGTCGAGTCGAGTCGTACGTCGAGTGGCTGATAACGGTCCTTTCAACGAATTTTGCAATTGATGCAATTCTTTTGTATATGTAGTCATAAATAAACTGTCAAATTTTCATAAAGATCCGTTGAGAATTGTGGTTATGGCGGCATTTTAAAGTTTATGCAGATTTTTAGTTGTCATCCGTTAGTAACAAAATCACCTTGATAAGTATTTTTCGAGCAACTCTTCAAGAAGAGTTGCGTCTAGGATACCATTTTCTTCCGGCAAAAGTTGATATGAGATCAGAAAACTCATTTATGACTCTATAAATTAGACCAAGTACTCGAAACAGACTCAAATGTAATCAGAAATTTCATAAAATGCAGGCTGGGTGGGACAGCATTCATTAAGGAGCAATTCCTAATTATCAGGCCTGTATTCAACACCGATTGATTCAGAGTATTAATGTGTAGAACTGTTATCCTACACTTAATACAGACTTTAGATACCTAGCGAATCATAATCTGTTGTCTAACTTCAGACTTCCCAGTACTCTATTACTCTCTATTAATAACCTCACAAGCTTTCCTTTCATTCTTCGCCAATATCTTTCCCCTAAAGCATAACCTAAATCACGAAAATTGCGTGATGTCTAACCCACCGCTTGTATGTACCTTTGCCATCAAAAAAAAACTTTAGCCCAGCTATTTGGATGTCATTAAATAGTTGTGTTTATTTTTATGCTTGTAAATGCAATAAATAAGTAAACAAATTAAATGCGCATAAATAAACCAGTCAAAAGGGAAAAGGTTAACACATAAACTTTTTTCTACTCAACGCGAGAAATGAAGCCAGAGCTGAGAAAAACGCGTGAAATTTTTTGCAAATGACGCAATTTTTGCAGATAGCGCAAAAACAAAAAATCAACGAAAAAGAATTAAATAAAAAGCCAGCCAAGTTGTCGTTTGCCCATTTTGGCATGACACACATAAAGAATGCGAGTTGAGTGTGTGTTGTCTTTGTGTGAGTTGTAAGTTTATGCCATTGCCTGCCTGTGCGCATAAAATTATTAGAACGATATAATTTCATTATCAGACGGGGCAAAGCAAACGACGAGACGACGAGAACGCGGCGAAAAGTTCATTGGCATACGGGACGTATGAGTGTTGGCTCAAGTATTTACAGAGAAGCACAGAGAATTGCATAAGCGTAGTTGGGAGGGGGAGATTTTGAAGCTTATAATTTAGAATTAATTATTAAGTTTTAGAGCTCTGTGCCCCCCACCGAGTGCATCTACCTTTTCACACACAAAATTGCTCTCCAGAGCAACATTTTCACTTGAATTTATTATTTAATTATATTTGGCATGCCAAGCATGTGACTAAAGCTACTTCTTAGGAAAATGAGCCACATGTATCTGGTAGATACTAAAGCCACTCCCCCTCCTCCCCCCTCCTCGCCTGGGCTACATCATTCTACTTATGATTTGTTATGTGCTTTGTGCTAGTTGAAGCGTTTCTTCTTGTCTGTGTTTATTATCAAATATTTTATCAGCATTTCATGCACCACAAACACATGACGAACGACAGACTTTGTTTACTCTTTACATTCACTCGAAATTTCCTAAGCAACATGCTGGGAAAATTGTCAAAAATGCTAAGTTTCCTGCTGAGCTTCTGTGACAGGTTGAGACAGACTGCTCCCCACTCTCCTCTCTTGTGAAGTGCCAATCAACTGCTTCTCCTTAGAAATTGCCATGCTTGGTGGAACTTCTTCCCTTGAATATGTATGTGTATGTGCACTTGAGTGTTAAAAGATGGCCATTCAACCCCAAAAGCTATTCAATTTACTCAATCGATTAACAATTTAATAAATGTATATTTTATTTCAAATTCAATTCAATTTCACATAACAAAATAAACAGAGACCAAATTTACCACAAACAACTAAAAACAACAAGTTAATTTAATTTAAAATTGTGAGATATTATTTTTAAACAAATGTGTATGTGTGTTATTTGCTTATCAATGCTTTTGTGGCCACATCCGCAGAAAACATTATTTAAATGAGAGAAAAAAAAACGCAAAATCAAATTTGTTGTTGCCCGGTCGAAATAAAATGTACAATTTTACAACAATCAATTGAAGAAGAAAAATATTGAAATGAGTTATTGACCCTTCAGACCCTTTAGCAATAAAAAGTGTAAATTAAATATTACAAATTGTATGCAAAACGGGAACGATAAATGTACTACAAACGCTTTTATTTATACTTCCAGAGGGCATTGTCAGACATTTGTAACGCACATTTTGAATATACGAATTTATTAAATTTTCTAATAATTGTTTTGAAGTTTGTAGCATAAGCTGAGTGCTTTTTTATTGTAGCAATGTCCTGTTTTGTCTGTTATCTGGCTCTGTATCTTCCTTGCAGCTAGTGCAGCGTACTGGGAGCTGAGTTCGGTACTTACTAGAAATAATCAAGTGAATGGCAAGGAGAAATTTCAATCTCGAAGTCTGCTGAAAAAACTTAGTCCACAGACAGCAAACATGTGTAAAATCGAAGATCCACATTGAAATTTCTCTGACATTCTCTTGTATGACCGTTTCTTATCTTGCTGATATTGGTATTTGCTGTAACTAACTCTGTTCACCTTGTTACGGACGCTGTTTTACGAAAAGGGAACTCCTGTCGGTACCCAACCGTAGATACTTACTTACTTGTAAAGTGTTAACGTGACTTTAAAAAAAAAAATATAAGAACAATTGCTCAAATATGGAAGCTATTTCGGAGACAGCAATTCTTGTTAAGGAAATAGCCGACAGTGTTTAAGCTATTCATTATGAATGTGAAAACATTAGCAAAAGTGTTCAGGTGGTGGCCAATAGCGTTGATTCGTTATCAACGAAGAATGGAAATGAATGGAAATGAATCCTCGAGGAAACCGATATTTCTTTGGCTGCACGGAAGTTGAACGCTATAGAAACTTTCAAATGGAAAAACTTTCAAATGGAAAAAAATCCATTTCCTCAAACGGCGAAAAGACTCGAACCTAAGGCTGTGCATCCTTTTAGAAAAAACCATCAGCGCATGTTAAGGTGGTTTCTGTTTAAGGCAAAGCAAAAACTTAAAGTTAATTGCAATCACATAGTTTGTTATGGTCTCTTATGAATCGTTTTTAACTCTTTGTACCATTAAAAAAAATTTTAGATATCAAGAGGCAATGAAATCCATAGACTTTTTTTAAGAAAAAACGTGCAAAAAAACTTGAAAAATAGAAAAATGGTACTTGCGCGGCTGTGCATTCAAAAATACCGAAATGGGTAGTGAAAAAACGTAAAATTGGCTTAATTTAGCTTAATTTAATTGCTTCCCTGGGAAAATATGATAAAAGTTAGTGTTTTTAACTACTTTTAATTTTTTTGGTCTCGGTGGACCTTTCGGTGGAAACTCAGAAGCAAATCAATACGCAGAAGTATTTTAAAAATTGTCACCACAGTTGGGCCTCCTTCACGCGAAAAAAGAATATCTTGTAAATTTCTTGAAGGAAACTTCGAACGAAAATCCTCCACTCCATTTGTAGGACAGCCAAAAGGTATGCAATGGTATTTGACAGTTTTTACCAATGTATCTTTGTTGTTATTGACTAAAATCAAAATTGGTCGCTAAAACCCATACACACATAAAAGTTTTAGTTTGGTTTTAGTTTGGTTTAGAGTCACTTAACAACGACTGCCTAAAAGCTGAGGCAATGCTCAAAAAATGACTAAAGATTTTGCTCTTGGTTTTTGGCACCTAGTACTTTGAAGTTCCCTACTGACTATAGACTATAGTTGATGACAAGTGTTGGGTTGTTCATGAATGAGTGATCAAAATTGCGTTGTTCACTAAGCTAAACAAGAGAACAAGTTCTTCTTCAATAGTTGTTATTTATTCAGTGATTAAGTCTTGTTTAATGAGTGTAATTCAGTAATTCTTGTTGTGTTTTATTCAGTGACTTATTTAGTTGTTCAGTGACTAGTTTAGTGACTTGTTAAGTGGCTAGATTAGTAAAAGTAAAAAATGGCTTGTCAAGTTGACACAGCCCCAAAGGGCCAAAGCCGAGCTTCTCTCAATCTCTTGGCTTGTGCGCTTCTAATTCGAGCAAGATTCGAGCAAGAGAAAGGGACCGACAGTTTAACGCCGAGTCCGAACGGCAGTTTGATAAGCTTTTGCATGGCTAATTACTACAAAGCTGGCGCCAACAGCAGAGAGGGGTGACCGGGTGTAAAGTTTATTCAAAGAAAAAAATTTTCATTAGATGTTCCGAGGCGGGATCGAACCCACGACCTCTTGCACAGCGGTCGCGCACACTAGCCGCTGAGCCACCCGGCCACTCCACTGGCTAGATTAGTGACTAGTTTAGTAACTTGTTCAGTGCGTGGTTCTGTGACTGTTCTCTTAGTTCTGTGAAAGTTCAGCTGTTATTTGCTTCACTTCTGTTTTTTAATGTTATAATGTTGCATGAAACATGGTGGTGCTGCAGTCCCAACCTTTTTATGAATAAACAATTTTCAATAAAAAGCTCACCCTTGAGCTAACAAATGGGCCGTTGTGTGATCAGCAACGAAGGATTAATATTAGTTCAAATGATCGTCACCATGCCCTAAGGATAGTTGACAAGCAATTGAATAATTGAACGACTGAGCAACTAAAGTACTAAACAACTTAGCAATTTAAGTTCAGCTTGAAAATAAAACAAGTAAACATGATCAGTAAAATGTACAACGTTTACACAATAGTATAGATGACTGAACTAAAAGGTTCTTGAAACAGCTCTATATATGAAGCAAGCTATGGGCTATGTCAAGAACTAAGAATATTTTGATTTAACAAAGCCTTGATTTATGAAGAAATGTACCCAAATTGATTGCCAAACTTTTTTAATTTTTTAAGAGAACACCCCTAAGAATTTATCTTTAAAATTTCAAACAGACTGTCCGCGTTAACGCAGTTGTCCGCCATAGCGATGGAAGGTAAGACAATAAGAAGGAAAGAAAGATATGAATATGAACTATGAGAATGTGGTAGCAAAAATATGCAGAAATAAATATGGATAGAAAAAAGAAAGGGAAAAAACGTTAAAATGAGAATTTATGAATTTGGAAGGATGAGAAAAAGAAAAGGCAAAAGGAGCCAAAAAAGCAGGAATAAAGAAAAATTAAACATAAAAAATATTCCCACCTCCCATTTAATTTCGAAAATACATTTACCTCTGTGAAAAAAAATACCAGTTAATACCACAGCTTCTAACTTTGAGTATGCAAAACTGACCACTTTTGCCCTCTGGAAGCTATGTAAATGGATTTGTGGCTTACCAAGAAAAAAAGGTAACATTTCGTTGAAACAATCGAGAATACCAACAAACAGAGAGAACAAAAATGCAGATTTTGCTACTGTTTTGTGTTATTTTGGCAGCTTAACGTTTCTTTTGTACCATTTTGCTGGCAAATGTTCAAAAAAAATCCAAATGTGTGTGAGCTTTTGTTTGTTGCATACAAATTTTTATAGATTTTCAACGCCTGCCAAAATATCCTAGAGCCTTATATGCATAGTGCGATGGCATTTTAAGTGAAAAACGTCAACATGCCTGAACAGCATCTGTGTGTGTGTGTCTGTGTGTGTGTGAGGATGTCCTTACCTAGCTAGTGTGCCAGCATTCAATAACTTCGAATGGCAAACGCTATGCGAGTCGGAATTTCAATAAAAATACTTTTGCTCTTTTCTCTCGATGTCTCGCTGACTGAATATTACGGCACATACTTTAATATATAAAAAAATTTCTGCATTTTCTCTACTATTCTTTTGCAGTACGGCCAGCGTGTCCCTACAGCCGCCTCACCGAGCAACACCAACTCGAGCAGCTCATCGAACACTGGATCACAGAGCGGCACATTGAGCACCAGTTTGAGTAATACAACACAAACCAACACAAACATGGGTCCCAACGGCACCGTACAGAATCAAAATCAACAGGGCGGCGAGCAATTGTCCAAGACAAATCTCTATATACGCGGACTGCAGCAAGGCACAACCGACAAGGATCTAGTTAATATGTGTGCACAGTGAGTAGCCTTTAAATTGTATTACATAATAATAATAAACATAAATGCATCTTGCGGTTGCTCTGATGTGCACAACATAAATGAAATGCCATAAACTTAATTAATATCAATTGGCCGTCCAGCCAGGCAGAAAAGCCCGAAGTGTGGTATGCTTTAAAGGCAATTTCAATACAAAATACTCATTTCAAGGATTCTATTCTATTGATTTTAATGAAACTGTTCCCATACAAAAGCAAACTATTTATGAAAAAAATATTTAGTGGACTATTGATTTTTGTCCACCATGTGTGGACCAAAATCCTTCGTCGTGCTAATGAGTGCAGGGTTTTAGTCTTCGTCTCTTAACACTTCGATGAGTTTCTCCCAAAAAGCCAACCCTCAAAAAAGTAACCCCCAAAATACTGCTGACCTACTCCCTCCCTCCACCCAAACCCAAACTACCTCATTTTCTCCCCCTTCTCCTCCACCGCCTGGGGCAACTTTGTGCAAACTAAACACACACAAAATTCCACTAATTACTGAGCACGCTTCATCAATGGCCACCAGTATGGCGCATACGCCATGTTAGCCACTTCATTATGAGCGAAAACAAATGCTCATTTCTGGCATAAAAAATAAGTTATTAGTAATTCCGCACTCTATGAACGTAAAAAAGAAAACAAACATCCCATAGAAATGGAAATAGAGGAAAAATGTCAAGCAATTAAAGTGAAGGTTAATTTGTTTATGCTCTTATACCCCCTCCCCCATCCAACCATCCATGCTGTCCCTCCGGCAAGCAATCAAAATAAGCGGCTTATTAGTGGACGGTTGAGGCTTTAATGTTATTATAACTATTTGATGTTGTTGTTTGGGGTGTAACTATGAAGATATCGATTTAATTTTACCCCAGGACATGAACAAAGTCAATTATTGTCGAGCATAAATGGGCAATTTGTGCATGTAGAAAATTCATTGCCTACTTTGCAGGGCAACAAAAAAAAAATTGCATTTTAATGACACTTTAATTGCTTGACTCGCGCCCATAATCTAATTAATTCTTGTCTCTCTTGCAGATATGGAACCATTATATCAACCAAGGCTATTTTAGACAAAACAACAAACAAATGTAAAGGTATTTTTTTCTTCACCATTCTCATCATTATTTTATTTATGTGTGTTTTTCGTATCTGTATTAATTAGTATGTGTTTATGTAAAGTATACAAAAGAAAACTAAAAAAAAAAAAAATACAAAAAAAAAGAAGAATATACAAACAAATCAAAAATTAAATATTTATTTAATTCCTTTGATTTGTTTAAGTTTTTGAAAAAGTTTTTTTTTTTAATGCTCAGTACTCAGTAGTTGTTTTCTTCCTTGCCAATATGTTTGGGAAACAATAGATTTAACTATTGCTTGTATCAATTTATCTTTATTTTTAGTTTTGGTTTCATAATTTGTGAGTAAATTTTTTTCAAAGCAAGTGAACAGTTGGGTATAAAATGCCTTTGATCCCCAAATGAGATCGCTAACTGTCTCCGTACCTACCTCGTCTAGGTGGCTGTACATTGCAAAATCTACAACTGGCTAGTCACCCCGTTCCTTCCGGAGAATAACACCATGGTGAACCCCTGTTCTTTTATAAACTATTCTGAAAAAACTGTAATGAAAAAAATCTGGCGCCTAGCTACAAAATTATGGAAAACTCGTACCAGCATTAATCTGGGCCAAGGTACAGAAATCTTTTCTCTTTTGGTCGGGATGTGTACGGTGCACTGTCTCATCGTTAGGCTTGCCAGTTACAACGACACTCGGAACTAAGTTATGTATTTCAATGTCAAAAGTACGTTAAGAATGAAAATTCTAGATCCTAATCCAACACTGAATATAAACGTAAGAAACTCGATCAAGTCCGTCTGTAAGGCTTCCTTTACACTGCTGATGAGATGAGATATGACTAAATTATCATGTCTCATTTTTCGAGCAGTGTAAAGGAAGTCTAATATTCTCAATACCTGCGAAAGTGTTTGCTGATTAGAGGACACTTTCTATGTAAGGAAAATAAAATGTCATTCGCAAGTCTATGGTGTATATTTAACGAGATAAAATAAAGTAAACAAAGTTCTTATTTAATGGCCTCGACGAGACTTCAAAGTTGTAGATATTACTCATACGCAGTGTTGCAGTGTTAGATCTTAAAAATCATGTTTTCATACGTCTTGGGCCGATTTCTCATCTTCTTAATAGCTGTTATGCAGCAGATAAACGAACAATTTACTCTGCTATTTGTAAGTTTATATGATACATAGCTCTATGTAAAAGGCCCTAAAGAGAATGTAAAATGGCGCCAACAGCAATGAGGGTGACCGGGTGTGTAAGTTTATTCAAAGAAAAACTCATTAGATGTTCCAAGGCGGGATCGAACACCTTAAATCCCAGATCACAGACTTTGACTTGATTCCTGCGGAACGTTTTTTCGCACAAATGACCAATGTTTCGTGTATTTAGTATTCTTTTAGTATCCCCGTCGTGTAGGACTATGTAATTTTGATTCTAAAATTTAGTCATATACCTAATATATATGTTTGTGTCTAATTTCAAGAAATTCGAAAGTTTTGTTGGTGAGACCACAAAAGAAAAAGGTCAATTCTCAAAATTTTGAGTGTTGCATTTCATGCAAACGAGTATTGTCATGTTCCTTTCAGCGTGGCACAAGTGGGTTGTTGCGACACCGGTGCATTTAACAAGGACCAAGAGAAATCGGACTTACATAAACAAATTTTAAAATGTGTTTGACAAACATTCAAACCAAGATCAGCAAGAAGTAATCGAGATTTTTCTGCTGTATTTAGTATTTAGTTAAATCGTGAGAGTCACTTCAAAATTTATGTACATGAATCGTGCATAAAAGAAATTTTATTTCGTGAGGCGTTCGTGACTTGAAAGATATACATTTCTCAATGTATTTTCATTGGAAAATGTTTATCATACTTCGGAACAGAGGTAGTACATCTTTTGAAACAAAGTTTTAATTTCTTCACTAAGTACTGAGCATTTTGTTTTTATATGAACCTTGTGTAATCTCTTATTGCTTGTTCTGTGTTATTGTGTCTGGTATATATTTCGGATATTTCAATTGTATGAGTATAAATATGTATATTTATTTAATTTCATTTCAATAATTTCCCAAAATTTTCCTAAATTGGCCATGACTTTCTCGTTTTTTTCTGGTCTTTTCTAAGTTGATTTGGTTTTATTTCGCCATTGAATCATCCCATTGCATACTCTCTAAACTCTACTTTGCACTCTAAATCAAAATAATTATATATGTCAAAGTATATATACTTTGATAACTGAACAAGCTGTACAAAAATTGTGTGTGTGAAAGGCTTTTTCTCTAATGTGTGTGTATCGATATGTATATGTTTTTTCTTAAGTCCCCCTACAAATTATTAATTTAATTTTCACTTTTCTGTCTTTTTTCTCTCTTCTCTTTCTCTCTCTCTCTCTCTCGCATTGGAAAATATTTTGTTTTTGTTTATTTTTTTTACGTTGCACGTGACCCTTGAAAAAAAAAACCAAAAAAAATAAATCATTAAATGGTTTTTTTATGCCTTAATTCAATTTTCAATGTGTGCAAAATAAATATGAATATCCCTCTCTATATATATCTTTCTATATATATATATTTATACATGCAATTAAAAAAAATCCCCCACGTCCGAAACACACGAAACAAAAACGAACAAAAACAACAACAAAAAAAAAAAACAAAAACAAAATATGTTTTTTGCAGGTTACGGCTTCGTTGACTTCGAGCAGCCAGCCTACGCTGAGGGCGCCGTCAAGGGACTGCAGGCGAAGGGCGTTCAAGCTCAGATGGCCAAAGTGGGTATCTGGGTGCTTCATAGGCCGGCCATTGTACGTTTGTTTGCATGCAAGTAATACTCACCCCCCACACACCGCAATTCCCCAAACCCCTCCCTCCCCCCACTGAAGTTTTCCTGACCCTGAAACCGATTTCCCCTGAACCATTTATTCATTTCGTTTACTCTGTTTGTGCCTCCTTTTTTTCGAATGTTTGTTTTAAGATTTCGATTTTAAGTTCATAATTTTTTTATAGGTAAAAGTTAGTTTAAAATATTGTTAAGTTCAAGTTAGTTACAATATCGAGTGTGACCATTCTTTCTGCAAAATTGTAAATTTTTGTATTGAAAGCTCCAATGTTTTTGCTGGCAGCAGTTTTATTTGCTTATTTTGACAGAGTTGCCAGCCGATGTATACTATGTCATGCGATAGTTTATCGATAAGTCTTCAAAAAGTAAAAGTCTTACTTTTAAAAAGCATTTTTGGTCACATCGATATTGTAAAGTAAGTTCAAAAAAGAGGTGTAGAGTTTGTTCTTTGAACATTTCGAAGGAAACACAATATCTTCTAAATCGCGTTCTTCAAAATTTTTCATCACTTTTTAAAATAGACTTACGCAGTTTATGGAATCATGTCAGGGGCTCAAAGTTCGAGTAAATAAGTCCAACATTAAATTTTTTCAACTGGGTTTCTTAAAATGGAATTGTTGCTTTGTTTTTTCTTCCGACTCCACCCAATTTATATATTGGTCGCGCTCGTATTCAATCAATTCCATTCCATTAAAGTATTTTTTAATCGTTTAATCTCATTTCTCTTAGAATTTCGTTTCTAGCTTCGAAGTTTAAGACTCGCTTACAAAATTAGTGTGACCGTTTTAAAGAAGGAATAGAGTTTGGAAGACGTTATATCCTTTCAGAAGCGACGCGAATGGTTTTCAATAACAGAACTGCAAGCATTTACGGTCTGATTTCTGACAAAAAGCAAAAAGCGCCAGAAGTTGTCGGTTAACGTTTCCTTTGATTTTTGCTTTTCGCTGCTTGCGATCAGCAGATCAAGTCGAAGCTGCTGCTTCAGGTCCCCAACGCCAGTCGCAGCGGCAGCAAGCGCTCTGCTTTTAAAAGCGCAGACAGCAGCCCCGTCGCTCGTCACTGTTCTCTTACACTCGCGCTCACTCTTACAGTCTTTCTCTCGCTCTCGCGTTGAAATTGTTGTTGGTACCACAATTTATTTGTTGTCTGGTGCTCGAATTTCGAGAGATACGTGAAAATGAGAAGATAATAAGATATTGTGTTTCACAATAAAACCATTAAGGACTTACCAGCCTGTGTTCGTTTATTTTTAATAATCCCCATATCTCGTTTCGAAATAACCTTTATATGATTCCCATATATATTTGTATGTTTCTGGTATTTATTTGATACTTGGATGAATAGAAACTAGTCTACAATCATTTTCAAATGTTTGGTTTTGTATAAAAATTTCATATCACCATTTGTTCTCATTTTAAATAAAAAATCAAAGTCTCTTCTGTGACCAAAAGGTCAAAATTTATCCTTATCCTCACATTTGCATTTGCCAAAACAAAAACTAAAGGCTCAGCATATTTTCTTGTCAGAATGCCAAATCAGAGCAAATATGTTCGATTTGCTCGACCGATTGTATGCTGGGTTCTCTCCTTCAAGTCATTTGTTTGCTTTATTTAAACACCCCCTCAAAGACCTCAAATCCAAAAACCCTTTGCCTTTACCAACCCACCCGCCCTTAGTCTGTAGTTGTATATCCGTTTGTTGTATACCAAAACCCACCCTACCCCACACACATATATCTCTGAAACTATATAATCTTTAGTACAAAAAAATACCATACATCATTTATTTTTTTTTTTTTTTTTTGGTACATTTAGTGTAGTTTAATTGCGTAGCGTGACACTTAATTCATTAGTTAATAATTATTGAACAGAGAACAGTGGTCGTTGTCCATAAAAACGTTAATCCTTCTCTCTTTAATCTTCCCTTAGCAGTTGTCCAAGCAAAAAAAAATCATACAAAATATTTAGAAATGATAAAGTCGCAACCGTAAATAATAATTTAGCGGATTTGTTGGTAAATTAATTAAGATTTTCCACAAATAGTCAGGTATAATTAGTGTACAAACTACAAGTATTACTCTTTAGACACCAACACCATTCCCCCCCTCCTTCATTATAACAGAGATTTAACAACAAAAATCAACTTAGTTTCCTTAGTTTAGGTTATTTTACTCGTAAGTAGATCTCATACAGCTAGAAATTAGTTCAGAAATTTATTAAAATTCTTTTTGTTTGATCTAATATTTAAGAAATCTATTAATGTAATTTATAGAATTAATAATACTATTTTTATGTTCTTATCTAGGGGGGGAAAACTGAGCCATTCTACAAAATGTTCTTTTGAAATAATAGAAACTAAAAAAAAGAATCTCAGATCGGTTCGGAATGATTTTGTTGGAGCTGTCCTAAAGTCAATCAAATCTCCTGAAAAACGGGAGGGTTCACTTCGGTTCAGGTTCACGGAGCGGAATCATAAGGACGTTGAACATAGGTTCAGATTCTAACCGCTGTTCAGGAAAATGTAAATTGAAATTCAAGTTCGGAGAAATTTTTCATGTTCGGCTCGGACAACCCCCATTCATTAAATACGGAACGCACTGCCAAATTGCAGTTTTGATTATATACATATATCGACTGTATTGTCTAGTCTGCTTAGAAGTTTATTCAAACTTAACCTGGTCTGATATCGTCACAGAGCCAAACTGAACAACAATCTTAACGAAAAATGAGGCATATCTTACTTTACAAACTAACTGCATTTTTTAGACTTGATGTTAGCTTACACAGGAAACCTGATACTATATTTTACTTTGGATCGACTTTAATAAAGTTCCAATTCCTGACAACTATATAGCCAATATTCCGAGAATCCGTAATGGAGAATTAGGTTTGAATCTAATCTTGGGGATTCTTCACCAACCCAACAAAACCGAAAGAACAGAGTTTGCAGCCGACTACCCTGTTTATTCCCAACAAAATATCATAATATGTGCCTTGAAAGTATGCCATGTTTATAGATATTAATACATCAGGAAAATATTTATTTTATATTTTCCTAAACACTAATTTATTTTGTTACCTTTCACTTATCCAAATTCTAAGTACAGTGTGGATTATGTATGACGACCCAGCACACCCTTTTTTATCGCGGAAGATAAGAATGCTAGCTATTCTTCCAGTAGGTATCGCTTTACGTTAGCGATATCGCTCTACTATCGCATTCTCATCTCCCTTGGGGAAGAAGTGTGCCACTCTGCGACAGTTCTGGGCGATGGGAAAGCGTTACTTTCGGGAAGATTGAAAAAGTTTCTTCTGAGCGATAAGAAAGCGTTTCTTTCTGGGAATACAAAAAATCTTTTTTGAGGGATAAAAAAAACGTTTCTTCCTGGAGCCAAGAATACGTTTCTTCAAATCAATGATTTTTATAAATTTATAACTTAAACTTATTACCTACTATGGGTCCTGAACTCGGGGCCTTTGGACTGAACACAATTGGAATGCCGTCTCAACCAGTTGAGCCATCGCACACGCTGGTCCAGACTCTACTTATGTATATTGCATTTAATATACCAACCGCCTAAACTTCTTCAAGAATATGTCTCTTGCGTATTGCAAAGCTTAGACAACTTGTAATTCTCAAGTTTGAATACCGAGCACTCTCAATATAAAAGAGGCAACTGAAATCTTGGACTACTTAATGATTGTAAGGAAATTAGGATTGCATATTTCAAAGGCCATTTATCATAATACTTTAAAGTTGCACTCTATACTAAACAGGGGTTACGTTGCTAGCTTCATCAGAATCGAATGCTTACACTTTACAAGAGAGCGAAACAATTAAAATCTGGCTTGATCTATTCCACCAAACTCAAAGTTTTACCCTTATCTGTTGAACAACCTAACTTCACTCAGCGTTATGGTTTGTTTCGGTTCTTTTTCGTCAAGTTTAAGCAATAAGTATTCTATAAATAATGGTGAACTCAATATATCGACATTGTTGACGTATCCTTTTTTTAGGCGATTTTCTACTCTTTAAAGCAGAGGCAGGCAAAAAATACATTTACATTTTTGCATTGGTGTGTGTGAGAGCAGCGCGAAAATTGCTCTCAATTTCCGTAGCAACGACTGCGTCGCGGCGTAGGAAAGCAAGCAACGCAGCGGCGCTTGTACAGCTTATACTATGTGTGTCAGAGCAGCGCTGCTTAAAGAATTTTTGTATGCACACGAGATAGGAGTGTGCATGTCCCTGCTTTAAAGTAATACGTTATGCATCTCGGTGGAATAACGTTAATCCCTTCAGCCTCCAATGGTCGGCCAGTGCGTGGCGTGTCTTCAATTTCAAAATCTCTGCAACGGACGCTTGCAAACTAACGCTTATTTTATTATTCCGTTCCATGTCGACTACTTTTGTTCAAGCTTGTGAAGCTTTCTTTCTTTTTCGGAAGTTATTTGGCAAAATATACGTCTACAAATCTGATCGATTGACGATCAACATTTTGTAGATAGTAGTTACTGAGCCTAAGTCCTTATATAATATATTTTAAATCATTGGTTTTTGCGTTTTAGAATTATGCATTCATTATTCATTAAATAGTGTAGTTCCCAGTTTCATAAGATTGAGAAGAAGACCCCATATCTAAATATGATAATCCCAGTGCTCAGTTTTCCACCTTAGTTAGCATTTAAATTGTAGTTTAGCTATAAAATTCATGGGCCAAATTGGATTATAGATCAGTTAATATAATTTAAATAGCAAAGTATTTAAAGTCAAATCCCCTCAAAAGCCGTGTCATCCGTGTAAAATTTCATTTTGAATTTGTAGGTTCGTGAATAGATAATTAGCCAAAAGCTGTTTACAATGGCTTAGCCATAAATCCATAATATAGAGGAAAATATTTATTGCCAATTTGTAAAAAAAACAAATCAAAAATTTGAGCGGCTTAGTAACTTTTTTGCTCTCCCCTCCATCGTTATAATCCGATTGCATTTAATTGGCTTATTAAAAACAGTTTTCTTGTAAAAATAAATTTGTCAAACATTTAGCGTAGGCGTAAATAGAAGTATATACACATGCATATATATCTTTCTCTCTCTCTCTCTATTTACATAAATATATATTTATATATTGTTTAAACTGTATAAACTGTACTCGTATTTTGAAGTTATAGCCAGCCAAATACCAGAAAACAAAAATCCATATAATCTCTTGTTGTTTTGAGTACGCAAAAAATGCTACAAACCTGTGCCGGCCAAAAAATAAATCAATAATAAAACTAAACTCTAAGTATAAAACAAACTCTTTACATTTAAGTCCATAATTCAATTTGGTTAAGTCACATGCAAACAAACACTTGAACAAAGTCCATTCATCCAGTTGTACATAAGCATATAAGTAGGTCTCGAACCATTTTGGTTAGGTCAATGAAAATTATAAGTCTTGAGGCCACATCTTACACACACTCACACTCTGACATACTTCATAGAGCCAGGCACACTTACATACGCACACTAACACACACTCACACACACACACACGCACACTACAGAAAGACCCAAAAGTTTTGGAAATTAACTTGAATTTTTACTAATGACAAAATTTCTACATTTTTAATTTCTCTCCTCCTTCTCTCTCTTACACACCCACACAAACAAACACTCACACGCGCGTGTCATCGTCGTGTTTGTTGCTCGCCTCACTCACTCACCAATACACTTCACATACACTCCCACCCAACCACACACACTCACAAACTCGTGCTTACGCCAAATGCTTTTGTTTGTGTAAACGTTTAATTTGTGTGACTACAAACCAAAAAAAAAAAAAAACAAACAAACCAACCAACCAATTCAACAAACAAACAAAACAAAACAAATCTGACCAATCTGACCCCACCACCCACACAGCAACAGGAACAGGATCCCACAAATTTGTATATTGCAAATTTGCCGCCTCATTTCAAAGAAACTGATCTGGAGGCAATGCTATCGAAATACGGTCAAGTTGTTTCGACCAGAATATTGCGTGATCAGCAAATGAATTCAAAGGGTGAGTACGAAACATAATTATGAAAAATATTCTAGTCCAAAGATTCAAGAATTGCTTTTTGAATGATTCCTTGAAAGCAGCGGTGGGCACTAAATTTGATTTTGAGAGCAGTCCAACAACAACACAGAAAAATCAACCCCTATTACCCCTGTTAATCCGTCTGCGTGACGCCAGTTGCCGTAATATAACTCTCGGGAGCAACGGGAGCAAGAGCTTGCCCACCGCTGCTTTAAAGAGAACTCTACATGAGATAAAGATTAGTCAAGTCCAAAATACTTGACCTTTTACAGTCTACGCAAAGATTTTGCTCTAGTTGATCATCATATTATTCGAATATGATTGATTTAGGGCAGTGGACGGCATGGAGATCAGAAAAGCTGCCAATGGCAACTGAGAAAATGTTAGCTTTAACTTTGTTTAGCTCAGCCGCGTTTTATTGCGCTTAACACATTTCTCTGCTGACTTTCAAAAACTAATACAACGGCGTTAAATTCTGCCGAAGTGTCTGCTTCCAATGCCGACCCCTGATTCATAGTCTTCTTGCCCAAGAGGTTTCCACTTTGAACTAGAAATAAGAAGAACATTTTTGAATTCTATGTGCATTTCTTAACATTTCCATTTCCTTCCATTTTAATTTCCCCCCACAGGCGTTGGCTTTGCCCGCATGGAGAGCCGCGAGAAATGCGAACAAATCATTCAGATGTTCAATGGTAACACAATACCGGGTGCCAAAGATCCCCTATTGGTGAAATTCGCCGATGGTGGACCCAAAAAGAAGAATCTCTTCAAGACGCCCGATCCGAATGCCCGTGCGTGGCGTGATGTATCCGCCGAGGGTATTCCCGTGGCCTATGATCCCTCAATGCAACAGAATGGAGTTAGCGTTAATGTGGGCACACCCATCGGAGTACCCTACTCCCGGTTCAGTGCACCCCAGGTGGGTGGCTATCCAGTGGCTGGCTCCCAATGGATTCCCGGTTATATGATGACCCAACCGCTTACTCAGGTAGATGATCAGGTGAGTGAGACTGAGAATTCAAGCTGGAGGAAGAACTTTCGTAATTCAATATCGATATTTGTAGTACATGCAAATGGCAGCCGCACCCCAGTTGGGCGTCACCTCGTACAAACCGGAGGCTGTCAATCAGGTGCAACCACGCGGCATTTCAATGATGGTTAGTGGTGAGACGGCCGTGCCATATGGAACAATGATGCCCCAATTGGCCACCCTGCAGATTGGCAACTCTGTAAGCTATAGTCTAGTCCCCCCCACCAACGCTCCCTCCAACCCCTGCTCTAGTCGAAAAAAAGAAGAAGAGGCCCTCCACCCACCTCTTGGATACATTGTTGTAATTTGTACTCTATCTCTTCTTTTTTCCATTCTCGTTTCTTCTTTCTTATTTTTACGATCGTTTTTGTTTTTCGTTTCTTCGGTTTCGTTTATAGAATTTTTCTCCATCGTTACAGTATATTAGTCCAACTTATCCATATTATGCACCACCACCAACTATTATACCAACAATGCCAATGACAGATTCCGAACAGGCTAGCACAGCTGCATCACCCGACGAGGCATACACACAGTATCCACATCAAGCCGCTCCCAAATAGGTCTTCGCGAGGTGAGTGAAGTCTGTCTGTCTCACGTTCTCTCTGTCTCTCTCTCTCTCTCTCTATCATTCTCTCCACTTTGTCACTGAGCAGAGGCTCAAAAAGCGAACTAGTTTAGAGTTGGCCTTTAATTTCGGGTAGAAGCACCTTGCCTAGAGGGACATTCGCCACTTTGCATGTGATGATGTGTGCTGCTTAGAGCTGCTTTTGATCCCCAACAACCGAACCAACCACCCCACCCATCACCCCAATAACCAAATCATTAACTCTCGCCACATTTCATGTGACAATGATATATGACTCATTGTTTTATAGAAACACTTACAGTGGAGGACTATTAAACAAGTAGGCAGGACTTGAGTTTAAAAGAACATTGCAAACAATTTTAAATGTTCCCATAAAATACTTAAGAACTAACAGATATTTAAGTAAAGACAAACTATTAAAACAGAAACTGAGGGTTTTTTATATGAAATGTAAAATTAGCAGAAACATCTTAATGTCGATTAAAATAATAGCAAATACTAAGGACGCATTCGTAGTTTTCCGATTCCTCGACGATTTTATTAAATGGAACTGCACTCTTTTGTACTTTTGGCCATTGAAATTTTAAACTTCTAACTTCAATAATATGTCGTCTAAAAGCTTTATCTCGATATGAAGCTTAAGGATCGATTTGGAATCCATCATAAGAGATTAAATCGTAGAAAAATTTTCCGATCCATTTTAGATGTATTTTAAAAAAGATAAACTTCGAGTTTGTAGAATTATTTTTGAATGGACCCCTTTAAAAAAAAAAAAAAAAAGTGTGTGTTGTTCCCGGGTTTGGAGGGTAAAATTTTATTTTTTTTTTTTTATAAACAAAACATAAAAAAATAGTTTTTGTTCTCCTCCTCCCTATTACTTTTTATTTTTTAAAAAAAAAATATAAAAATTTTTTTTTATTAATTTATTTTTTTTTTTTTTTTTAATTTAAATTGCTGTTAACATTGTCCGGAAGCAAATCCTGTAGAATCGGTTTGGTTCGAATTTTTGGCGATTAAAACCGAAACAAACTTATGTTTCGGTCAAGCCATTTATATTGCCCGAAAACCTTTTTTAACTGTTTAGGAAACGGACAGGCAACCTCTGTCCGTTTCCCATAATATAACCACAGCCGAAATATACGTATGGCCCGAGATAAACAACCCGAACGATACCGAAAATCGTTTCGGTTTTAATTCCTGATTATTTAGCACTGGTTCAATTAGTGCATTATCTACTGAAGATTCATTTTGTTAATCATATCGAAACTCCGAATAAAAAAATAATATAAGCGAAAATGTACTCAAAATCAGGAATGGAAACCACTTAAAAATAAGTACTGTTCGGTTCAGTTTCTTTTTACATGGTTTTTTGAATTGAATTCCCGTAAAAAATGTTAATATCTTTAAGATACTTAGAAAAAATGTCCAAAAATCTATTGGTTCTTAGATAAATGCACTTCGAGATAAAGAGAATGTCGGGTAAAAAAAGAATAAGTACCATTCATCTTACCCACCATATTTATTGTATATATACAAAAAACTCTCCTGGCTAAGTTTGAATTAAGGTAAAGAAGTACTTCAGAAAATTGAGAATATTGTCCACTAGAGGATGACAAATCAATTATCCACTTTTAAGAAAAGAATGCAGATTGATATCAGCTATATTAAGAAATCGGCGGGCGATTACAGAAGACTTACAGGATTGTAAAATATGTGTCGTCATAAAGGGTATATCGGTCCGGCATAGCTAAGGATGTAGAGTGTCGTATAAAAATTATCTTAAGGAAACGATTCAAATTCCCTAATTAATAATTATCATTGGCTCGAGAAAAGCGATTCGCGTCTTAAAACTATTCAGATAACTGAATCGAACCGAACCTGTTTTCTTTGTGGTTTCAGAACAGTCTTGCATCCCTGTTCAAATATTTAGTTAAAACTTTTTTAGACCCGTGGGAAACCAAACTCATTAGGGGATGAGAGTTGTTGATGTTAGCATATAAAAATAAGGTATTGCGTTTTAAAACTTCAGTAAATATTCAATAAATGTGAACGGCTCGGTATATTATATTCGTGTTGGAGTCGTACCAGAGTATGTATCATGACGATATCATCTTCTAACATAGTCAAAGGGACCAGGACTTTTCAAAAGCGACGTATGATTGTTAGCATTAATTACTGTGTTTCATTTGACTATAGTCAATAGCTGTTGATAGACATATCAAGTAGATTACGAAATTTAATGCTAAGAATGAGCAGGTTTTGCGCCAAGTAGTGGCAAAAATGTTTCAAAGAATTCAGATGCTATGAATCAAGGTTCGATAAGTTAGGTAGGATTCTGTTCGAGGACCGGTTCCCTTCACGATGCCTTCGAACCTCCAGGCAGCCTTGCTTGAGACGGAATCGGTAATCACATGTGGGAGATAGCTAAGGAAAGAAAAAATGGCTCGCTTACTTCAAGACAGTAATGTGAAAATCGCGGTTAAAGTTCTCAATGGAATTTCCCAGATGGCCTATCTACAAAAAAATTTTATATTTGAAAGCGCTGGCTTAAAAATTTAAGTATATCATGGATCAAAGGATCAAAGTTTTTGCTGGATCATGACAATGAACCTGTAGAAAGAAATATCGACATATTCTCATCTCACTCGTAGAGTGTAAATATCAATATTGAAATATAGAACACACGATATAGCGAATATTTCCGCGTTATTAAATCAAAAATCACGTTTTTTGACCTTAGAAAAACTTTTATAAGTTTTAATGGTATTAGGGGCATGTGTCTGATCTCAAGTAAATTAATCAAGCTGATTTCTAGTCGAATAAACATATCGCAAAGGCTATTATAGGAACGTTTGATCAAACCTATTGTTATTCATTCGAATACCACAAACATCAGGTAGTTTTGAGAATGATCGGTTAGAAATCTGGTCTTTGTTTTCAACTGTGGCGGTTTCAAGCTCAAGAGTGATTAATTTATAATACTTAAATTAGGTTAAAGTAAAACAACAATTAATAAAAGTTTGTCTCTATTTGCTTAATAGTCATCTCCAAACAATCTCTCACCCAGCCTACCCTTCCACAAACACACACTTATACACATAACCACACTCAGTCAACGGCTTCACCTTGTTTTGTGTGCTGCTTTGTTGTTGCTTGCCTGTTTGCTTAAAAGTCTGTGCATTAACAATGTTTTTCCTTCTTTATTTTTAAATAAATTTCAAGCAACAATAACTAAATAAACATTTTTCATTTACTTTCCTTCTACTTGTATGATGCTTTGCGCTGCTCCTACCAACAACTACAACAACCAACAACAAACATCCATTCAACATATATTTCTTATATAGTATAGTTACTAAACAGTCTAAACACTGGTAATCCATACTAGGTAAATATCATTCATAACATCATAAATAACACATTTGCATGCAAACCTTAAAAATATACTCCTTATAACGAATTCACACTGGCTGCAGTTTGAAAAAAACTGACAAAGTCGCAGCAGCGAGAATTATTTCCTAAGGCTGAGCGACGTCTTTTTAAAGTCGCAGCATTCAATTCATATATTTCCTAGACTATTATTGATTCCAAGAAATTTTGGCGATACTTGCCTTTGCTAGTTTATTTTTGCCACAGCAGACAGTTACTAATGCCTTATATGGTTGCTACGCACTTGGTGTAAACTCAAGCTGCAGCCAGTGTGAAATGAATATAACCACAACTTAAAAATTTATGCTAAAAATTGCAGTAAGAAAATGGTCGCGTTTAGCATAACATTTAGATACATCAATAAAATATTTAGTATTAAATTTAATTGAATTTTAAAATAAAAAAGTCGACATTTAAAAGAAATTAATGGGCGTATTCAGCAGTAAGATTGATCGCTGAGCAGGTATCAGAAAAAATTATACATCATTTTCTCAACTAGTTCAGATATTAATGTGGGTATTCTATTGAATTCAAAGAGCAAGCAGAGCGAACGTCATTAACATCTACACGAATAGTTTTAAGCTCCACGAAAAAGTAGCAGGGGCTTTGTCTCCCCCAAGCTAAACTTAGACCTATATTTCTACCTTCCTGATCACTGTAGTGTTTACCAAGCCGAGGTAGACATCTCGAAAGCTACACCCTGCCAACACTCTCGGTCAAAGAAGCAAACATCTTCATATGCTTTATTACTCAAACCGCGCACGATCAATACAATCGCACGACACTTCAGTGTTCTCCTTATATGGGTGCCTAGACAATAGAAAGAAACTAGTCTTCGGACAAACTGGCCAGAATAGGTACTGCCATCAAGCTCCCTTCAAAGAAAACGACTACAGGGATGCCTAAGGCAACATCTAATTTTCACACAAAAGCTGAAACGCTAAGTCTTGCTACGGATCGGTGGAAAATCCTTTCCTCCTGTATGGTAGCGACTCTCACTTGACCCGCTTTCGACCTAAGACGTACTTACACGCTGTTACGTCATAGAATAGAACACATGTCACTTCTGCCTTGTTGTCAGACATGAAACAGGCCTTAGCGTCTCTTACCATGACTTCAGTAGTAGTTGGAGGTACGAAGAAGCGGGAGAAACGGTACAACGCCTTCTCCGTCATTGTCCTGCCTTGAGTAGAATGAGACTTAGGACTCTTGAAAATATGCGGAAATATTCGCCAATTCGTTAATCTCTCGGAGACATCCCATCTCTACTTAAATTCAAATAGTCAACACAATGAACCCTCCTCTGGGTTTAACAAGGAATGCATATGACATCCTTTAGTGGGAGAGTGACTTGTTGCTCTCAGCCATCTTACCTAAGCTCTATGAGCACAATTTTGGACAAAAATTTCAAATAAACGTCTAACGTCTAAAAATTTGGGACTCCAGGTCAAACCTTATTCTATAATCTATCGCCGACTGAGATCAAAATGCCTATACGGACTTCCGACGTAAATTACTTAGCTTGCGCCTCCACAAAGTTTGCCAATGTGAAACGTAGGTCTAGAGTAACAACAAATTACGCCGACAATTGAAGTTTTTGATATTTTTAAATTAGCTAGGGGCTTGGTCACTCTATTTGATCAGCAGTGTTTTGGAAAAATAAAAAACCTCCCTTCATGCTACCAATTAATATAAAAATTGTTTGGATATGACTTTCAACAGTTAGCTTACTATTGACTTTGACTACAAACTGTAACAAATAACATTTATTTTTAGTAAAGGGTGATTTTGTAAGAGCTATAGAAAAGTTTTAAAAAAAAAACACATAAAATTCAGAAAAATGCATGAAATTTTTATTTGAATCAATAGTACGGTCCATGTAATTTAATGTTTGAAGATTATTTCATGCAAATGTTGACCGTGACTGCGCCTCAAATGGTCCATGCGCTTAGTTCAATTTTGGCATACTCTTTCCAACATTTCGTCCGGTATAAATGCTTTAATGTTGTCTTCCAAAGCGTCAATTGAAGCGGGCTTGTCTGTATAGACATGAGCTTTAACATAGCCCCACAAAAAATAGTCTAAAGGCGTTAAATCGCACGATCTAGGC
This sequence comes from Lordiphosa collinella, assembly GCA_018904265.1. NCBI lineage: Eukaryota > Metazoa > Arthropoda > Insecta > Diptera > Drosophilidae > Lordiphosa > Lordiphosa collinella. The sequence goes on from JAEIFV010000219.1 coordinate 24,874, forward strand.
GGCCAATTGACCGGTCCCGAACGTGAAATAAAATGTTCTCCGAACTCGCCTCTCAATAAGTCCATTGTTGCGCGTACTTTGTGGCATGTGGCACCGACTTGTTGAAACCACATGTCATGCAAGTCAAACTCTTGCATTTTGGGCAAAAAAAAGTTGGATATCATCTCACGGTAGCGCTCACCATTCACAGTTACGTTACGATTCGCATCATCTTTGAAGAAGTACGGTCCAATGATGCCACCAGCCCATAAACCGCACCAAACTGTGACTTTTTCTGGATGCATTGGTAGCTCTTGCAATGCTTCTGGCTGATATTCACTCCAAAATCGACAATTCTGCTTATTTACTTACCCTTTGAGCCAAAAATGAGCTTCGTCGCTGAAGAAAAGAAGCGCGCGATGAACTTTCTTAACAGAGCACGCATTTTGATAATAAAATTCAATAATTTGCAAGCGTTGTTCGTTTGTAAGACGATTCATGTTTAAAGTATAGACCAAACTGAAGATGTTTGACAGTGAAACAAAACACGAAACGTGCGTGAGCTGTTTAAACCAGTGTTGCCAAGAAGATAAAAGCTAAAAAATCACCCTTTATATTCAAAATTAACTTTTCAATTTCGGAAGAAAGGTCAAGCCGAGGTAAACCTTGGGTTGGATTGAATTCTAGATGAAAACCAAACTTGGGTTAAAAAGCTCTATGATTGAAATAAGCTAACAATACTTTTCTAAGTTAGGATCTTCTAATATTTGGCCACACAAAAACGATTCCAGAGAATCCTTTTCTTCCCCTAAAAAAAAAACAACTTTATTTACCAAATCAACTAACTCTTTTCTCATCATTTACAGATATAATATATTAGTACCCCATTTGAGTACGATATAAACAATTTTTGGACGAGAGTGAGAGTGCAGCATACCGGTGGATGGCAGGCTACGGCGGAGTAGGAGGAGGAACATTAACAACATCAAGAACAACAACCACAACAACAACAACAACAGCAGAAGATCGCAATCAACCCAACAACAACAACAACATCAACATCAAACAATGCTGTTCACTAATATAAATCTTTCAAACAAGAGCATGTATAAATTTAAGGCAAAGAAAAGGAAAAGAAAAATACATAAATAAAATGTAAGCAGAGAGAAGCGGCAGAAGCAGCAGCAGCAGCAACAGAAGAGTTAAGAACCCGAGCGTAAAAAAGTGAAGAAAAGCAAAGACTAAACTTAAATAATAGAAAATAGTTATACACTAAATAAAACAAAAACAATGCTTAACAACAGCATGAAGGAAAGGAAGCAGAAGAAGCAGAACACGAAAGCAGTTAAAATATTTACAAAACTGCAAATTGAAATGAAGCGAAATGAAACTGAAAGTGTGAGGGGGCGTGGAAAATTTTTTGCTAATTTTGTTGACCCCGCAGGAAGAATAATTTGTGAAATGAAACCGAAAGAAAAAACCCAATGTGTGTGCAATGTAAACAGAGCAAATAAAAACCAATTGATGAAAAACCACAACAAAATACACAGCTTAAATCATAAGTTGAGAATGCAAAATGAACTTTTGTTTTTAACCTCCTAAATTTATTTATTTCTCCAAAACTTTCTGAAAAGGAGCACAAAGCACAGCAGCAAAAAAAAAAGGGAGTGTAGTTAGCAACTGAAAGGAAAGCAAGAGTTTTGTTTTATCTATTTATTTGTATTTTTTTTTTTATTTGTTGGCAAATTGTATAAAGCAAAGCAAACAAAAAAAACGAAAACGTTTTTGTTCTCTAATTTTCTCAGTAAAAACAAAAACTAAAGAAGAAATTTTGGAAGTAAGCAGAAAACCCCCGAAAATGTGGGACAAAAACATAAAAAACTTAGGTCTTAAGTCCTTAGCAAAAGAAATGTAAGCAAAACGATTTAGTAGTTCTAGACTCTAAAACAAAAACAAAAGAAGAAACGAGGAAATCTTGTACTAGTTTTTAGCATATTTTTTGTGCTCATCAGTCGATTTAAAGAATTTTTTGTAGCTGTCTACAGTTTTTTACGTTTAACTGTTTTTTAGACATTTAAAAAAAAAGAAAGAAAACAAAAAACAAAATAGAAAGTTGGGAAAAGGCAAACCAAGAGGCATACATGAAAATGAAACACTTTATAAAAGGAAAATAGCAAACAAACAAACAAAAAAACAAAAACAAAAAGTAGCAAACGAAAAAATGGTAAATTGTAGCCGTGTAGTGAATGGAGTTAGGATTTTTTTAAAAATGAAAAACCATCAAAAGGTCAGGTTAAAGGAACAGACACAGCAGTTAAAACACTTTAGTTGTTGTTAAAAAAAAAATTAAAACAGAAAATTAATGTTAAACCGAAGAAAAAACAAGAAAAACAGAAACTATGATTAGTAATTTTTAGTATGTAAGAAGTTGCCGCAAGAAAGCAACCTTTTCTTTAGTCTAAGAAGTCTTTCAAGTCGAAAATATATTGATATATTTATTTTTTCCTTCAAACACACACACACAGAACATACACACACACACCAATAATTGTATTTGTGATTTTTGGGCACATTTGATGTGAGAAGAATCTCCAAAAGAGGATGAAGAAAAAAAAACATCACAACATTCCTGAGCAAAGTCTTTCGATTGAGTTTTTTGATTTTGGAATTCTTAAATAACTTAACCATCTCTCTAAATACATATAAACACATCTCTATATTTATATATATACATTGTATATATATTCTAAACCAATATATATACACAACGCCAAAAGTCTTCCTAAGCCTAAAAAAAAAACCAAAACATACAAATGGAGTTGTTTATTGCTTGAAAGAAATTTGTTCTTTATTTAATTGTTTCTTTGTTTTTTTAAATAATTCGCTTTAGACTGACTAAGAACTGAAACTGAAACAATAAAAAAAACAAAAGCCAGAAGCAGAATTGATCAAATATACATATAGACTTACAAATACAGCGAGAGGGATACTGTAGATGGTGGCATGAATTTAGAACTTGGACGGGACAGACTAGAAAAGGAAAATAAGGGGTAAGAAATTTAGACGATTTCAATCAATCCGAACCCCTCATAATCCGACTTTTTGTTCCCTCAGTTTGGAACACACATAAACGATCTCCCGTACCTAAAGCCGGCTTCTATTTCGTACAAGATTCTGCCCCAAAAAATTACTTTAAATCACTTTTTCTTTTCTCCAAAATCACTAAAATGTGATAAGGGAACCTTTAAATAGCTTTAAAGACAACCTTTTTTGTAGTAGGCAAGCCAATTACTTGGGCTGAATTTGTACCTTCAGACTAGAGGGCAGCACGTCGCTATGTACTGGGTATAGGCAGACTCTCAAAAGTAGCGCAGTTGAGCAAGCACAATATAAGCTTGCTCGCTGCATGTTCGGCTCTTGTTTCGCGGCGTCGCGACGCAGTCGTTGCTACTGAAATTAAGAGCAAATTAATTCAGTTTTTGCACCAATGCAAAAATGTGATTGTGTTTTTTTCCGGCCCCTGCTTCAGACTGATTCTTCGAAAAACTGTAATATCTACAGCCTTGATAAATATTTTAACTTGCATTGTGTACTCCACATTGATTCATTTAAAACCAAACATTTCATATCAAACAAAAATGATTTGCTGAGAAGAACTAAAAAAAAATGATGTAGAAAACTCAATTGCCTACTTTCGAGGGTGATTCATTTAGAGCAGGGGCAGGCACATTCCTATCTCGTGTGCATAGGAAAAATTTCAAAGCAGCGCTGCTTCCACACACACACGCAGTCGATGCTACTAAAATTGAGAGCAATTTTTGCGCTGCTCTTACACACACCAATGCAAGAATGTGAATGTATTTCTTGCCTGCCTCTGATTTAGAGTTTGTCAAGAAGAGCGAGGCCAAAACTTAAGAGTGTATTGATGTGCGATTGACCTACTTCATCGATTGCTGGCCAACGACTGAAAAGCTGTTTGCTCTCTTGACACAATCCTCGGCATGTGAATAGCAAAATTTTTTTGGGACCTGCAGGCCAGGCATGACCAGCGCTGAGCAGAGACATTAACATAAAATCAGAATAATAGTGAGTGAGCAGAGAGAATTTGTCAATATTTCCCAGCGTCGCAAAATCCCATTACTAGATCGATGCTGAGTGGCCGGGTGGCTCAGCGGAGAGGTCGTGGGTTCGATCCCGCCTCGGAACATCTAATGAAAAGTTTTTTCTTTGAATAAACTTTACACCCGGTCACCCCTCTCAGCTGTTGGCGCCAGCTTTGTACTAATTAGCCATGCAAAAGCTTCTCAAGCTGCTTTTCGGATTCGGCGTTAAACTGTAGGTCCATTTCTCTTGTGCGAAAATTAGAAGCGCACAAGCCAAGATATTGAGAGAAGCACGGCTTTGGCCCTTTGGGGGAAATGGCTGTAAAAATATCAAAAAACACTTTGGCCTTAGATAACATCTGCCATATACCATTTGAGATAAAATTTGCGAGGAAGTATGAGTTTAGTTCACAAAACGATACACCATTTGGAAATTTGTATGTTGACTTGTGGACTAACAGTGCACGCATCCACACACTTGCTGTAAGGAGTTGTATAGCAAATGCCTTACAGCCTTGGAGATTACAAATTTAGCGTTTTTTTTTTTTTACAAAACAAAAATACTTTTTCAGCTAGCGGTCTCTGCAAATAGGTTGGCAAAAGACCAAGAGCGAAAAGACCAAAACAAATGTGTTTCTCTTCTCACCCAACCGAACACTATTAGAGAGCGTAGTTAAAAGTGGTTTTCCTCCCTCTCTTTGTGCCGCACGAAAACCCTTTTTTTCGACAACTGTAATGAGAGGATCGTTCGTTGCGACCTTTGATGAATACTAATAGATCTGCTTACATTGACCCCTGTTATAAAGCTACTCGATAAAAAATAAACAAAATGTGTTAGAAACGTTTCAATTTTCATTAAATCAAAATAAGATTCCGCTATGAGATTAAATTTCTATAGATTTTCGTTCTTCTGAACTTTTCCCAAATTCGTGCCAACTCATCTACATATCTTAACATAAAACCAACTCTCAGAGAAAACCCACCTCTTATAGGGGGGTTATGCAGGCAATGGTTTTAGTTTTGATGGAACGACAACAAATTTTGCCCACATTCCAAACCACAAAGAACGAAAAGAAAAGCATAAACAATTTTTATATGACAAAATCAAAGTCTGCTGACCATCATCATAATCATCATCAACATAAAAGTATGAAACAAACGTTAAACAGAAAATCACAAATACAAAAAATCATTTTCCACATACATACACACACACACACAATCACACACAAAGTGCAATTTTCTTTCTATTTATGATTTTGTTTCGTTTTTTTTTTTTTTTTTCATTTTTGTTAGCCGAAAAAGAAAAATCTTAAAAACATTTGAAACATGATTAAACTCTAAGTTATTTATAGAAGAAAGAAAGAAGAAGAAAGCGGGGAATCCCCCCCAAAAAGAACTTAGTACATAAGATCAAAGCTTTAGTCCGTAAGTTTAGCAAACTTAAGCCAAGAGAAAGAGGAAAAGGAAGGAGAAAAAGAAAGTGAAATGAAATTAGATTTTTAGAACGCCACAAAAAATGCGTTAAATTAGTTGGAACAACCCCCCATAGCAAGTTGTAGTCTTTGTGTAGTTAGCGTTGAGAGAACGAGAGAGAGCCGAAATTTCGCAAGAAGAAAAAAAATTACAATACGTTTTTTTTTCCAACTTTTGTTTTTGCCTCTGTATTTTGTTTTTACTTTAGTTTTTTAACTAATTTTAAGTAGTTAATTTATTATTTGTCTTAAAGTTGAAATCCTTTGGAAACATTTCTCTGGGGATTTTCGTTCGATGGAATTTGTTTTGGCCCAAAACACAGCGGCAGAGAAATCGATGCATTGTGTTGAAGTAATTTTTAAAGCAAAATGTCTCTAGTGCGTAACGAAAACCACAACAACCACAAAAAACCAAGAAATTTGAATAAAAATTCTTTCAAAAAACCACAAAAATTGTCTCAGTATTTTACTTGATTTTATTGCATTGATTTAGTACAATTTTTAAAGTTTCCCCTTAACACAATTTTCGTAAACTAATTGAGAAATGAACGATAAACGGAAAGGGCATAAAGTATGAGTAAACAAAAACAAATAACAAGAAAAAGATGAAAACATTTTTTAATTAAGCCAATTTAAGGAAATGAAGATGACGATGAATATATATATTTTTTTGACAACTTTTTTGAGGAAACCAAAAACAAATACAAAATGGGAAAAGCAAGCAGCAGCTGCTAGGCAAAAAGGACAAGAAACAAAAGCTCATTAAATTAAACAAAAGAAAACAAAAAAAAAGAAGAAAATAAACGGCGTCAAAACGTAACTCTAAGTAAGACAAAAAACAAAAAAGGCAAGCAGCTAAATTTTGAAACCTAGAAACAGATTTAAATGTACATTTCTCGCTTGTTGCTACATTTAAGTTTTAAATCAAAGTCTTTTAAAGAACTTTATTCACCTTTTCGACGAAAACCAAACAAACAACCCAATCTCTCTTTGACATTTCTCTGTGTATTTTTTTTAGGGTATTATTTTTTGCATCAATGTTTCCAGCTTTTAAGCAAACAAAAAAAAAAACAAATATAAACTCAAACTAGTAAAAACCTAAAACGAACAACAAAAACAATGCATAAACTTTGCTAAAAAAAACTTTCAAATTTATACGCGTACTTTTTGTGCCCTCAACTTTAATGCAAAAAATCATACATAAAAAAAAAATTATATTAAAAACCAAAAGGAGATAATGTTTAAATTTAAAAAAGAAAACCAAACAACAACACAAAAAAATGAAGAAAAAACTTAGTTTAAGCAAAACATTTTGCAGCTTTTGTGCTTATTTCGCTTAAGAAAAAAGTAAGACTAGTTGAACAAAAAAAAAACAAAAATGAAAAGAAAACCATAAATTAAATCTAATTGTAAGAACCGAAGCATCAAGCAAGGGAAAAGACAGAAGAGAGCGCAGATAGGCAGGAGGTGGCCGCGATTCGCATTAAACCAGAACATAGCAAAAGATTTAAATGAAGAACAAAAAGTAAAACCAGAAATAAAAAAATCGTGGGTCTCTTTTGAATAACGTAAGAGATAAAAAATGCTGTCATCCAAAACAAAAAAAAAAAACAAAAAAGAAACTGAACTTTTTCTGAATCAATAAAAAGACAAATTGATTTTCTGTAAGAAAACAAAATTCAAAAAGTATTTTCATTGGGCAAGGGCACAAATGGAAAAGAAAGGGGAGGTTTTTCCGTCTGGAAAAGCATGAAACCAGAACTATTACCCGACTTTCAGCGACACCAATCGAAGATGCAGGATGGAAAATCTTACATAACTTTTTCCTTTATTCCTAAAAATGGTTGACTTCCGAATCAGTTGAAAACAAAAATTTATTGTTTTACTCCGGGAATTCAAGAGCAATGCCCTCTCTCGAAAGACGAAATGAAAGTCGCTAATCATAGCTCGCCCACTATACGGAGCAGAGGCAATTGACATGGAGGATTTTGCAGCCTTTAACGTTGACAATGAACTTCGCCAATTTGCAAATAATTTACGATCTTACATGTAAAGGGACAATTCCATATAGATGATAAAGCTTTTTTAAAACAGAACTTTCGGAAAGCTGGCAGATGAACCGACCGATACTGAGTCACGTACGCCCACTGTAATCTCCTGACCAAGCAGTTCCTAGCGAATGGTCTTGTGGCTAAGCATCCAAACTACCAGGCACTCCAAGTCCCGCTGCCCCCGAGAACCAGCAGGAAAGACTTGCGTCTATGCCTGCCTGACGTGCTTGCTCAAACGGGAAACGCCACCACCATCACCACCACCGAAGCTAAGTTAGCGAGAGACGCCATTCACCAGAGGACAGTCACCGAAGCAATTCACCACCTTACGCCAAACGTTGTCTTGGGAGGTAGGCCTCCGCCCTTGAGCGACGCCGAAAAATCCCTGCCCAGAAGCACCCGGACGACCCTTGCACAGCTTCGATCTGGTTTCTCTGCCTCGCTAAACAGCTACCTAGCAAGGATTAACCCGACAGTTGCAGACGAGTGTCCCAAGTGCGGGCAAACCCCGCATGACACTAACCATCTCTTCAACTGCCCAGCTGATCCCACCAACCTCACACCGCACCACCTCTTCCTCTGACTAGACCTGGGAGACTCGAACACACACGCACTCTTAACCCACCTTCTCATCACCCCAATTTCATTTTCTAAACTCTTCTCTCTAAACTTTTCTTCCTATAACCCCCACAAAATGCGTACATTACTCTCGTCCACAGCCGTTACAACAACAACCGATACTGAGTTAAGAAAACCCGCTGCGGCAGGACATTGTTAAGCTAGGCTTGAACAACTGGAGCCAACCAGGTACCTGACAGACTGTGTGGCCGGGTGGATCAGCGGCTAGTGTGCGCGTCCGCTGTGCAAGAGGTCGTGGGTTCGATCCCGCCTCGGAACATCTAATGAAAAGTTTTTTCTTTGAACAAACTTTACACCCGGTCACGCCTCTCTTCTGTTGGCGCCAGCTTTGTAGTAATTAGCCATGAAAAGCTTCTCAAGCTGCCGTTCGGACTCGGCGTTAAACTGTAGGTTTCTCTTGTGCGAAAAATTAGAAGCGCACAAGCCAAGAGATTGAGAGAAGCTCGACTTTGGCCCTTTGGGGCTGTGTCAAGCCATTTTTCTTTACTTTTACTTACCTGACTGCTTGTATGGAATGACTGAGTCGTTCAGCTTTAAGCCTCGGTGTGTTGCCACTCTTTTTTGGGAAGGTGCTGTGCTGGCTTTTTTCCGGATTGACCGCAACGTTCCAACGATAAGTGTGCTTTGGGCGTCTGGAACCGGCAAGTCCGCGGTGTACAGGGTGTATAGAAGTGGGCCAAGTACACTTTCTTGGGGTACTCTAGCTCCAACGCGGCGGATACTCGAGAGTTCGTCCCTCAGCTAGACCATGAAGCTGCGTCCTTCGAGAAAGGAGCGCAGCAAAACAAACTGCTCAGTTGGGAGTAAAGACTTTTGCTTGAAAAGCAGGCCAAACGCTTGTTGAACGTCCACGAAGACAGCAGAGCAGTAAGTGTCTAGCTCTATAGTCTCCAGAATGTGGTTGACAACTCTGTGTACTTGCTCGGGGGCTCCATGGACACTGCGGATCCCAAATTGGTGTTCTGGCAGGGCTTCGTCCACGGCACTCACTGCCAACATACGTTTCAAAAATATTCTCTCGAATATTTTAGTGAATGTAGGCAGCCGACTTATTGGGCGGTAGGCATCAGGTGTAGGGTCAGACTGCTTACCTTTTTTTGGGAGCATAACAATTACTGCGCACTTCCATTGGGAGGAGAAATGGCAGAATCGGTTCATAGCGTTAAACAGCATTGCTAAAAACAGGACCCCCTGCTCAGGGAAAGCCTTCACTACTCTGCCATCATCTCCGTCATAACCAGGAGCTTTGGTTGGTTTCAGCTGTTTGATTTGCTGACGGATTTCATCTGAAGAGATGGGTCTCATTTGAGATATGGGCCCTGGATCAGCCGCCAAAAAAGCTCGCGTTGCAGAAACATCTTCCGGAGAAGCAAGATTAAAGGGCATGAATCTGCGCTCAAGGCCGTTGGCAAATTCCTCAGAGATCTAAGCATCAGACCGGCACCAAGAGCCGTCTTTAAGAGGTTGTGATATTAATAATAAAGTGTTTGGGTACCACCAATTTGCCAATTTATGGTAGAGTTCTGTATTTTTCTCTTTGTGTTTTCTAATTAATCGATATGAATGGCACCGCTTGAGCTTAGCGCAGCTTTGACTGTTCCTTGGTTTCTGGAGTGTTGTTAGAGATACATGTTTTGTCCATGATTTCGAAACGGCGCTAAACTCGTTAAAAAGCGCCAATCAATCCTTTTTCATGTGCAATTTTTAATATGAAATGTGATGCACTAAAATTCGAGATGGAAACTGATTCTGACGCGAATCGAAACTTTGTTCTTTTAAATATGCTTATTCGACCCGAAAACCGTAAAGGTTTGGCTTATTTATAAGACGATTACATATAAGTAAGTATATAACTATATAATCAACTGAACGACTAGCATCAGCAACTTCGGTTTCACTGCATTCTGTTCGGTGCGTTTATGTCCCGTATGGATGATACTCAGTATTGAATTTACCCTTTCTCCTCTTTATATTCCTTTTACTTTTTCAAAAGCTGCAATTTCTAAAGTTCAATTTTTTCACTTGTTTTATCAATGTTTCGTATAGCTTCTTGGTTTTTGCGAATCGTAAACTTTGTCACCGTGGTTCTAAAAACATAGCGATTTTAATAACTCAGATTTTTAGGATTATAAATAAGATAGCATTTGTTAGACTTTTTCGCAAAATATTGAACAGATAACAAAGAACAAATTACAAGGCAATAGTTTAGTTTTCCTAAGGTATAAATTTTTTTAACCGAACCGAAATCGGGAGTTTGGAGCAGGTTTAAGCTTAACTATTTTTCCGCACTTGGTTCGGTTCAAAGTTCGGATCACATTGAGCAATATGTCGGAATTCCGCGTTCGAACCGGCTTACAGCCCTGCTTATAACTTCCATTAGCTTCTTGTTATATCAGTTTTATTTAATATTAACATTATGTAAGTACCTCACACTTTTGTATACCAACAACTAATGTAACGTTGTTATTATTGACAAAAGGTATGTATTTCCTGAGGTAAGTATTTCCTTTTAAATTCTAAGAAGCACAGCTGTACCTACTAGGATCAATTTCACCCTTGGTATTCAAAACGTTTTCAATGTTTTCATAGATGTATACTCTCCCTTTCTGCCCCCTCATAACATCATTAGGTTACAACCCCTAAGCACTCACATACTCCCCCCCACACGCACTCATTCGCTCACTCCATTTTACAGCCGGACAGAGACTACTTCACAATGGGGCCACCCCGCCGCCTAACCAAAATATGAAAGGCCTACACATAACCTACTTGTGCCTATGTGTGCGAGTGTGTGTGTTTGTGCGTGTGGGTGTAAAACCACAAGGATGAACCGACCGAAAAATGTTGACAGCGGTTCAGCGTACACATTTTGCTGTGAACCTGTTCGTTTGACTTGTTTGATGGTTTTATGAGTGTCAAAACTTGACAGCTTAATAGACATTTTTATGGCACAATCGCATTTTCATTGTTGTTTTGCAAAAGCGGAGCCGGAGGCGGAAACTGTGTGCTCCAACCATGAACAAAATTGAAGCAAAGGGATGCTGTAAGCTTCCCGCCAAGGGCAACGCGGCGCGCACACACACACACACACGCACCACCACAACAGCCTGTGCGTTTGCTTGCTTTGTTTGTTTACTTGCTTTTACAGTTATTCCCCATTTCATGTTTCGGTTTTTGCCTGCTGCTGTTGCTGCTTGATGTTTCTGGGCACCTGTTCGTTTGTTGTTTTTTGTTGTAGTTGTATGTGTGTGTGGTGGTACATGGAGAAATTTGCCACTTGGACTGGGCCATCCAAATAAAAGTCAGCAATTTGAAGTCCATTTCTTATTTATTTCAATTTGCCTGGCGAGCATGCCTAAATTTCCAATTGTTTAAACAATCATTGTTAAAAAAACCTATCGCAGTGTTAACTGTTTTATACCGATTTGTGGAATTTGTGGGGGTTCGCCATTGACGCACCCTTAGCTCGCTCTCTCTCTCTCTCAGTTAACAGAAAAACAAATTATTACTAAGAACCGTACTACGTAGAAACATAAAAAACCAATTTAACTCCTTCTCTCACTTGCCACCAAAGCCACCCATCAGATTCCCCAGTCCGCCCAAGCCTCCGGCAGCCCCCTGTTGCAGTTGTCGCATCATGTTCTGCAGTCCACCCACTCCGCCCATTTGTTGCAGCATTCGGGGATCAATCATTTTGGCCATTTGCTGATTCAGCTTGGCCATCTGTGTGGGATTTACATTCTTGGTCATGTCGCCCTGCTTGAACAGACCCTTGACACCGCCCATTTTCTTGACGACCGCTGCGAATTTTGTGTAGTGCGCAATGAGTTCCTTGACCTCGCGTTCAATCACACCGGCCCCCTGGGCCACGCGAATGCAGCGTGTGGGCTGCTTGCTGAACAGCTTGGCTCCATCGCGATTGTCCAGCTCACTGTCGGACATGCTGTCCATCATGGTCATCATGCGTTTGATGCGCGCCATCGATTCCTGTTCGCCGCCCTTGGTCATGAAGTCCTGCGAGAAGCCGGGAATCATGTTCATGATCTGTGAGAAGGGACCCATTTTCATGATGTTCTGGAACTGTTCGTACATGTCGCGGATGGTGAAATGGCCGTGCTTGATCTTTTCCAGCAGCTCCTCATTGCCATCGAGTTTGAGTTCATTGACCTGGAGGAGGCACGGATAGTAAAACTATTTGTAGACTTTCATACTCTCCCCCAACTCACCTTATCTATCAGTCCCTCGATGTCGCCCATGCCCAGCAGCTTGCTCACAAAGGGTTTCGTCTTGAAGGGCTCCAGATCGTCTATATGCTCGCCCGTGCCGATAAAGATTATGGGTGACTGTGTGGCTGCCACAGCTGACAAGGCACCACCACCCTTGGCATGGCCATCCAATTTGGTAATAATGACCGAACCAATGTCCACTTTATCCTTAAAAGCCTTCGCCTGAGCCTCACAAGCCTGTCCAATGGTGGCATCCATCACGAATATGATATTATCGGGACTGACGGCATTCGCCACCGCCAACATCTCCTCGAACAGCGACTCCTCCTGCTTGTGCCGGCCCGAGGTGTCCACAATGATCATCTCGAAACCCTCACGCTTGAACATGTCCACACCCTCCTGGGCGATGACCACAGGATCGATTTCCGTGTAGCTGCCATAGAAGGGTATGCGTGCCTTGGTGGCATTCTGCTTGATCTGATCGTAGGCGCCCGCGCGAAATGTGTCCGCACACACCAGACACGATTTCCAATTCCTCTTCTGGTAGTGATAGGCTAGCTTGGTACAGGTGGTGGTCTTGCCGGAGCCTTGGAGACCCACAAACATAATGATATTAGCCTTGCCCTTGATGGGCTGATAGGGTTTCACTCCCGGATCGACCAGTTTGATGAGTTCCTTGAACACCGCCGACTGAATCATGCGTCGCTTGTTCAGTCCCCCGGCCATCTCATCGAAATCAATGACCGCACGCACATTCTCACGCAGCTGCTTGACCAAGCGTATGTTTACATCAGCCTCTAGCAGCGCCGCGCAGATCTCCTTCAGCATTGCGTTGAGAGCCTCCTCATTGATTACCGTTGCCTTGCTCAGCGAGTGCAAGGCCGTGGTAATTTTTCTACCCAAATCTGCTAAAACCATTTTGGCGTTGGCGTTGTGGGGGTGGCAGCTTTATAATTTTGTTTGTGTGTTTGTTAACTCTTGAGTTGAATTAAGTTTAAAGTAAACTTTTACTTATTTGTCTCAGCGACACGTCGATGTAGAAGAAGAGGAAGCACTGGCCAGTCACAGGGAGACGGCAACAGTAACAAGAAAGCGAAGTTATCGATAACGCGCTGATACTCAGATACGGCTGAAAAAACAGCTAGATCGCCAACACTTGAAGAAGATGCAACCAGTGCTGCCAATTGTTGAAGCCCAAAAGGAGCTAAATCGGCTGTTAAATATGGCTGAAAATCGCTAAATGTAATTTAAAATAGTTCGAAAAAAAGATCAAAAAAATGTAATGCTTAAAATAAGGTTTTTTGGTAAAGAAACTGATTGCTTAGTTTATTTTTAGGCCTAACTGGACAATGTGGTGCTACAAACAGACACAAAGGGCCTCCTACAGTAAAGTCTCTGTTGCTACAGAAGTAAAATTTATTGTTCTGGGGGCAAAGCCTTATGTGGCTTCCTCACTGAAGCACATTTTGAAAAAGTTGCTGTCCTCATTGTGTTGCTTCTGCATTTGTATTTTGAGAGCATATGTTCTTGGTTTACTATTAAACAAGCCTCTTCTTAGCCTTAAATTTGGATTTATCTTCATTCGATCAAATGTCTTAAGCTTTTCTTGGATCTGAGAACTATTATCAATCACAATTGTCAGAATTCGAAACAGTTAAAAGGTCTGAATAGTTTGAAATGCACTTACAATGTAATCATTGTCAAAATTGCATTTCGATTTTTAAAAACTGCTGATGGTAGAGTTTTCAATGGGTATTTTGATCAAAATCTTTAGCAGAATATTATAACAGGTTCAAAATAGCTATAAAAAATATACAAATTAATTTAAAACACTGCTACAGACCAGTCTGTTTTAAGAAATGGCAAATATTCAAAATAAGTAGCTAGAAATGCAGCTACCAGCAAAACTGAGCATCTTACAAAATAGCTAGATATTGGTGGGGAGAAAATAGCTAAAATGGCAACACTGGAAGCAGCCGCATCAGCTGTTTAAATTGTTGCTCATTAATTTAAATTTAACCGCTTAAATTATTATTAACCATTTAATGGGCGTCAAAGAACTTTGGACAGTATTAACGCCTCATGCGGAACGCAAACCCATAAATGAGCTGCGCGGCAAGAAGGTGGCCATTGACTTAGCTGGCTGGGTGTGCGAAAGTCTGAATGTTGTGGACTATTTTGTACACCCGCGCCACCATTTGAAGTGGGTTCATCACTATTTCCACGTTCAAAGAAGTTTAAATATTTAAACCACCATCTTTCCTTAAAGGAATCTCTTTTTCCGCACTTGCTATCTCATTTGGGAGCAGGTGACACCAGTCTTTGTGTTGGAGGGAGCCGCACCCAAGCTCAAGAGTCAGGTGATAGCCAAAAGGAATGAGTTACAATTTCGTGGAGTGAAACCCAAAGAAACTGCTGGCCCTACTCAAGCTGCAACAGCCGGGAAGGCGGACAAGGGACGCACACGTTTCAATCATGTGCTTAAACAGTGCGAGAATCTATTGACCTCCATGGGTATACAATGTGTTCAGGGCCCTGGCGAGGCGGAGGCCTACTGTGCCTTTCTCAACAAGCACGGGGTAAGTTGTGAGTGAGTAAACGGATTTCATTTAATTTACTTTATAGTTAGTAGATGGCGTCATCAGCCAGGACTCTGACTGTTTTGCCTATGGTGCTGTGCGTGTGTATCGCAACTTTTCCGTCTCCACTCAGGGTGCCCAAGCGGCGGCTGGTGGTGCTGTGGATATCTATGATATGCGAGAGATTTGCCAGCGTATGGATTTTGGTCAGCATAAGGTCATTGTAATGGCTCTGCTCTGTGGCTGTGACTATTGTCCCGATGGTATAGGTGGCATCGGCCGGGATGGTGTGCTAAAACTGTTTAACAAGTACTCGGAAAAGGAGATTCTGCAGCGGTAGGAGGAGAATTTTGGCAACCAAATGCCACAATTTAACCCCTTTCTTTTTTAAAGCTTGCGAAACTGGCGGGGCGAGACTGCTACCTACAATGCCTGGGAGATGCGCGTGGAAGATAAATCAATTTGCAGCAATTGTGGACACTTGGGACGCACTCAATCTCATACCAAAAGTGGTTGTAGTGTGTGCAGAACTCATAAAGGCTGCGATGAGTCCTTGTGGAAGTGAGTTGATTACACAGTTCTTCAAATTAATACCTTTCGTGAGTATACCGAATATGCTGAATAGGAGTTGGCAGGTCAGTCACATCTTGGTTTCCGTTTCCAACATATTGGCAAAAACCCATTTAAGAGTCGAAGAAGCATGGACATTAACAGCAGCGGATGAGACCGTGATCGGCGTGTTTGAGACAAAAATCCATCGGAGCATCGATGGACCTTTAAAAGTTGGCGATGAATTTCTCAAGCGAATGAACCGTTTAGCAGCTTGAGCCATATGGGGAATCCCCATTGGGAATACTGTTCTAGTCAAGCGCATAAAAAAACAGCGGCTGCGATGGATAGAACATGATACGCTTATGAATGAACTATTAATACAGTGTACAAACGGAATGCGAAAGGCTTTGTTAGAAATGGCAGGAAGACAACAGAAGCTGATATCGGAAGACTAGGTACGGAAAGAAATTACTAAGTTTGGTCTGAACAACTGGTGGCACCTCGCACAAAACAGAATCGACTAGCGGTCACTAATAGCAGCGGCCGAGATCGTTAAGAGTTGATCAAATAGTACCGTCATTTTTCTACTGCCAACTCGTATTCAGCATGGGTTTGTCTACAATAATTAGTTAAAGATCCTCGGAATACTTTTCTCTGTAGAACAGTGTTATTTAACATAAGTTTTACTCTTATTCCAATCCTAACTCCCCTCTTTTCCTATGGTAGGGAACAACGTTTATCCATCAAGGCGGAGCTAACTCTACGTAAGAAGGCCTTGCTAGCGGCAGATTTTCCCAACGAAGAGATCATCGCCGAGTTTTTAACCGAGCCTGCCTCCATACCTCAGCTTCAACTCAATTGGCGGCAACCTAATCTGGTGAAGTTCATCAAACAAATTGGTCATCTACTTCAATGGACAGAGATATATTGCTTTCAGAAGTTCTTTCCCATACTCACACGTTGGCAGGTCACACAGCAGGCTGGCCATTTGGGAGCCATGGCAATTGTCCAACCGGAGGAGTTGATTAAGAAACGTACCGTCAAGGGTGTGCCCAGTTTGGAGCTTAAATGGCAGGATAAACGCGACTCCTTTAAGGGTCTGATACCAGAAGACCAAATTAAAGAGTTTGTGGAGGAACATCCCAAGGGTTTGGAAGAGCTGTACTACACAGTGGAACCGCTGGAACTACTTGAGTCGGCCTATCCTGATTTGGTGGCCGCTTTTTTGAAGTCCAAGGAAAAGCCATCAAAGAAAACCAGCAAGAAAAAGCAGACTCCTCTGGAACCCGTGGATAAACCTCAGAAAGGAGGACACAAGAAAAAGCAACCCTCAATTCAGCAATTCCTTACCAATAACAAAGAGAATACTCCTCTTAAACCAATTCCTGCAGCTGGTCGTCTCTGCTCCACTCCCTTGACCAAAGTTGTGTGCTCGGATCTGGAGAGTGATGAGGATGTAGGCTTTGACATGTCCGATATAGTCAATGGCATTGTGTCTAATCCACAGGCCAAACCCGCCTTGACACAGCATCAGGGCTTGGAGCTTCATTATGAACCTTTAGAGGAGGATCTCAGTTTGCGTTTGGCCCAATTAAGTTTGAAACAGCAAACAGAGGAGGCTCCTCCAAAGAATAAACGACTCTCACTGGACGATAGCTTTGATCTACTGGTCAAGGGAGTACTTAAAAAGCCACCTACAACACCTATAGAACGTTTCAAGCGACAGCATGGCTTACCAGAACAGAAAACTGCTACCTTATCCTCTCCCGCAAATGTCAGCTACTTTTTCAATCAAAGTGCAGATCAAGCGGATATGTTTGAGCAGCTAATGGAGACCAGCCTGGGACCACATCAACATGAAGAAGAGGAAGACGATGATCTGGTGTTGATTAGTGACTAATCTTCAAGCGTTTTAAATGTACAAAACAGAAGAGCAAGAACTTTACACATTTTTTGAAAATATTTCTAACTAGGATCACAAATAAAGCTTGGCAAATTGCTGGGCCTGTGCCAAGGCCTGCTCCAATTGCTCTTCAAAGAGATTAGAGACCTTGCGTCCCTTCATATTGCATACCAGTTGAGGATTCTGACCCTTGGGGGCAGCCACCTGGCCTTCAAATGTGGAGGCAAAGGATTTTAACCAAGTGGAAGCATTGAATTCCTGTTTTAGGAAGCTCTAAAATTGGTAAAGTGACAATTAAATCGGTAGGTATAAATGTAACTGGTAGGCACCCACCTGTGGCACACAGCAGCGTGCCTTGATCTGTCCCTGGCACATGCTGACCACCAGTATGGGACGATCTTTGCACAATTTGGTGGCTCGCTGCAGGGGAATCTCCTCCACCAAAACTGAACTGGTGATATAGTGTAGTATAAACGGATGTGTATCCAATGGCTTCTCTTGCAACAAGTTGCGCATCTCCACCTCCACGAATTCTCTGCCAGAAAAAGGGAACTTTAACATTTTTGGAAAATCCATGGGATGAAAGAGGAATCTCTTACTTGAGCGTTGTGCGTGTCGAGTCCTTGAGACGTTTGAGCATCTCATTAATGCGCTCCAAGGTGTCCATTTTGAAGGCATAGGGCAACTTGATATCCGAGTGCAGCATATTATGGCGTATGGTCTGCAGCTCCACCTCCGTGGCATTTGTAAGTTTATCCGTTTGAAACTGCTGCTCCAGCATATCTACACGATGACGCAGCAGAGCAGCCGTTTTTAGTACATTCTCGGCCGCTTCTCCTGCCACCGCGGTAAACGCAAATCTGGCACGATTCGTTTGTTTGAGATTGACAATACAAAAGCAGGACAACTCCTTGGTATTGCGTACATGAGTGCCACAGCACAGCTCCTTGGAGCTTAACTGCAGCTCGGAAGATTGCACTTGAATCAAACGCAAACCCTGCTCGGGATACACTTCTCCCGGTACCAGGGTAATGTCATTCTGTTGCAGTACCTGGGCGGCATTTAAAAGCTCCATTTGAACGGGCAAAGCGGAGCAGATGAGGCGGCTATAAGCAAACGATTAGAGCAGAGTTCAGGTAAGTTGATTGTGTATGTGTGTGTTACCCACTTGATCAGATCCTCTATAAGCTGAACATCCGACTTTTGTAGACGTTTACCCAGCAAGCCCAATTCCAATTTGCATTGCTCACTGGTTACGGAACTTGAGACCTGATATGTGACTTTGTGGAAAAGATCACGGATGGCAGCATTAAGCAAATGGGTGGCTAGGGAATAGTATACATAATAAGTATCAAGAAGTATTCAGTAAACAGAACTCACCCGTGTGATGGCAGGTATTGAGTTGCCGGTGACGAGCATTTACTTGCAGCTCCACCTCATCTCCTAGGGCCAACTCAAACTCTTCGGTAGGAGTAACCAAACGACACACATGGACCACACAATCATTCAGATGCTTCACATTTATAACTTGCAATTTGTGGGGTTCCTGGTCTGGTTTAAGCTTATTCTTTACTACTATATAACCTTGATCCGACTGTTGGCCACCAGACTCGTAATAGAAATTACTGGCAGAGGTCACAATGGAGAGTAGGTTAGCAGAGGGCTCCTCCAGGCGGCAGACTTCGACATCATTTAACAGCATACCCATTACTTGCGTACGCACATGAGGAATTACATAGGTTTCTAGGGCCTCATCATAATGATAAACATACTTGTGACTGTTGTCAGTGCTGGTCCTAAGCCGCTGGGTCATCATAGCCTGAGCCTCAGCCAAGTGCTGAGAATCCCTGATGCTCGCTGCACTCTGTGGTCCATCTTTGGCTTTCAATTTGGCCAACGAGACCTCAGCCCGATAACGTTCCAGATCGCAGTTCATATTCTCCAGTTCGGCCAGCTTTAAGAAACTATCCTCGGTTAGGCCATAGGTGTCGGTGAGTTTATAGAGGAAATCTCCAGGGATGGTATTGTTGGGAAACTTGCCACGTTGCACCTGAAACTCTCGGTAAGCAGGCACAAAGCCAGGACACTCCATCAGATCGATGTCATCCAGTTTGGGAAATTCTGTCAGGACTTCGGCAAAGGCTTTGGAAGAGCTTTCCCTGAGGTTTTTATACACTTCCTGCTCGTGGTTAATCAGCTCAATGACTGCTCCCTGCTTGGAGGACATCTCAGGATAGGCCTCACCCAGAGTCTCTACCACCAGAGGCACCAGCTGAGTAAGCAGCTTCTCCTGGGCAAACACATGTTCCGAGAGATTCAAAGCCTTGCGTAAAACTCGCCGCAGCTTCTGACTGAAAATAAATGAATTCTTTAAGAGAGCAGGCTCAATGTCTTTTGGGCAGAGCTGTAAAAGATTTAAATCATTTTTGCTTTTAAATCTTCGTTTTGCTTTAATCATTAAGGTTTCTTGAAATTCATGATGGTTGCTCTATGGTGATTTATAATTCTTTTGGAGCAATCGTATTGAATTATATTTTGATTGCATTCATTTGATTTACATCTAAAAGATTTCAATCATTGATTTAAATCAAGAGAATGAAATATTTTTTGAAAAGATTTAAATAATTTGATTTAAATCTAATAAATGCAATGTTTTCTGATTTGAATTACCAAATGAATTAAATCTAGTATGGATATATTGAGAATTGATTTTAATCTAAGATGCAAACCGGTTCTGAATCAAACCGTAACCGAACTGCTAACTAGTTTAGCTGATAAAACGAACCGCAAACCGAAAAGGCGTACCTTCGAAAATACTGACTTGAAATACCGAACCAAAAACCATAAATCAAAAGAGATTTGGTTCGGCACAAATAGTTACATCAAATACATACAAACAGTTACATCGGAGGCATTCAATTATGGTTATTCAAACTTCCGCACCTTAAAAAGTCCAGAAAAATAACCTTGCGAAAACAGGGTTAAAAACATTTCAGAATGTTAGACTTAAGATCGGGTTTAAAGTGTTAAGGTTCGGTGGAATTAAGGGCGATTGTTGAATAGAACCTTAAAAAAAATGTTTGAATTCAACGCCAACAACAAAATACATAAAGTTGAAAGGCAACACTGCGTATGAGTAATATCAAAAAGTTTGGAGGCCCGTCGCGTCCAGTAAAACATAACTTTTTAAACTTTTTTTTTAAACACTTTTTTTTTAAAAAAACATTGCTCTACCAGCTACAACAATCATATTATTTAAGCAACAACTATTTGGGTTTTGTAGTCAGCATCACATGAAAAAACACCCTTTATTGAAGTTTACATAGTAATTCTAAATTTTCTCACTATAGCAATGAAAAAACTGGGTTGTAGACCCTTTATGCTGTTATGCATTGATCCTGGCTTGATATTCCCCTTGATTAGGAGTAAAATTTGTTTTGTGAAATGCCCTTAGGCATTGATCCTGGCTTGGTTTTGTACTTGATTGATAGTAAAGATTTCATTCTCTTGACTTAAATCAATGAATGAAATCTTTTAGACTTAAATCAAATGAATTCAATCAGATTGTGATTGATTCGTGAATAAATCTTGAAATGATGGATTAATTTACAGCTCTACTTTTGGGTTACCCACTTTTGATCCGGCAACATGCCATCACTCAGGCAGGCTGTAATCATGCGAGCATGATCCGCCAGCACTCGATAGCTGGTGTCCAGCAGTGAATCACTGGAGTAACTTCCACCATAAACAGGAGCCTTGGACAGCTGTTGTATGCCATCGAAGAGAGGGGTAAACAGATCTGTATCATAGTTCGAGGATTTGTTTTGTAAAATGGCCGTCAGACGCTCGAAACCCATGCCAGTGTCCACATGCTGCTGGGGTAACTGTGAAATGCTGCCATCTGGTTGACTACAAAAAAAAAGAAAATTAAATTTCTGAGAACTCCTCTTGAACCAGCACCCACCGATTGTACTGTATAAACACCAGATTCCAAAGCTCAGTGAGATCAGCTCGTCCAGTGTTCACCAATTTAGCGCGCTCCTCCACGCTGCCCCGGTCCGGACGATGATCTATGTGTATTTCTGTGCAAGGACCACAAGGACCGGTTGTGCCCATTTCCCAGAAATTATCTTGGCAGCCAAATGGCAAAATCCGGCAAGAGGGAAACCTGCCATAAAAACTTTAGGCAAAAGCAGGCAAAATTATATAACCGTACCCACCCCAAACTACGCCAGATCTCAAAGCATTCCAAGTCGGCAGGAATGCCCAGCAGCTTGTCTCCCGCAAAATAGGTGACATACAGACGTCCTGGATCTATCTGGTAGGGGCCACGCAGCAGCTCCAAAGCCATGGCGCAGGCTTCCCTCTAAAATCAAAACATTATTTTATGAATTCCTCCAGCAGCTACGAGACAGTGTCTCCCTACCTTAAAGTAGTCCCCAAAGGACCAATTGCCCAGCATCTCAAAGAACGTATGATGATATCCATCCTGACCCACCACAGACAAATCATTGTGCTTGCCACCCACCCTTACACATTTCTGCGAGTTAACCACACGCTTGTGAGGGGCTGCCGCTGTGCCCAGGAAAACAGATTTGAACTAATAAAAGAAACAGCAGGTTAATCATTGTTGTTCGACATATAAGCGAGCTTACCTGATTCATGCCCGCATTGACAAAAGCCACGCTGGGATCACAGAAGGGCACCACCGGGCTGGAGCGTACAAATTTATGGCCATGATTTGCGGTAAAGTAGTCTATAAACGTTTTACGTATCTCCCGCGCTGTGAGCACACGCTGCAACTGCTTGGCAGAGTTGTACATTTGGCCCATTTATAGAGAGTTAAATGCGATTTTAATTACATTTAATTTATCCGTCGACCGGCAATTAAAAATCAAATGGGAGATAAATCTGTACAAAGAACAGCTGTTGGCAAACAGCTGTTTACTTGAACAGTCACAGTGCCACGCAGACACCATTTGACAGCGTTGACAGGCCAGATTATACGCTAGAAAATTAGCTGAATTCTTATCAGCGCTTATAGAAATCAGGCGATCTAGAGACCAAGTCCGGTCCATACGTTTTAACCCATTAACGCTCAGCGTACTAAATTTCGTAAACAAAAATGGAAGTTGAAAAAGAATACTCGGTTAGTTTTTTAAATTGATGCATTCCTTAACATAAAAATTTCATTATGTTTAAGTCCTTAATTTTGCATGGACAAAACATTTGATTTTTTGAATCAAATTCCAAACAAATAACTTTTATAATTGTTAATCGATTTTTCAAGCTTTTAAAGCCGTCCACTAAAGCCCCGCTTCCCGACATTTAGATTTGCAAGACATCTTAGTGTAGCTCCTACTACAGTAAAGACGATTTGCTACCGATATGCTGATCAATTTACAAATTTACAAAAGCTGCAACTCTGCTACAATCATAACACAGCATGAAAAACAAAACTCCGCTGTTGGTTAAAATGAAAGCTTTTCTCTCGGTTTGGAAAGAAAATCAAAGAAAAGTGCCCCTGAGCAAAATGATTATTCAAAATAAGGCTTTAAGCATTTTTAATGATCTACAGAATGAAACTCCATCCACAAGCAGTGGGAACTCCGAAAAGTTTGAAGCAAGTCACGGTTGTTCGAACTCGGAAAGATTTGCTCTGAAAGGAGAATCCAGCTAGTGAAAGATTTCAACTGGAACAAAACGCTAAAAAGTGATACAACACTAACTATCACGCATTTTAAATACCGCCCAAAAAAACGTTTTAATTTGAGTATGGGCAGTCTAGCACCTTTAATAAAGTCATTACTGGCGACGAAGCTGGGTTTTATAAGTACGACCGGAACCAAACGCAGCCATGGTATGGGCCCAACCACACATTAGCGCAACAAGTGTGATCAGTTTAAAAGCTTTGCTATTCCCACAAAGGGTCAAACCGTAACTGTAGATGTGAAATCGGCCCCAAGTAGCATTAATGGGTTAAGCTATAGTCCGCTCCGGGTGGTCTAACAGAGTATAACCCATGTTAGGCAGATATCTGGTTTCAGCTTTGTTTTAACAATTTGAAATCAATATATAGAGACCGACTAAAGATCTTTTATTTAATGTATTACAAAATTCGCGCCGTTTCTTCAATTTCTAGGTAGTTTGGTCATCACTGTCAAGGGTGGCCAGTCACAGTGAAACGCAAACACCCTTACTTAGTTCAGCTGTTGCGCATTTTGGTTAAAACGAACATAAAAGAACAGAAAGAACACACATCAATAAAAAGAACGAGAACAACGAAAAAATTCTTAATGACTTGCCGAAATCTATAAATATCAATTAAAAGTAATGTCAAACTCCCAAATTTGGACAAAACACAGGTAAACATTGACGCAGCACTTTGAACCTTGACACTTTCTCATTGGCTGTGAATGCTTCCGCTTTCACTTTCTCTCTGCTCGTCAGATTATAAACCAAAAAAGGGCAACCACGCAACTTGGCCAAGTGCAAACCCCAACCCCAGCGTAGACGAACTAAAACAACGATGGCCACCAAACGGCGACCCTTGAGACCCAATAATCTGGGTCAGCCTGGCACAGGCTCTGCGTCCAGTTCTAATATGAATTTTCGACCAGGTGGTCCAGATATAACCCGAGCGGAGGCTCGTGGTACTCGACCCACTACAGCACCCACCAGCATACGAGAAATATTGGTGATGGGAGTCATACACTTGTGCAAGAAGACAATTTTCTTCAACACAGATCTAAAGGTGGCGTTGTACCTAGGCAGTCTGTTTGTGATCTCTGTAATTGGAGATTTTGTGCCCTTCCCGAAGACGTACTTTGCCCGCTCGGACAATTTGTTTAATATGTATTTCGTCAAGGTGGGCTGGGGCTGGACTTTGCTGTTCGTGGTGCCATTTTTAGTGCTATCGGCGTATACTCTGACCTGTGGCGACCACAAGCGTATGTTGAGGCATCATTTTCCACGCATAGTGATAGCCACCTTCTTTTGGTTCTTCTGGACAAAGCTGTTTAATGTGGTGGAGACCTCCTATGGACGCTGCACGATCAAGGGTGAGTATCCTAGAAGAACTTCGGCCAGCCTCAGAATAACATGATTTCTAATTCCTAGGCTATGCTACCAAATCCAGCTGCCTGAAGGCGGGTCACCTCTGGCATGGCTTTGATATCTCTGGCCATGCCTTCATCCTCATCCACTCTAGCCTGGTGTTGATTGAAGAAGCCCGTCCCATCATCAAATGGGAGACCATCAAGGAACATATCAGAAATGAACTGCACAATCGCAGTGTGGCCGAGAATACGAGCAACAATCCCCTGCGGGGACTCAATGAAGAGCAAATGAGGAGTCTACAATTCCTCTACAAGCGCTTGACGCCCATCATACGCACTCTGTTCATTGGCATGGCTGCGCTGCAGTTGCTCTGGGATATTATGCTGGTGGGCACAATGCTCTACTACCATCGTATGATTGAGAAGGTCGTTAGCGGCATCATAGCCATACTCACCTGGTACTTTACCTATCGTTTTTGGTATCCCACTCACGGTTTGCTGCCGGAGGCACCAGGCAGGGGAAGTTTCTTTTATCAACGCGAAAAGGATATCAGTTTTCCCACCTGTAAACGGCACACGCATTTAGCCAGCCCTGGAGGATCAACCGGTACTGGGGCAGCTGCAGCCACAGCCAGTAACACTCGAGTGAATTTTAACAACGGCAGCCGAGAGCCGCAAATACCCAAGTTTATGGGTATGCCTCTGTTTACCAATGTCAAGGCTGCCAGTGCAGCAGCCGGTTTGCTCCAGGCCGAGCAGCAGAAGAGAGATCTGCAGCAGCAGGGTGCCGCCACCGATAGCTAAAAATGTGGAAGGATCATGCTTCCAGCACAGGAATTGAGTATAACGGGTGAAGGATTCATACATTTTGATACCAAATTGTAGATTTTTATTCGAAGTTGAGTTTATGCATAGATGAGGCTCTCTGATCCACCATGTCATCCGGGTTACCCATCATCTTCATGTAGTCTTAAGGTGTTTCTTTCTGTTCG
This sequence comes from Lordiphosa collinella, assembly GCA_018904265.1. Lineage (NCBI taxonomy): Eukaryota > Metazoa > Arthropoda > Insecta > Diptera > Drosophilidae > Lordiphosa > Lordiphosa collinella. Next base: position 50,431 of record JAEIFV010000219.1, read on the forward strand.
TGTGTTTATATGTGACCAACTTTAAACAAGTAAAAGGATTTGTTGAACAAAATCGTTTGGATTACGGATTTCTATTTATGAGCAAAGGCTGCAAACATGGCCATACCCAAGAAGCCGGCTCCTGCTCCCAGCTTGTAGTTTCCCGGTGTCTTCAGCCACATCTCTTTCAAGATCTCAAAATTGCTGGGCTGCAGTTTGTGATAGGCTGGTCGCTGCTTGAAACGCAAGAAGTAGTTCTCCACCTGAGGTAATTTGCCATAGGACCAATAGTAATTCTCAAATCCCAGCTGATACAGACGATGGAGCAGCAAACCCAAGCTAATATCCGCCAGAGTTATCGCATCTCCCGTAAGCCAATCACTGCGTGGTGATTTTTTGGACAATTCCTGTTCCACATACAGCAAAACATGTCGCACAGCATCTAGAACACGTTGGAAATCCTCACGGGAGGATACCAAATCTTTGCGTCGCATTTGTATGTTCAATTTATGTTCGAGGGCAGCTTTATTGGACTGCAGTTGGTCCACAGAATGACGCAGCAGATCCAAAACCTTGTCATTGTTTTCTGAGAGAATTATTTTCTGGGATTAGTGGCCGAACAGGCACGGACTTAAAAACAAAACTCACTCAGGCAGGATTGCCTAACCGGGCCTATAAACGGCGCCTTGGGCACTAGCTTCAAATCATCGTGTATAAAAGAGCCGAGGCTAAGGGCACCCACTGGCAGACGCCCCAATGCCTGCTCATAGATCATAACTTCATCAAATTGCTGAGAGTCTTGAGGAGGTTTCAGCTTAGGATGTTGTTCTGTTGGATCGTACAGAGAGCTAAGTATGGCTGTTTTTTGTATACAAAATGTGAAACACTTACCTCCACGAAATTTGCTTTCCACATAGTTGATAATGTGCATTGAATTGGGTATAATGAAGGCTCCATCTTGCAAAACGGGCACATCACCTTTGGGATTGACATTTAGAAACCAACTGGAATATTGCTCACCATTGCAGAGATCTACCACATATGGAGTGAACTCTATGTTCTTCTCATAGAGCACCAGGAGTACCTAAAAGGAACGAAATAATGGGTGATGATTCAAGAGGTTTTTAAGTACAAAAATGCGCTGGAATGAAACTAAATCAATAATTTACCTTCCCTCAGAAGAACTTAGACTTAGGGCCGTTTTTCCTTCTTCCTGTTTTTGCAAATCAAGGTGGATTTGGTGAATTTGCACTGCTGCTTTTGAGCATGAGCTATGCGAACGCGTAAAATCCACCTGGATTTACAAACACAGAAACATGAGAAAACGGGCCTTAGCATATTCAAGTATCGGAAAAGGTTGGTAAAGAATCTGGCGACTGCCACTCAAAACATTTAGTAATTTTTTTTTTGGCTAGCCACTATTTTTAATTAAACTTAAATTTCGCAGTGTGTGCGCCCAATGTTCGAGAGACCTTGGGTTCATTCCCGTCTAGAATCATCTAATAAAACAGTTTTTCTTAATAAAGTCTTGATTCCAGATGACAAAGCAGATCGACCTTTACATGAATAGCAACACTTCTGAGCTAATCTGTAATCAAACCTTTAAGGCAACAGGTCACCTTAATGAGCTTTTGTAAACTTTTTCGGACGGATTTTGTGTTAAGTTGTAAGTCGCATTCTGTTGGTGTGTTTTATAAGTACACAGCAAAATCGAGAGCGTAAGTTGAAGTCGGCCCTGTTCGACTTCGATATATCCGTTACTCAGTGAAATTAAAATTAATTATTGGTTCAAAGTAGCTTTTATAGGCTCTGAGATAGACCAATACACAAACCAGCCAATACACAAACCAACCAAAAGCGACATCCCGAACCCTCGCAATTTAGCACTGTTTTTGTAGTAGGACCTTAATCTTATACACACACCTTTTAACTAGACTTTCGAAGAAAACGAAATCTCTCAAAGTTCTGGGACACCGACGGATTTCTCAAGCGATTTGCAAACCTACCGAAGCCAACATCTTTTAAGATTTCCAGGACACCCCTGAATAAATGACTTTACAGCCCCAAAAGGCCAAGCCGAGCTTCTCTCAATCTCTTTGCTTGTGTGCTGAATAAAGGTTTCTGGTATGCATCATTGAAGAATGCTGTATTTGTGAAAAAAGTTAAGGTTTAAAAACTTTTTGAAAAGGGTTCTGTGCCAAAAAAGTTGAAAGTTTCCTATGGTGCACTGATTCTTACCCTTTTGGAATGGCTGCAAATTGGAGCCCCAAAAACAGTTCTTGGTTTGATCGAGTTTTTGGACAAAAACAGTTCTTGGTTGGCTGGAATTTTGGGTCTATGAACAAATACCGATTTTCTAACTTGATATTATCAATGTATACATTATCCTTTATACGGACTAAGATTTTTGTAGATAGAACCCCGTTTTTCTACGGAGACTCTGGTGATCCATCAATATTGATAAGGAATGTTTCGTGTAAGCTATGTATGATACTCCCTGAAACTAGTGCGAGAAAAATGGTTTCTAATTGTACAGAAGAAATAGTTCAATTGACCGCGGTGATACATACAAATCGTAAAACAATTCAAGCAGATATTGTAAAATGTAGTAATGTAATGAAAATGCCCATATTTAGGTATGATTCAGAATTTTTATCAACATAAATACTCAAGCTGAGTCAATTTTAAGCTTTATGAAACTAAGATCACATTAATAATAAAATCATTAGGCAAATGATGCATCTGCAAGTGAATTATTGACCAAAGTAGAATTGAAATTCAAATAGGCGCAACCGTGAACCAAACTTAACAACCTGTAAAAACTATAAAAAGATTTAAAACTATTTTGCGAAAAAGTCTCAAAATCAAGCAAGTACAACCCGGCTAATTACAAATTTTACAAAATTATTATCGGCACACATAAAAGATAATCCACCAATATAGTTTCTCGATTTCTAAAAGTAAGAACACAAGAACAACACATTCGTAATATTTTTCATAGTCTAAAATCTTTGAACTTCAAATTTTTGAACATAAGCCACTGGAAAATTTAGTTTTGAACGCGCGAAGCAGAGCTTCAAATCAATTATTCCGAATTGCAGGCCTGATTTAGGTCCGTTTTTTGTCCAATAATAACATTCCAATCCTTGTAAAGTCTATGGATATATCATATGTAAAGCCCATAACTTAGCCTGTTAAGGCCTCCGTTTCACAGTATTCAGCAATCGCTTCACTTAATAAATGACCAACAAAAAAGTACTCTTAACTAAAAGCTGCCAACAAATAACAGGTTACATTTTTTTAAATAATTAGAAAATTTGATTATTATTATTTATACGTGTATCTACATCTACCTTTTCGCTTTACTCAACTTTATTTATTTTCCAATTCATTTATAAAACATCAATAGACTTCATTAGCACCTGGAATACAGGTAAACAATTTATGGGTCTTGGCGATGCGGTCATAAACTAAAATCTATATTTCTAAACCTTTAAGTACAAAAGTTTTTACATTAAACGAACGCCCCCATCGTCAGGCTCCATTGCATGAGCGTAAAAGAGCAAGCGAGGGAGAGGGATTATAACAAATGATCGCAACGATGATGATTTAATTTGTAATTTGGCGCCCTTCACAAAAGTATTAAGCAAATAATTTGTTGGAAAAAAAATCACATGATTACTTTTTGCGAATAAAAATTGTAGGGATGAAAATAGAGCACAAGCTTATTATCCGGAAAAGTGGGAGCCTTAAAATCCTGCACACTGGGCGGGGCAGGAGCAATTTCTTTGGTAAGGTCGTTCATTTTGTTTAATAGTTAATAGTAAGTAAATGTTAGTCAAACGTTTTTCTTATATCACATGCCAGGCCGGCTACGATTGCACAAACACGAAAGATACCGCGTTTACTGCGTGCCGGAGACCCAGACCCACGAAATGTCTATAACTAACTGAGAATGAAGCATGCTCCGTTTGGAGTAGTAAAGCCGCTCTGACAGCTTATTAATTTGCACTTTCGGTTGAGAGACGTTAAGTACAGTGAGGTGTCGTTAGAGTGAAGCGAGTGTTGAATATTCAATTATTTCATTCAAAAGCCATCTTAAAGTAATTAGATTTAGGACGAAAAATTAAACGAATAACAAGAAATCGTTAAGAGAAAATTGTGATGTATACAAAGCGAAAGATTGTGAAATCTAAAAAATCGAATTCAATGCATAAATAAAACTATCTTTACATTTAATTTTGTCAACTTAACATGCCAAAAGCTGAAATTTTTAATCTTTACGAACTGCTTGGAGTACGAACCCTTGGGCCAAACCTTCTTCAGAACTTCAGTTACTCGCAACCTTGATAACAATTTCTTACTGAACTCTATAAGAAACTAGCTTAAAACCACGCCTTTGCTCGCTTTTATGTGTGTGGACTTTCCAAAATTTTTAAAGCCCTCTTCTGGTCTAGAAAATTTTTTTTTTAGATTTTTGTGTTCACAATTTTTTTTAGTTTAGATATTCAAAAATAATATCCCAAAAGAATTTTTTCAAAATTCGGAATACTTATGGAGATATAGCCATTTTAGTGACCCAAGGAGACCCAAATTTCGAAGCAACTGCCAATTTTAAACGCGATTTTCTCAAAACCACGTTTTTCTAACTGGTTCGCAGCTTTTCTCAAGTTATACTGGACCGATTTTGATGATGTAGGGCTCAAAGGACGCAAAATTGATGCGGCTATCGCCCAAACCTCAATCATTGAAAAAAAGCAATTTATTACTATTTTTTTTGTTCACTGGACTGCAAAAAAAAAATTGTCCAAAATCGATTTCTCATTTTTAAATGGCCACAACTTTTACAAATTAATTTTTTTTCATGATTCTGCTTCGGGCCGATTTGTTTTCCGATAAGGGTAACTTCCGAAAAGCTGCGAACCATTAACACATCTTTTTAAGGAAGGCACTATTTTGAAGGCCAAGAACTTTTTGAACAGCCCTCGCATTCAAACATTTTTAATTTTGTAATATTTTGAATGAATTGTGCAACCAAACACAAAAACCGAAGTATAAAATCTTTTCCCACCTTTTCTAGATTTCATTGAACTTTGCTCTTTAAAATCAATCTATGGGTTCAAAGAGTTAATGAAGATTGCATAAGAAACCATAGCGAATTAGGCGATTTCGATTAACTGTAAGTTTTCGCTATGCCACATACCACATAAATATCTTGATGGAAAATATGTACCGTGTGACTTGTCCCGCGCGGAATTGGGTAACCAAAATTATTATATTTTTCTGCGAAAGCACTTCGTATTGTCCCGTGCGAGCCTGTCAATTATCTTAACTCAGCCTAGCACCAAAATTGGGGCCAATAAAGAGTTAAGTTAAGCCTATTGTCAAAATAAAAATCCGAATTATTTTTCCATTTTTTAAATTTCAATGCGTACGGACGGTCACGTCCGACATCATAAAAACCCTCCCCCCATAAGTACCATAAAACGTAGTTGTAAAATTTAGCTTAAGGTGAATAAAAAATATACTTTTATTAATAAAAAAAAAGTTCGACATCATGGAAATGTCCATAAGCGGAAATGAGAGAGGCTGACATACGTTTTAGATTTTGTTTTTGCTGGCACTGCCAATTTCTCGAGACATTTATAAAAAAAATGTTTTTAATCAGTTAAAGACTTAAATGCAATTCAAAATATATAATTAAGTTCTAAATTGATCACAGAATTAAGGAAAATTAACTTAATGACATGGCAAACTGAAAGAGTGCGTAGTTTGCCAATTACTTTTCATTTCATCGGCCAACAAGCATAACTTTTGAAAACGAAAAACGCTTTTATTTTTGTGTTGCGAGGATCTGAATCAATTCTGGTTCCGAAAAGTTCCAGTGGAACTGGAATTGAGAACACGCCTGTTAGTACTCATTTTCAGTAAAAGAAACCAATATGGTAAAAAATTAAGCTTTCTTTCTCTTATGCTTGTGGTTACAGTCAGCTTGAACTCTTTTAAATACGTACACAAATAAAAAGTTCAACAGTTAACCATATCGAATATTTACTGTATATTTGCCATTTTCATATGTGAAGCGATACATGATCCGTTGCTACTCGCTGTGCATATTTGTTTATCGTACTTTATTTATCTTTATTTATGCTATTACGAAACACAGTGTTTATTTGAAGATTTTCCTTTCAGACATATTGTCTTATCTACCATTTGGAGGTTACCAGGTAATGTAAATGGACACATCAAAGAGTAATTTTACTGCAAAATTAAAAAATTTAATTTACAATTTTTTATCAAATATTTATTAAACTGCAAATACGCACAATTGGTAAGAATGATAAACACATTGTGCTTGATTAATCAAAGAGCAATAAGTTGATTGCCGCTAAAACTAGCTAGAACCAAAAGCTGCAGCTGTAAGCTAAGTATTGGTTGGTTCGTAAGTTCCACGCAAGTATAGCAATTCAGATATTAACGAAGTTAAAATGCAAAGTTTGCTACACAAATTCGAATAACGCGCTCAACTGTTCTTTCGCTTATGGGTGACTGTCAAAAACCGCTAAAGCAGCAGTTGCTGCAGCCACAAGAACAAAAATTTTGGATTTTTTAATCAGGAATTGAGAAAAATCAATTCTTCTGTACGGTTTTACCTAAAATATGTTTAATCTGGGCATGCAAATTGCCGCTAAGGTAGCTAAGTTACCTTTGACTGCCTCCACGGGCTGCGCGGTGACTGCGACTGGGAGCGGAGTCCAAAGTTCCATTAGAAATCTTAATCAAAACAACCAGAAACTCGTTGTTAACCACAATCTGTGCCACAAACGTTTGTCCAGCACTAGTCAAAGTTCAACCCTCAACCCAATGAAACGTTTGGCAGGCAAAGTAGCGGTGGTCACCGCCTCCACAGACGGGTAAGTACATAGGATGTCCAGATCTTCCGAGAAATCAACCAACATTTCCATTTCCCTTAGCATTGGCTTTGCCATAGCCAAAAGGCTGGCCGAAGATGGCGCCGCGGTGGTCATCAGCAGTCGCAAGCAACAGAATGTGGACAACGCTTTGGCCGAGCTGAGGAAATTGAATCTGAATGTCCATGGCCTGAAGTGTCATGTTGGCGAGGCGCAGGATCGCAAGGAACTGTTTGAGCAGACCATTAGCAAATATGGCAAACTTAATATCTTGATTAGCAATGCAGCCACCAATCCTGCTGTGGGTGGAGTGCTCGAGTGTGATGAGAAGGTGTGGGACAAGATTTTCGATGTGAATGTGAAGAGCTCGTATCTGCTGGCCAAGGAGGCGTTGCCCTATCTGCGGCAGGAGAAGGGTTCCAGCATAGTGTTTGTGTCTTCCATAGCGGGCTATGATGCCTTTGAGGTTAGTTCACCAGGGCAGGGCTTATCTTATCTCTAAATTCCAAACTTTATGATTTGTTCGCAGCTTTTGGGTGCTTACTCTGTGAGTAAGACCGCTCTTATTGGCCTTACTAAGGCTGCTGCCAAGGATCTGGCACCAGAGGGCATACGTGTCAACTGCCTGGCTCCTGGCGTTATCAAAACCAAATTCTCCAAGGCCCTGTACGAGAATGAGGCAGCCAATGACGCGGCTCTCAGTAAGATACCCATGGGACGTCTGGGCACCAGTGAGGAAATGGCTGGTGTGGTCTCTTTCCTGGTCTCCGAAGATGCTGGCTATATCACCGGAGAGTCCATTGTGGCTAGTGGCGGTATGTCGGCGCGTCTTTAAGTGGAATATAAATATATTTGTGTGCTTATGATCTATGTACAACAAGGCGTTTTTACAAAAAATATATATAAGTAGTTTATCAACTGACTAGGAGGAGCGCAGCTTGGCCAGCTGATCGGCTATATCCTTTTCGGTGCGTTTGCCAGCCGACTCAAAGTCCGCAGCGGATCCCGTAGCTGGTATGCTGGACATCTTGCCTGAGATTTCAATGCCAATTTCATCTAACACCTTATTCACCACCGCATTGGACTCCTCCTCATCGCCGGATTCAGTGAGCATGTCATCGAGAGTGTCGTTGATCATCTCGTCCGTCATTTCCATTTTCATGTTGGCAGCCTGGAAATCGCGTACCGTGCCGGCAATTGCCTCGGGTCGCATTATTTTGTTCATGCCGGCCATGGTCTTGGCCGTGGTGCCCATTGCCTCGCCTAACGCTATATTGGCACCCATATTTTTGTTCTGGTAGCCAATGGATTGAATCTTTCCAGCGGCCGCATAGCTACGAGACTTTTGCTTACGTATCTCCACAAGTTGCTTGGCCAAGATGCGACAGGCATCGTTGTTACCAGCAGCCGCATTGCGGCGGATTTCTGCCTCCAGTTTCTTCTCCTCCTGCTCCAGCTTGAGACGCTCGCGTTCAATGTCGCGGGTGGCTTTCCTTAGGCTGCGATCATTTTCACGTTGCTGCTCCTTGACCGTAGGCTTCTTGCCAAAGATGTTGTTGAACATTTTCTAGCTGGTTTTGGAATTTATATGGAAAGGAAGTCTAAGCTCTGCTGTAGGTTTTTTCGTTGTGATGAATCATCTGGAGTCTGAGGTAAACATCATCAAGGCAGTAAAACAGCTGTCCATAGAGATGAGCAATGGGAGCTTAGCTGTGAGTGGCAAACTAAAGACAGCCAAACGTCCAACAGAGGGATAATAGCTAAAAATATAACTTGATGAAATATATCAATATCGAAGTCAAATTTAAGTAATTGGTTGCTCCAGAGAGGCAATAAAGGACTTTTGGACTAGAAAAAACACAACGAAAGCGATAAATACAAATTTTTCGGTCCGGCTGTGACAAATTATCTCTATCCGGTCCCACCAGAATCAGCCATTTATGTATTTAAAAAACTGGAGACGCATTATTAAGATAAATTGAATGAAACAGAGGTTCGATTTGACCAGTTCTTTGATTAACATATGAAAACGGTAGACCATTTTAACGGCCGCCATATCGGAAAACGCGAATTGGTCTGTATTTCTGAAACTATTATTTCAGGGAATAGTTTTTAAAGACAAAGTTATACATAATAACATTATATGAAATTTTAAATGTGTAGTTTACCCAATAGAACACAAACCCTCATATTTATTAGGATTTTGTAAAATATTCATTGTCTTCTGTAACTTGCATACACAAGACTATGTTGATTTTCCACAAGCTGTTCATTCTCACTTCATTTTCATTTTCCGATAACTCAAGAAATAATAGATTTCTATTCTTTGAATAGGAATCGCAAATTGCCGCTATACACATTTGCTGTATCGATTAATTTTGTATTCATTTTGCCATCATTAATAGAATTGCCCAAGCAAAAACTTAAAAAAATAACCGGATGAGTGCAATAAGAAGTCAAGAAACTTCTTCGCAACTTCGGTGAGCTTCCGAAACAAGTGCGACGCGATGAACAAGTGGTGCGGCAGCCACTGCAGAATCTGCAGAAACACCGGACCATCCGAGCAGTCGACGCCAGCAATTTTCTGTTCATATCGCATCCGCGGTAAGTGCTTTCAGAAATAGTCTCAGTAGCTCTCTCTAGACTGTTGCTGAAAGCACTTAATCGAAACACTTGCGGTGCTCTTAAAAGATCGGCATTCGAGTATGATCCAACTCTTGGTTATGACAGACATTAGATCTTAAAAATGGAGAAAATAAATAAAGAAGAGAAGAAGAGAGAGCGGGGAAGTAATCCCACTACTAGAGGAGCCAGCGGATCCAAATAAGGAATTATTTTTATGTTGCACAGACGAATCTCGCCTTTTTTAAACAACATTAGAAAATACTAATTCATGATTCTACATGACATCATTTGTCGCGGACAGAGTAGTTTCCATGCAGGGATTTTATCCAACATTTACCGTTCAAGGACAAGGAAATTAAATTACCAACGGATAGATTGAATCGGAGCTATATATATATGAAAGTTAGCTTCGCCTCTTTGTTTAAAATAATACCTGCTAATAGCCTTTAAAGCAGATTTAAATTTTATAAAGCTAACTGTGTTGCTTGAATGGCTAAACGGCCAGCACTGATAATGGCGTTGCCACTTTGTTGACTAGAATCGCACATTTATTTATTTACAATTGGAGAAAAATGTCTTTGGACATTCTAAAACAAGGCGCCGAAGGGCGTCTTTACCTTGGCGAATTTAAAGGATCGCAATGCCTAATAAAAGAGCGATTTGTCAAGAAGTATCGCCATCCGGAGCTGGACACTCAAATCACGCGTCAGCGCATGAAAGCAGAAGTCAAGGCAGCAGGACGTTGCCTGGCCGCTGGCATTCTAGCGCCTCGCATACTCCACTCCGACATGCAGAGCCACAAACTGTTTATGGAATACTTTGGCCAGGCTAAAACAGCCAAAGAGTTCATACAGGAAGCTGTGGGTAAAGACCAGGAGGAGTTGACTCTAAAGGAACTCTGCTCCAGAGTAGGCGCCATCATAGGGAAAATGCATTGCAATCACATTATACATGGCGATCTGACCACTTCCAATATACTTTGCAATCCCAAGGATAAGGACGACTATGAGGTGATATTCATAGACTTTGGTTTGAGTCACTATAGCCAGGCCACGGAGGACAAGGGTGTCGATTTGTATGTGCTGGAGCGAGCCTTGCTGAGTACACACAGCGAGCAGCCGTATTTGTTTGAGAATATCCTGCAGGCCTATCGCAAGGAGTGTGGCAAGGATGAGGAGGCCATACTGGCCAAATTCGAGGAGGTGCGTGCCCGGGGCAGAAAACGAACGATGATTGGCTGATAGAATCTAAGAAACTTCATAACACTTTATTAAATAATGCATATACCTAAGACCCCAATTGCTTAAAAGGGTTGGTTGGATCATCTGCCAGCTGATCAATCTTAATTTTCTTTATGTATTTCCTCAATTTGGTTTTACGTTTGACTTGTTCGTGTTTGAGAGGTTCTATGCCTTCGACAGGCGTCCCTTTGAACTGAGCATAGGGTCTTTCCTTAAGTTTGGATATGGCATCTTCTAGCTTAAGGCCCGCCAGGCCAAGTTCCTCGTAGAAGAGACGATATTTATCACAGAATTTCGAGTGTCCTTTCCTAAAATTGACTGTTTTTGTCGAGGGATGCTAAAAAAAAAAACAAAAAGTATCAAAAATAGATCGTTAAATTGTACCTTCAAACAAAGACCCACTGACTACAAAGATGCACAACGGCAATTGAAGAGAATGTCAGGCAAAGTTTTATACAGATGTGTATTTTCCATTTTATATTAGTATGCTGTATGTGTCATACTCTCAGCGCGCTCTCTGCTCAGCTTGCAACGTTTTCAGTGTGCAGCAGGGGTGATTTGTTTGTTCAGTTTAGATTTTAATACCATCCATGACCGATTAAGGTTCACATTTTTACGACAATAGTCAGGTTCTGCAATGGTGTTGTGGATGAAGTGCTTGTCTCATAGTCTGGGGCTTGTGTGTTTGATTCCAGATGCTTGACTGACCAACAATATTTGTATACATGACAACACTAAGTTTGGTCGAAAACGGCGTTCTGTTCGATACTATTTGACTGTTTTGGTCACTGTATTGGCCAATGCTTTGGTTACTGTTTTGATCACGTTTGCTCACTGATTTGGCACTTTCTTCACTTTGACGTCTTTTTAGTACATACGTGTTTTGACGTCTCCCGCCACTAAACTGTCTAGGGCGGTCGGTCCAAACTACTTTAGCGAGAAAAACTTTTTTGTTTTCAATGGAGACAACAAAATCTGTCGCAGACAATAGTTTTCTGTATTTGCCCCCAGTTCACCGTCCGTAAAAGAGCTTTGCTCTAAAAATAAATCAACTGTTCTACAGTGAAAAGTATCCCGAGTATCTTAAACTTATTCCCGTAGGCAAAACCATGCTGAATACGATTTGGAAGGTCAAAGTCTAATATCAGATTGCCGAAATTTTCGCAGAGTGAACGAATGTCTGACACGACGCGTCAAAAAGTTCTCTGCCTTTGTAGTTCTCTTTGTAGTTAGAAGGTCTTTGCTTCAACTCACCCTGGCATCTATGGCTCTGGCACAGCCTCGATGAAAGTTATGCAAATGCCTCAGAAACGCCTCATTTGGTTTTAGACCTTCCTCTAAACTCAGTTGCATAATCTCATTGATGTAGGCAAAGGATTTTTGGGCACAACCCTGACGCAGCATGGCTCCCAGTATGGGCATATTCATCTTAATGCCAGCCGCCTGCATCTGTTGCAGCAGTTCCCTAGCCTCCTCTTGGGTACGACAGCCCAGGGCCAAAACACCATAGGTGACTATATCTGGCTGTAATCCTGCGGTACGTATCATGGTCAGAACTTCTTGGGCACTCTCATAATCGAAGCGCATGGAACGTTTCTTGATGAGTATGTTGAAGAAATCAATGTCCGCCTTGAGGCCTATTTTGCGCACAAATCCCAGCAGCTGCTTCTCTGCGGCATTGGTGGCTGGAATGACCTCCATCAGGGTGGTGAATGTCTGTATGTTCGGGGTGATGTGATGAAGCTTCATGTGTTGCAGAAAGCCGGTGAGACCGCCCAACAGTAGAAACCTTTCATGTGGTCGTGTGACCTCTTCCCAGGACAGCATACTGCCCAGGTGCGGTCTAGGCAGCAGAAGATTAGGCAGCTCAAGTTGGTGACTATTTTCAGCTGACACCAACTCAAGTTGTAAATCATTACTGGCAGCAGTAGCATTTTCAGGACTTTCCAACAGCAGCTGTGGGGCATCTGCAGTAGCAGAGATCTTCTCCAGCACTTCCTGCATGGCTTCCAAGCTCCCAAAACCACAGTCTCTCGCACATCTCAACATGGTATTAAAACTATAGTAATCCGGTTTGATACCCTGCTGCAACATCTTGTGCCAGGTGAGCAAAGCATGACGAAAGCCCTGTTCCTTATCACCGGCACAGGCCTGCAGTAAAAAATTGTAGGTCTCTGCATTCACCTCCAGCTGACGTTCCTGCATTTCGTCGGCTATTTGATAGGCTGTCTCCACCTCGCCACATCTGCCATAGGCTTTGATCATGGCATTAAAGTTCTTGACATTGGGCTCATATCCCTTCTCCAGCATGTTCTCCCTTAGCTGTTGCGCCTTGGCCAGGCCATCGGCAGGAGTGGGCGCGTTGGCACAGGCGTTGAACAGGGAAGTGTAGGTGCCTCCGGTGACCTTTAATCCTCGCTGCCGCATTTTGGTGTACAACTGAAAGGCCTTGCGGGTGTAGCCAGCCTTGGCGCAACCCGAAATGAGTAGATTGTATATGTAATGATCCGGTTTGACACGATCCTCTTTGAGCATACGCTGCTCCAGAACGGCTATGGCCTCATTGAGCCGTTGGTTTATTAAGTGTTCCTTGATAAGACGCACATACTCTTGGCTACGCAATTTCCGAGAGTGTCTTGTGGGTTTGCTTATATACTCCTCCTCCGCCTCATCTCCAGGATCAACAGTTTCCTCAATTTTAGCATTGCCAAAGGTATCTGGATCTCCATAGTCTGGGACTGGCTCGGATTTGAGTTGCTTTTTGGGGGGTATTTCGACTGTCTTTATTTCAGGTATTTGCTTTTGGTGCGACTGGACCTCTCGCTTCGCCTGCCAGCCGGCTTCCTCATCTGTAACTCGCACGTGCAGCTGACGCAGACTGGGATTGGCTCTACTAAAGCTATTTAAGCAACTTCTGTTTGCTGGCAGGGGTAGACATCGTATTTGTGGCTTCAAAGCCAGGCTAAGCAAACGCAGAGCCATAATTTTCTTTTATTTTATGTAATAAAAATAAATTTTTGAGAAATACTCGAGGCGGTATAAAAGAATCAGCTGTGATGGCAGCGCTGCCACCTGGTATTTACTATTCGCAACTATTATGGTCAACTGTCCACTAGAGATGTGCAATAAACTTTTTTAAGCCACTCCGGCAAATGCTTGTAAGATTCTAATAAGCTATTCATAGGCTATTTACACTCCTAGTGTAAAGTAACATTTAACATTTGCGAATAGCAACATTTAAGCAACATTTATAGGCTGTTTACACTAAGAGTGCGCTTTGCGTATTAATGTCTTTTAGGAATACCACTATAGATTATTTATAAATAAAAAACCGCTAAATCCAGCTTAATTTTGTTAAGCGAAACCTGGCAACTCTAGTTGACAGTCTCTTGTAAACGTGATACATTCCCCCATCTGTTGGCACTTGCTTGACCCCAATTTTATTTTAATTTAGTGGAAAATAATCATAAATTAGCAAAATGAGCATCACAGTAGATCCACGTCGCAAGGATAAAATCAATCGCTATAAGGCGCCTAAGAATCCAGGTCAGGGCGGTGGCTCTAATGAGGATATGCTGCCAGATTACATGAATATATTGGGCATGATTTTCTCCATGTGCGGCCTGATGATGAAGGTAAAAGTTCGCCCTCTGATAAGTGACCACCCCTTTAACAGTGATATTGAGTATCCTTAATTTTGTTTAGCTTAAATGGTGTGCCTGGTTTGCCTTGTACTGTTCCTGCATTAGTTTCGCCAGCTCCCGTGCCAGTGATGATGCCAAACAGGTGAGTGCAGGTGACCCAGTAAGATGTTTTCTCTAACCAAATACGATTGTTTTTAGGTACTCTCCTCCTTCATGTTGAGCGTAAGTGCTGTGGTCATGTCTTATCTACAAAATCCCGCCGCCATGACTCCCCCTTGGGCCTCGGCTTAGAGTTAAATGAAAATTCCACAATTTTGCTTGTAAATGAAAACGATTTATTGGGGGGAGACCACAAAATAATTGAAGAAAATTTGAATAATTTAAAAGATGATATATTTTGCTATGAACTTGAATTGCTTGCTCTGGCTCTAGGTGGTGAGTATGTAATAGGCGAACAGAATGAAGGCCAAAATATAAATAAATCCGACGATCAGGACGTATTAAATCTCTCCGAATTGCGTGTGTCCCGTGGATTTGGCATGCTGCTGGGCCTGGGTTTGGCCCACCAGCATGACGTCGCATTGAAGGCAGCGCAAAGTGAATTTGTCGACATTGGTGAATTGTCGCGAGGACTTGGCCTCGTTGGCCAGCTGTTCGGCTTGCTGATAGACGCCCAGTTCTTCCACGGGGAAAATGGTGGCTGGCGTTGAACTGGAAGTGGTTTCCATATACAGCGGATCGTAGTGTATGCCATCGAACAGCAGGAAGACGCGCAGTCCAAAGTTCTTGTCCTCGCCAAAGCGATTGATGATGGCATTTTGTATGTCCACGACATCGATTTCGAGGCCATAGTAGTTGGACAGTATGGAGACTTCTATGGCGCCGCCCCACGAGTCGGCTTTCTGAATCCACGCACAGTACTCTGCATTCGATCTGCCCAGGACAGCATCATTATATTGCTGCGGATCCGCCGCCACCTCCTGGGCAATTATGTGTCGCATCATTTCGCTGCCCTCGTTATCCACCTTCCCGTTGAGCACAAAGCGTATGCTGGTAAACAAGCAGGAGTTGTCCGCTGGCACCACCTTTTTCAACAGAATCCCATTAAAGTCACCATTCGAGGGCACCTCCTCTTCGGGCAATGACCGAGGAGCAGCTGCCACCTCAGCAGCAGCTGCTGGCTCCAGGCTATTGCTACTCGACACCAGACGCAGCTGCTCGGCATCCTCCTCTGCTTGCAGACGACGCGCCAGCGCCTCGTCTTCTTCGAGGGTTGGTATGACCTTTTCCTCCACTATCAAGGTCTCGCCACTGTGTATCCCCACATTCTTTAGCTGCTCCCCCACTTGACGCATATCCAATGGACGAGGAGGATAGCCAACCAATACATGCACCTGTCTTTCCTGCATGGCCGTTGCCGTGGCTATCCGCGTTTTTAGTTCACCCAGCGTTGTGGTCTCACGAAGGTCATTGACAATGAATTGACCCTTCTTGGATTTCAGCTTCACACTAAACGAACCAGTCATAATTTCAGTTGAGTAACTTTTCGAATTTTCCTTATTGTTTTTTTTTATATATATTTTTTATTTTAATGCTATTGTCTAATTTTGGAGTATATGTATATATGACTCCATAGAGATGAGCAACAATTGTGAGGTAACGGTAACCGTTAACGATCACGAGTATTTTCGCAGTCTCGAGTCACTGTCACATGTTTAGACTGGGTTTTCGGTAATTGTCTTGTATAGCGGCCTCATCTCAGAAAATTATAAAAAAATTAACTCGATGGACCACGAATTATGAAAAGTTTTCAAGCAGAAAAATAACGGGGTCATCCGTGGTACCTTTTTAAACGAATTTTGAAAAAATTTTTTTTTCCTTATAAAGTACTATATATGTGCTTTAAGATATATGTCAAAATGGAGTGTACGAATTGCAATTTGACTGTGTCAAAATTTTTGTCTTTATCGAATATTTTAAGCGTCAAAAATGTATACTACAGGAAAAAAAGTAGAAACTGTGCAGCAGACTGCAAGATGCTAGCAAACTATTCTTTCGGTGCTGAAAACGGTGGCCTGCAACAACAAAGGACAATAAAAAGAAAGTTAAGATTCAAAAAACTTTGTGCGTCATTGTTGAATTTTTATATAGATATATATGAAAATTAATTTGAGTCTGATCGGATACAAAAAAAAAAAAAATTACATTCAAAAGTTTTCCTCATTTCGCGACTGAATTTTCCAAAACCGGTTCTTAGTACTCACTTTCGGCATATAATCAAACTACTGTAAAAAATTCAGCTTCCTAATTCTTATAGTTTGGGCTGTATGGTGATACAAAAGTACCTAAGAGTATGTTAATATTAGTGATAAGTTATTTTGTAAGAAAGTAAGCGATAGGCACACCGTAAGAAAAACCTGAGAAGCGAGGTGTCTTGAGAATATTGCGAAATATAAATAAATGAAAAACCAAAAAAACTCACGTATTCAATTGCAATTTTATTAAACATCGGGCATAGAGCTGCATCGCAAGAACCTTAATAAATAATTTTGAAACAAAACAAAACTTTTTATTTTTTTTTTTTTGGGTTTGAGTGTTACCTTAGGTTCGTGTTCTTGTAGTTATAACTAGGTATTTTTGTACTTGCAACAACTTCAGGAACTACATGGCGTGGAAAAGGGTTTTGAGTCGTATAAAAATTATTTATAGTTCCAATAGCATGCATAATTTACCCAGCGGCTATACAATTACCCATCTGCTTTAAATGTCAGTTATTATTAAGGAGCGAATAATCAATAACTGGCAAAAACCATTTAACCCTGGGAATACATACTTCTTAACGATTACTGAGGTCGCAGTCAGCTTTTATGCATTTGCTATACAATCACGGCATCGCTCATCTCTAATTGGGCTTTAAGCTTATGGGTTAGGTGGCAGCGCTGGCAGAGTTGCGTATCTAAAATGTACAAGAAAATACCAAATTCGACCGCCAACATTTGAGTCTCAATTTGAAATGATACTTTCAAGAAAAGTTATGTCGTAAACATAACAAAGCTACTTTGATTTATAAGAGAGGTATTGGGATTGTGAGGTCTGAAACGAACCTTTAAAGTGAAAAAAGTGTTGGCTTAAACGAATCAAGTATAAGTAAGTGCATAACTGCGCAAATTGCGACAAGATTTGTCCCTAAAACTTGAAAAGGTTAGCAAGGAAAGGTAGGTAGACTGAGCAATAATATTGTCACACAATTTTAAAATTAAGGTCCTCTTCGAAATTTTATTTTGTTTTCACATTTTTTTAGTTTAGATATTCAAAAACAATATCCCAAAAGGATTTTTCAAAATTCGGAATACTTACGGAGATATTGCCATTTTAGTGACCCAAGAAGACCCAAATTTCCTAGCAACTGCAAACTTTAAACGCGATTTTCTCGAAACCTCGTTTTTCTAACTGGTTCGCAGCTTTTCTCAAGTTCTACTGAACCGATTTTAATAATGTAGGGCTTAATGGACGCAGAATTAACTTGGCTATGGCCGGAACCTCGATCATTGGAAACATCATTTTTTTTACTATTTTTTTCTTCGGTGGACTGGCAAAAAATTGTCAAAAATGTATTTCTCATTTTCATATCGCCGCCACTTTTACAAATTCAATTTTTTTTCATGATTTTGCTTCGGGCCATAAAGGCATTCATTTCAAACAACTTTCTCCATCAACACCCTTTTTAAGAAGAAACTACTTTGGAGCCCTCGCATTCAAACATTTTTAATTTTGTATTATTTTTAATGAATCGTGCAACCACATACAAAAACGAGAATTTCAAACTCTTTTCCCGATTTGTTTCCCCAAGTTTTAAAAAATAGGTAAAACTCAGTCGCCTAGACCAGAAGAGGGCCTCAAAATAAGTTGATCGTGTCCAGACCAAAAAATTCTTAAAGGGTATAAAAACCTTGGCTAAGTTAGGGCTGGTTAGCTGTCGTTTTCTTTGTATCGCACTTTAAAGTTTTCAGTTTCTGATTGGATTTATAACTCAACTTTTTAGTGTTGCGCAGTGTAAGTTGTTTATGTAAATAATTACTGCTACAAATATAAACAATTTGTCAAGAGGAAGATGAAGAAAATAATGAATTCTTTGTTTTTGCAAAATTTTCCTTCAAGCTAAGGGAAATTAGAAGAGTTTGATTATGACCCCTGTGTACCAGCGATCAATGTGTCCAAATTATACTCAATAATTTGCTAAGACAAGTAACATTTTACACCTTTAGCCATCTTATTGTTGATCGTTTTCGTTATTAAGGTGTTAATATTTGCCAATTGCCAATGTTAAGGTTACCCATCGGAAACCTCTAAATACTATTTAGCAGCGGATGGCCAAGTCAAATAGAACTCAGAATTTTTAGCAAAAAAAAAAAAATCAAAAATCCCAGAAACCACAAGTCAACAAATTACCCCAAAAATGGTTTTACTTTTCTTCAACTCAACAAATGGCACCACACAAAAGGCACTAAAATAGTTTTTTGGTAAGTCTTATTGTTGTTATTGTTATTTCTGCGTGGTACACTAAAATCACATTTAATAGTCCAAACACAAAAAAAAAAGAAAAAAATTTATTGCGGTTCACGCATCCGAACTTGCGCTTGTTGGTCTTGGTGGGGGAGGGGGGCAGTTTTGAGACAAGTTTGCGAGATTCGTATATAAATAGAGCCACTCAGAGGGGTCTGGTGTTCAGTGCAAGCTAGAGTCTGTCAACGCGTTCATCAATCAAAACAAAACAAAAACGGAAACAAAATGAAATTCTTGCTCCTGGTGCGTTTTTGTTTACGACTAATGGATACGAAATTGTCTTAACTCAAATCAAATCGAATCTTTACAGAGTGTGTTCTTGTTGATGGCCGTGTGCTTCATGTTCAGCAGTGCAGTGCCCGTGGAGGAGGCCATACCCGAGGGTCTGGAGGGACCTGGCAGTGAAACCATCAACCCTTCCGATGATCAATCGTTTTTGCTTAAACTGAAATTGCTGAAGAAGTTGCTCCTCTTGGGTTAGCAACAGGTTGCAGAAGTTGCCCCATATGGATATATAAGTTTAGCTTTGTCTGTTTAGATTTTTAAGGACTTAACAAGAAAAAGAAAAATACAATTAATGGAAAAAACAATTGAATTTTTTGTGAATTTATTTGGACGTCAAGTTTGTTGCCTGAGTCTTTTGTTTGGAGCGAAAACAAAATATGCAAAATTGTGTGGGGCGAAGATTGTTTAATAAGTCAAAGACGTCATTGAGATTGTGCTTAATAGACTTTAGTGAACTCCAGCAAAAATGGAATAAAGCGAATTAAATAAGGAAAACCAAGAGGACACAGCACCATCGAATTCAATGGTTAAGAATTGGTTCACTGAATTTCGTAGGGATCGTTCGATCATACCAGAGAACCAGAAACATTCAAAGCAGCGAATTCGTCTGCGTGGAATATTCATTAAAGAAGGTCTAACTGCCATTTGCTTGGCATGCACAAGGTGTCAATTCACATCGATTATCTAGAAAAGCGTAAAACGACCACTGCTGAATATTATTCGGTTCTGTTAGGCAGATTCAACATTGATTTAAAGCAAAATCGAAGTCATTACTTAAAAAAACAAACTCCTTTATAAATACCTTTTAAAAACACATATTCGGCGGTGTCCCAGAAAACTCTTCCAACCAAATTCAAACCCAAAACCAATTCTCGGTGTCCTAGAAATCTCTTTCGGTTGGTTTCAAATCTCTAGTGTCTTGGATAGAGATTTAGCTAAATTCACCGCGAAAACTTTTTTGACAAGCAAAATTCGTTTTGGAAATGTAAACTACATTATTTTACTGGAAAGGCTGCATCAAATAAATAACCTGTTTAATTTGATTTAATATTGAAATTTGCTTTTTAATAATTTTTCGCAAAACCAACTGAAGTCTGCCATATCATCCAAAACCGTCGTGCCAGAGGCGCCTCTGCCTGCCTCAGTAGCGCCACATGAGAAATTTGTCAACAACAAACGAGCCAAGGGTTGGCAAGTGTTGCTTTATGATTGCCGCGAAAATATTTTTAAATTTTTTTATTTTAATTTTGGGTAACACGGCTTTAATTTAAGTTATAATACTAGATGGCCCGGCGAACTTCGTACCGCCTAACAATAAATAACTGTAGTGAGTTAACTTAAGGCCCTTTTCTGGTCTAGACGACTGAAGACGACATTGACGAACCTTGTGATATTCAACATTTATAGTTTTGTAATCAGGAGCAAAAATAAATAAAGCAGAGGTTTTGTCCAAATTCAGACCACAAACATTTAAGGAAATTGAATTCGTCCTCGGAATGAAAACTTCTTCATCTTTACATTTTTCTTTGATTATCGCCGCGTATATCACATTGGACATTAATTTTCTTATCATCAATCGCGTTTCATTGCAAAGTTTTGGTTGGTTTAGATTTCGAAGCATGATGACTACCGTGCCAACCTTTAGTTGCAAATTGTGCGGTGGTAGTCCAGGCACATCCAAGGCGTTTAAAAATTCTGTTGCATAGTTGGTGGCATCGTCCTCGTTTGTTACACAGTAGATAGATTTGAATGAATGCAGAGTACCAATTATCTGATTCTAAACTACGAAGTTTAAGTCATCCACATCTTTATTCTTAGCCGCTAAAATTGCTCGCTCATTCAACCATTCAATATTTTTGTGGTTAGCAATGATGTTCGGAAATACTTTTTCGATGAGCTCGTCTTTTGATGAGACGAAATTGCAAAAATTCGGAGGAGATGAAATCAATCCGCTCGATTCATCGAAAGGGACACGACCATAACCTTTAATCAGCAATTGCTTGGAAAAATCTTGAGCAGATGGATCGTTCTGCAATGCAACTCTCATGTTAGCTGACAGCTGAAGTTTCTTCACATAGCTCCACAGATTGGATGACTTGAAGCAAGAGTTTATTTGATCGGCAGGAGTCGATCTTGGAATGACTGGCAGTGTTTGGCGGAAATCGCCGGATAGTAAAATTATTGCGCCTCCAAAACATCTCGAGTCATTGCGCAGATCTTTTAATGTTCGGCCAATTGCTTCCAATGTGCGCTTGTGCGCCAGTGTGCACTCGTCCGAAATGATGATTTATGACGATGCTAATACTTTGACCATTGCCAAGTGTTTCGCAATGTTGCATGTCGGTTGTTCAACAGTTTGAAGGTGTAACGGCAATTATAACGCCGAATGACCTGTACGACATCTTTCTAACAATGTGGCCGCAATTCCAGAAGAAGCAACTGATACCGCCAAAATCAATGACATGAGAAATGTCTTCCCAGTTCTACCGGGGGTATCCAAGAAAAATAAGCCACCATTTCTATCATGAATTGCCTTCATTAATGTATCCTGGACTTCCCTCTGTTGACGGTCCAACAGGGGTACATCCGTTTGAGCTGATTGGTGTAATTCATGTCGATCATATTCAAGATCACGCTCCAATTCTCGATTAAATGCATCATTCACTCCACGATCTGGCGCAGGCATTCCTAACCTGACAAACAAACTTCGGCACATAACGTAACACATGTCTTCAATCAAGAGCAAAGCCTGGTCATACATCTCCTCTGATAGCAAATAATGTGCGTATCTGACTTGGAGATTCAGACATAATTGCTTAGATTGAACCAGCATCTATTAAGTTTGTGCATATATACGTAAAAGCCAAAGGAAGCACCAAAACCTATAAAGTAAAGACTGGAGTGCCGTATTTTTACAAATAGCCGCAAATTCAGATATTTTTCACTTTTCAAATGAGCATAGTAGCCGTAGATCGAAAGGAATTGCAAGCGCGGCGCTATAATCAAGGGGAGCGACAGGCCAGGCCTAGATCTTACTGAGCTGCTGAGACAGCTGCTGCAAGCAAGCAGAAGCACGGATGCAGGCAATTGCTGCAAGGCTGGCCCAGCGGAGACAAACACTTACACGAAATACATGGGGTGCTTTTAAAAGAGCTGACGGCTTTTTTTAAGAAAGAAAATAAATTATTTTATTATATAATTTACTGACATCGAACAGCCATAGTGTTATAAGTATATCTATTTTTTCTTCATTTTGTACGTTACACGTGTTAAGCCAAATGCACCTGACATTGAGGAATGCAAGTTCTAAACGAGTCATTCCATTCAAAACCCAAATTAGACACGTACATGGCTTTAGATATGCTCAGTTATGATAAAAATTTGCAAAAAGCAATTAAAATTGGCTGAAGATTTATGACTCTATTTTAACAATTTATTTATTTACAACATGTACAACATTAAAGTTGTTAATATGGTTATTTAATTTATTAATACTCTGCCTTGATCTTAACACAGTTTACTTGGCTTATTCAAGGTCACTGTAATCATATGTTGTCACATGCTTCAAATGGGAAACAACCCATAACTGTAGGTCCCTTACTGTTGTGCAAAAATTCGAAACACACAAGCCAAGAGATTGAGAGGAGCTCAGCTTTGTCCCTTATGGAAGGAAGCGGACGTTTGATTGATACCAATAAATACTTAATGTGGTCCATTCGACCAAAGACATTAAATAGTTGCGTCCACCGATTTGCAGAAATTCATTGAAAATATAGGTTAAATTGTTTCAACGAATTCAAATGCAATAAACAAAGGTGCGAGCCAAAACGAACCTTAGACTTTACGACTAGCTCGATCTAGATTCAATCACGTTAATACATAAATTAAGGATTAAGGAAGCTTCAGTAAAAAAGGGTGGTATAAAGGTAAAAGTCGTTACGAGAGGACGATAGAGGCTAAGATAGTGGAAACAGGAACTGGAATGCATTGCCAAGTTTGAGCTCGAGATACTTCTGAGTGCTACTGATATCCACATGTCGGGCTAAAGAAGAAGATAAGAATATTTTGGCATCAGTTTTTTTGTTTTCTATGAAGCGCTAAAAGAAGATTAGAAATTTGATCTCGTTGATACCTTTGCCATTTAATGGATGACTTAAGCCAAACAAATGACAAACAAATAAAAAAATATGCATACTCGAATATACATTCAAACCATATACAAATACATATATGTCACATAAATTTGGTTAATCACGTCTCCCCTCTTAGGCCGCAAAGGAAGTTCCCGTTTCAGTTTTCACACTTATCCAAGCATAACAAGCAACTGGTTTTCACATACGTTGCCAACCATTAGCTCCTCTAAAAAGATGCTAACTCTTGGATAACATAAAATGACACGGAGCACAAATCTCATTTACTTTAGTAACGTATGTATATTTATCATTCAAATGTGATGTGAGGGTGGAGTTTACATTCCCAAATGATGTTTTGTTTTTAGACTAGAATTAACTGAATGTATTTGTAAGTTTATGCCTAAGAATCCTGCGTTTAACACCTTTTCTAACCCAAAAGTTTTTTGAATTTCAAAAGTTTCTTCAGCTTGAAAATGGCCTGCGGATCATGCGGTTGGTGGACATCATCCGAAACAGGCTCATAAAAGTTATCACCCTGCAAAGACTCATCAATGGGCACTGCATACACCAAAGCCAGAGCCAAGAGGCAAACGAGAAGGGTCTGTAAATAAATTAACGATAATCCTTACACTATAACGGAATATTTAATAACTTACCAGGGCGAAAAACTTCATTGTTATTGGTGTTGTTGAGCTGGTTAATCCAAAAAATTGACTGCACTTACTGGGCTGTACCAGCGGCTCTTTTATACCACGAAGAAACCCAAACAGAAACACAAGACTTGAGACCAATCGATGATAATGTCATATGTAAACTGCAAATTGCAGTGGTCATGGTGGAGACGATACATAAACATACGTAAAAATTGCATGCCCTTTTGGGCAGGTGTGGACTTGGACAAAACAAAACAAAACCGAAGAAGATACCGACACCAAATGAGACGAGACCACGCCTTGTTGACTTGTTTTGGGTTTCTGTTTGTATAGGTTAAGACAGCAGAGTCTCTTCAGCTTGGCTTAAAGAGGTGTCTGGTGTGTGTAAGTGTGTGCGCCACTGAAGAAGTCGCGGATTATTGTATAATTAGTGATTATACTAAGTAAATTATAACAACTGTTTGCATTTTTCAAGGTTATATAGATATTCGTTTATACATTAGTTTTGGTAAATATCACTGAAAACATCGAAGATGCATCAGACAAAAATCAAACTATTTGGTTGTTCAATGTTTAGCAAGTTTAGCATTAAAAGGAACACAGACTTGCATTGCGATTTAAGAACGATTTTTGTTAAGGGCTCAAATCCATGAAGCCGTTCGGATGTGACCGAACTTCCTATGGTGTTATGTCAAGACTTTAATAAAGCTATTAATTAGTCATTCATTTAGGCATTCAATAAAATGTTTTTCGATTAGCTCGTTCCTATAGTATCCTAGTCTAATTAGTGGTCATAAGTCCTAGTCGGATAAGTAACTTAATAGCATATGTTATCAGATCAAAATTATACAGACATTGAAGCCTCTTGCAAGTGATAAGTGACAGAAAGAAGTCGAGTGTTTTTACTCCACGAATCACCAACTCTTAACCCCAAGTGAGATTCAGCGGAGCTGCCACCCCTACACACCAAGTTCAGGGAAAATTCTGGCCTGCCACAATTTATACGGGTCCTTCGAGCCGGATAAAAAGACTTAGACGACGGAAAAGGAATCTGAAGCCTCCCCTAACTCCAGGAAGCCTAGTGCAAATTCTGCCCTGCAACGATTTTTATTGGTCCTTCGAGCCGGACAATAAGTAATTGCCTCGTAAGCTTTCGAGAATTATTTGTGAAGATTTGTGCATTGACAGTTTGAGGCATCAAATAACAATTTGTGAATTTTGTTTCATTTGGTGTGTTTAGATTTTGCAAAGGGTAAAATAGTTTTGCCAAGAAGCTTGCAACGCTTAGAAATATTCATATATATTCTTGATCCGGGCGACGGGCTGATTTAGTTTCTACGCAAACAAGTCTCTCAGTTTTGAAGCTATCGAGCTGAAATTTTGTACAGAGTCTTCTTTTTACTTCACGCTGCTAATATGTAGGAACCGACCGATTTTATTAATAATATACGCTTTCAAAAAGATCTTGCTAAATTTGGTCGAAATCAGTATATCAAATCGAGCATTTGCAAGCTTATAAAAACTTTGGCACAGACAAAGTTAGCTTAACCTTCTCGTTTTTGGTTCAAATGCATATTTTGTATGCACATTTTGGTATAATATGCATATTTGAAGTTAGCTAAATAAAACAAATCATTCTAGAATATAGCCTTACTTAGCTTAGCCGTCATTGAAATCGTATTTTAAAAACACTAACCCAAAGCTTCAAGCTTAACGGTTTTCATTAACACCGCATCACATTCTCATTCTCCGATTGCTTCTAATAAGCCACGCCACACCTCAACGATCAATGACCAAACCAATTTAAGCTCAAAATATTTGAATGAAAATAAAAGTGAATATTTAGCACTTCTAATAGTCATCAAGCCTGAAGATTTAAGCATAAAATCAATATAAAAAAAAGTCAACAGATGGACTAAAGTAAAGGCGGCTACTGAAATGGAGATGGAGACAGAGGCCAAGTGGCTTTTGATTTTCAGCAAGTCATTGTTGGAAGTAAATGCTTAAAACCGGAAATGTAGACGCAGAGCTCATGGAAAATAACTGCTTGATATATCACAGAATTGTTTATAAATTCCTAATCTATCTAAAGCAAATCAAACAAGTCCCACACTAATAATGAAATGTGATCCAAAGATTTTTGTCTTTGACTAGTTTTGGCGCCCAGGGGCAACTCAATTAAATTTATTAAATTAAGGGCGTGCCAGTTGTTCAACAGTGTAAGCTATGTTAACTATTGTTAAGATCAACAAGCGGTGACAAATTTAAAGATTGTAGAGCAGTAAATAAAAGCAGATGATTTTAATTTAATTTATGGCAGTATTTCAATGTCATTGTGAGTTGAAGAATGGGCTTACAAATATGTTAAGATTTGAGATAACTAACCCAGTCACCTGTTTTTATGTTAAAACTTAGATAAAAATATAATTATAGAAAAAAAAGACGATACATTTTATCTTAGATTTATACAATGAGGCCAGAAACACGCGGTTAAAACAGAATTCTGGGCACCCAACCCAATCTGAAGCTCACTAAGCAATATTCTAAGTTTAGAAAACTCACGCAATTTCAACTCCAATTTCCCAGGAAAGAATGATGACACAGAAATATAAAAAAAAAAACAGCTATTGCAGGAGATGGTGAAAATTACATGTTATTTTAAAGGTATTTAGGTATTGGTGTGGGTTAGAAAATTGTTTTTCAGGGGTTTTTTTAAAAATTTTTCCTTAAACGCTTCTTCTTCATCTTAAAAAAAAAATTAATTTTTTTTTTTTTTTAAAAAAAAAAAAAAAAAAATTTTTTTTTTCATCCATGCTTTTCGATTGAAATCATAGTCAACTGGGAGATGGTGACAATTACTACAAGCAAAATTGAATCGTATATAACTTCGGTGTTTTTTGTCCGATCTTATTGATCTTTTAAGAATAGATAGATAATGGGCCTTACTTCATATACATATATAAAGTCTCGAGGGTCTAACTTAAAAATTGTGACTCTGACAGTTTTTTGCGCTTAAAGGGGGGAGGGGGAGGAATTTTCCAAATCTGAAACAAACTCGATTTGAATCTGGTTTACACTTATCTACATGCAAAAATTATGGCTCTAGTAGTGAAAAAAAAGAAAAATCAACTGTTGATGCTGATCCAGAATATATATATTTTATAGGGTGAAATTCCTTCTACCTGTTACATACTTTTGCACAACATCATGATCCCCCTTTTGCCATTTTTAATGGGAACAGGGTATAAAAAGACGGGTTCATCTGCATTTTAATTATATTAAGTTTGTGCAAAAGTATGTAACAGGCAGAAGGAAGCATCCCCGACCCTATAAAGTATATATATTCTTGATCAACATCAACAGCCAAGTCAAGCCATGTCCGTTTGTCCATCCGTCTGTCCGTTCGTCTGTCCGTCCGTCTGTCTGTCTGTCTGTCCGTATGAACAAACAGATCTCAGAGATGGTAAGAGATCATATATGGGACATATGCTTTTTGAACTTGCAGGCAGATCAAGTTTCTTTTCAATTTTTGCCACGCCCCCTCCCGCCCCCTCAAATTGAAAAAAAAACGTCTTGACCGACTTTCTTTCTTGTTTTTGTATGTAGTTTTGTATGGAGTGTATTCCAAGGCCACAGTAGACCTACTCTTAGTAACCTTCTTAGTAAGCTACTTAATGAGTACACCCTTATGCTGATCTTGTATTTAAGGATAATTAACTGCACAAATTATTTAAGTACAGTCTTTAATCTTCTTACAATCGTTTGCACACATTTTGTACCCACTAAATATTATATGCATGGCTCTCCCCCTCATTGAAAATTACTCAGTCCACATACGGGTGAGTCTTATCAGCTCATCAGCATAATAAACCCATTAGGTCAGCTAACGTGGCTTGACTAAATAGACACAAACAATCGAAAGAGCTGAACATGTTACCATTAAATTATTTGGGCAGTTCACTTTTATATGATGTCGCCAGATCAAAGGTTGACCTTACTGCTGCTAGCCTGCTTTGTAGCCCAAGGAGTTGGCGTAAGTCTTTCGTATATAAATTGGGTTTATAACTAACATTCATCTCTTAGCTGAATATCCAAATCGAAGAGTTCTATGCCAAATCATTTGTGCCCAATGAAATCGTTCTCACTTATCATATTGAGCAGGGGGAGGAAATCAATTTCAATATGAGCGTTAAAGAGCAATTCCCGGGCAAACTACTCATGCACATATTTGTGCGCCAGCTGTCGAATGAGCCTGGAGGTCAATGGACCAATGAGTTATTCAAGTTGAAAAATATGGATTTCTGTAAAACTTTGGAATCGTTGCGTAATCTAACAACTGAACATATTCAGGGCGATACTTTGCTGCCACTTACCTTTCTTATTTCGTGTCCATTGATACCGGGTTACTATTATGTACAACAAGGAGTATTTGATGTGACCTTATTACCCATACGCATACCGGAGGGTCGTTATTTTGTGCAAATGGAATTGATACAAGTCTATGAGGAGGTCATTAAATTGTTAACTTGCAAGGTTAAGTGCAGAAAAGAGACACCACCGGGATACAAAGAAGAAACTAGCATATCCTGGAGTGATGAAGAGGAAGAGGAGAAGAAGCCAACGAATAAAAGTACAATCACGAAAGAGGTTGCAGAAAAGGGAAGCAACGAAGGGGGAGAGCAGCAGGAGAATGCATAAACAGAAAGTGAATAAATAAGAATAATAATTATAATTGCTTTTGAATTGTTATAATCACTGTCTACATCACTGAGAGAATAAGACAATGTTGCCTTAATTTCATTAAACAGCATCTGCAAGTCCCTTAACAAGGTTACATATGTGTACGTACAGTGAACAAGTATAAAGTTTGTAAATTTTTTTACAAGTTTTATCTTCAATTCAACCTACTGCCACGCAAATGGACATTTGTATGTACAAATGTACGTATGCATGTTAAGTAAATTTACCGACCACATTTGTTCAACATGAAGCGTTAACTACACATTTTGCATACCTGGACTCAGGTGATGAACTTGAACCAAAAACCCAATCTTTGCCAATGTAAACGAACATAAATTATGCCAGCCTCAGCCCAACAAAATACAGCAGAAACTCCCAGATAAATCATCTTAAAAAAATATGCAAGCGGCCCATAAATTTGAGCATTTTTATTGCAATTCGCTTGTTTGTACCAAACAACAACAACAAAAACAGCAGCAGCAACACCAACTACAACAACAATAACATCAATGTTGCCTTAAGCCGCAAACTACAGTGAAAGTGACGTAATGCGAAAAAAGCAGCAAAGAGCGAAACTGGGGACGAGTCTAATTGTTGGCAAGACGAAGGTTGTGTACTCTTGCGAATACATTTAAAAATCGAATTCAAATTGTTGAAGAAATTTAACATTAGGGAATGTTTTCATAATCTATATCAGACATGCCCAAAAGTAGCATACGGCAGGCAGAGCACTCACAAATACTATCAAAGAAAACCACTAATACATTGTTTTTGGCCTGTTTGCTTGCACGTGCAAACGCCAATCAAATAAGAGATCAAACCCGGGTTTTGTTCTACCCCAGCAAACCAAAAGTTCGCAAACGATATCGCAAGCGAGTAAATTACGTGAGTTAACCCGGCAAAACTCTCGCATACGGGTCGGGAAATGATAGTAAAATGATTCATGTGTAGTTCAGTTTGTGGCAGTGAAAGTATCATTTACGATAGTCGCAAGCAATACGGTTAGCGAGCGTTTAGCGGTATCTTTTGCGAGACTTTTTTGATTTTACTTGCGAGTCATTTAAAATATTTGCTGTGATACGTTTTTGATAAAAAAAAAAAAAAAATTATATGTTTGTGAGCGCCCGTAGTAACTCGCCACCCGGCCCGACTCACCCCCAACATGTTTGTCTGTCTGTAAGTCTGTCTCTTAGAGTGAGAGTGTGACTTTTTGTTAAAAAATTTGAAATTTTGATTCCTGATCAATGCTCAACATTTATAAATTCAAACTCATGTAAATCCATTTTTGTGCAGTTATGCCTATTAAGCACAAAAGAAAAAGGCAAAGGGAGCTTCTGAAACAAATGAGCAACGATATGCTAGATTGGAAACTGACCGAGAATTTCATGCGAGAGCTCGTTCATCGAAATCGAACGAGCAACAACGCTTGCCCGTGAAGGTTTCCAAGTAGAAGAAATAGGCGGAAAATGGTCCAAAAGTCGCGAAATGTGCAAAATGTTCGATTGCGTTAAAACTTTATGGAATGGTTAGACGCTTGCCCGTGAAGGTTTCTAAATTGAAGAAATGGGCGGGAAATGGACCAAAAACCGCAAAATTTAATAAACTATACCGTTCATCCGATTGCCATGAAACGTTCGAAAATGGTTGGTCGCTTTCCCGAGGAGGTTTTTAGGGCCCAAAAATCGCGAAATTTGCAAAATTACCTCATAAGTATTTACGAAAGTGATTAGTGCTTATATTATATCCAGAGTTTGCAGGAACTTGCGTCACTTTATAACATGGAGATATCCTTGGATTAACAAAGTGGATGGATTTAGGCGCAGCACGGCAAGGTGGCACAAAGGACCTCATACAGCAGGCTGACATAAGACCTTGGATTAAAGAACTACTTCCAGGATGTCATTGCGGTAGCATAATAACGCTTATTTTTAAGGCGAGAGTAAAAACGCTGCATTTAAACTACCGCCCTCACCTTGAAAACGAAAACGAGCAATGTTCACTATGCAACACTGCAGAAATAGAGGATACCCACTTCAAGACACTGTGGCTGGGTGGCTCAGCGGTTAGTGTGCGCGACCGCTGAGCATGAGGTCGTGGGTTCAATCCCGCCTCGGAACATCAAATGAAAAGTTTTTTTTCTTTGAATAAAACTTTACACCCGGCCACACCTCTTGCTGTTGGCGCCAGCATTGCAGTAATTATCCATGAAAAGCCTCTCAAAAACTGCCGTTCGGATTCGGCGTTAAACTGTAGGTCCCTTTCTCTTGTGCTAAAATTAGAAGCGCACAAGCCAAGAGATTGAAAGAGGCTCGGCTTTGGCCCCTTGGGGCTGTGTCATCTTGACAAGCCAATTTTACTGTTACTTTACTTCAAGACACAAGACTTGCAAGAGGAAGAGTGCCTTAACATTTTGAACGGAACAAGTTTGGGGATATTTGGTCAGTTTCCTCATGGACGCTCTAAAATATAGGTCTAAAATATTAAATACACTCAAAGAAAAATCTATCCGTACTGGATTACATCAATCTGAAACTGTATTGAAAGAAGATAGTCCCAGATATTCTTGAGCCGAGCCGAAAAAAGATCAAATGTATCCCGTGGTAATTTCATAAGGATTAAATTATTCAAAAAATTCAAGCTCAATTTAATCCCAAAGCAGGATCACTTTAAGCAAGTTCGAGATTGATTTGCTCCCAGAAAGATTATTCGTCCTTTCCTTTCTTCCTTCATTTTCCACGGGACAATCCTTATATATACTTCAAAAAGACCCACCCACAGCATTTTTGGTACCTTTGTAACTTCTAAAAAAACAAAGAAATATAAGAATGTTTGTAGTCTTGTTTGGGACTCGAACTGACAACCTTGAAGAATTGCAATGAACACGAATGGCTTGGCATCCTATCTGCTCTTGTTCCTAATTTATGAACACGTGATCTCGAAAGGGATTGAATGAATCAAGCTTGAAAGGCTTGCTACAAGACTTAAAATCTTGAATTGAACAGAATCCTGTAAGTTGAGACTGAATTTTTAAGCTCGTGTCGGGATTACTACAAGAAAAAAAGATTGAATTCATCTCACGGTTTTTTTTTCTGTGAATACGCTTGGTTTTTCAACTGAAACAAATTAAGCCACCCTACTGAATATGTTTTCACTTAAGGGGTTATTGAAAATAGGCCGCTATTTCTCAGACGAAAACACTAAAAATACTATTTTCGGAATACTCCTGAAAGTGCATTCAAATCTTCTGCCAAAGTTATTAAGCCCCACCTTTCGGAAGAGTATTCAAAAAAAAGAAGTACTATGTATAAAAGCATTAAACGGCGACAACAAAGTAAAGAGAAGCAACGAAAAAAAATGTCAATGTCTTTTACAGCCAGGCAGCGGCAGAGTTGACCATTGATATGGAAGACCCAGTGAAGAAGAGGAAGGAAAGTGGGGTGTGGCGGGCTTAAAGAAGGGTAAACAGTAGCACACGAGGCGTATGTGTAATCTTTGGTTTGGGTGTGCACTAAGTACATAGTAGAGATGGGTGCCAATGTAATGGGATTATTGCTGAAGATAGCTTTAATATGTAGATCAACTAATACAGAGGTAAGCAATTTGCAATGCAATGTGGGCACAATTGTTTTTGGAAAGTACTTAGGCATAGGCAGTGCATGTCAGCCATTGCAGGCAGAATTTTTTAAAGCACGTAAATTAATCGATCTTAAAGTTAATCTATTTTGTTTTAATATAAACTTATGGAAATCTCCAATTTAAGTAACCGATTCTGATTCAGTTTTAGGGTCTAATTTGACCTTATTTATAATTTAAAATGGTTTAAGAAACATTTAAGAATAATATTATAATACATTCAAGGGAAAAGAGCGCGCTTGTAGAGGCCTTCAGAATTTGAAGTTCTTGGTCCGGTTTGGAAGACTTAAAAAACAAAAGCCGCAACGTGGTCAAGTGCTTGATTAAAGATCAAAGCGTGACCCATCAGTCGATTAGGCTCCCATCTTTAGTATATTGCAGTTTTTATGTTGTTTCACTGCACATTTTTTACATGCGACTTTTGTTATGGTTTATGTTTTTAAGCTTCGCTTCACCTGCATTTACCAGTCAATGTCAAGCCTGGTGTGCCATTGTTGTTGTTGTGGTTGTAATTGCCCAAATTAAAGTAAAAGATGCAGAAAATGAAACTGCTGCTGTTGCTCTTCTTTTTATTCAACCGGTTTTCAGTTTTCCATCGAAACACAATGCAGTTTCAATGTTGGTTTCAGGCTTTTGACTTGACCTTGAAAACATGCAATTGCCCATCGTCTGGTCTGGTCTGCGGTTATCTCTTCCAGCCAACTCATACATAATGTATGGCACATCAGATTTTATGACGAGACGAGGAACAACGCCTGCCCTCCGATTAATAATAATTGTTATTAAATTCAAGTATAATGCTTTATCTGACCATCATCATTTACAGACTCTACCAAATATAGATTTAATATGAACAGGTTTCACCTTTAGATAAGTTTTCCGCTTGATTGCCACTCATTAAGACCTAGAGAGCTGTGGTGGGAGGGTCCAATGATATTATGTTAACTGTTGTGTTATGCTATGTCTATTAACAGCGGGCAAACAATTGCCACGTTACGAGCTCTGTGGAGGTTAAGTGGAATGTTTAGAAGCGCGACTGAGATTCCATTCTAAGCAAATATGTTAACGACAAGCGGGTGGTTTAAAGAGTTAGACATTTTTTTTGTTTGTGAGAATTCAAAATTAGATCCGTAAATTTCAAAAGCAAAGCAAATCTGATTCTTTTATAAATTGCTTGAAACCTTTAAAACGATCCTTCATATTTAACGCTTTGAATTAGAAAATTCGAAAATTTATTAATGAAAGACCTTTACTACATTTAAAAATATTAAAGATTATCAATTTTGGAACTAAAATCTAGGATTTATAATCTAAGCTAGCTGAATCCCGACGTTCGATGATACGCCCTCTTTAAACCTTCTATCTACTCATCTAAAATTGCTATTTTCATGATAATCTAATCGCATTATGAAACTTTGAATATTTCGTTATTTTCTGTCTAGTATAAAAATTATGTCTAATTTGCATTTTTCAATCGCTGTAGTTTCACAACCATCAATCGATAAGCGCCAGTGGAACCACTAGTTCACAAAAGCAATTTCGAAGCTATTCGAAAGGTTTGAAATTGATGCGTTATTACTTTTGAAAAGTAAAGGGTGTATTTTTATACTCTGTACCAAAGGTACATAGAGTATAATAAGTTTGTGAAAAAGTATGTAACAGCCAGAAGGAAGCATATCCGACCCCATAAAGTATATATATTCTTGATCAGCATCAACAGCCGAGTCGATATAGCCATGTCCGTCTGTGCGTCTGTCTGTCCGTATGAACGCACAGATCTCAGAGATGGTAAGAGATAGAGCTTTGACATGTATGGGACTTATGCTTCTTATACTTGCAGGCAGTATTTAGTAATTAGGATTATTTATCAAAGGAATGGTAAAGATCGGATGAACGGTAGTAAAGATATGAGCAAACGAAAATTCATGAGTATTTATGAAATTCAGGATTAGGATTATTTATCAAAGGAATGGTAAAGATCGGATGAACGGTAGTAAAGATATGAGCAAACGAAAATTCAATATATCTGGGCTGCTCCTGCAGCAGCAAAACACATACTTATGTATGTAGATGAATGTATGAGCAACGACTAAACAGCAAAGTGATAGCCAACAATATTTAAGGACAAATTTTTATTTAACGATTCATATTGGATCGTTGTGGGTGTGATGACCCCGCCCCGCCGAAAATTCCACCTTTTAAGTGAATTAAACCTGCAAATATATTGTCTGAGTAATTACAACAACGAAATCCTATACAAAACCTAACAGCTATGGCTAGCTCATAAGATCCAATTGGATTCTTGCAGCGAACTGGGACGCTCTCATTTTCCCCCTTCCTATTCCCAAAAAACATATTATTGAGAGAGAAATAAGAGATGGTTGCGGGGCTGACTACTAGGACGAGGATTGTTTAAATTGCAAATAATATAAAAATAGTCTAGTTCTTTAATTCTAACATAATATCAAGCAATCACAATGATGTTAAGTCATTCTGGTCACTCCGGAGTCCCGCGTAGTTTCCGATGTAAGCCCATCTCTAGCTCTGACAAATGCAAATGTTTTTTTTTTCTGCGGCGCGTGCCAATCCTCTCTCTCTCCTAATTATACTCTGTACCAAAGGTACATAGAGTATAATAAGTTTGTGCAAAAGTATGTAACAGCACCTTAAATGATAAGTATTTAAGCAACTCAAGTCGACTCGTAGGTCTTTATTCATATATCGACCCCATTGCTATTGCAATGGCCTCCTCGTGGATTTCCCTGGATACCGATTTTATATAATATAATCGGGAGCAAATGCGAGCGGCGACCCCAACTGGTACAGAGTATAATATAGTCGGGCTTGACCGACTTTCTTCCTTGTTTTTTGTATACAAAGTGGTTGTTAGTCGGCTTAAAGTCGGGTATTGATTTTTTTTTATTTATGTAGAGCTAACAGTATAATGTAAAATTACATGCTAGCTTAGGATTACGGAGCAATGGCGACTAAGGCCTTCGGGTATTGATTATAATTCAATAGTCATCAGAAATTCAACAAAGAATACATATGAAAAGCAGCTTTGGTTGCGCAGACGGTACCGTTTCGGCTGCTAAAGCCTCGTCAGTAAGCTTTTAATTGCTGTCACACCATCAAGCCATTTGCAAATTCCCTTGAGAATTTGAAGAGCGCAAAATTCCTTCTTGTTATTAAGCTCCATGTGTAGGTTAGTCGAAAGGTATATGAATTGGCATTAAAGGTTGTTCATTGTATCTTTGTTGTTGTTGTCACTTTTTTCTATTTTAATTTTACCCTTTCCCTGTTTGAGGTTTGAGCCCGGTTCTTCGGGACTGAACACGAACTTGCAACTTTACTCGCTGGGCCACTAGGCAAATGATTGACGTCGCACCGAAACTCTCAGCTCATCGAAACCATCGCCGAACAGATATTATGCAGTTTCGGCCCCTTCCGACAGTCGGATTGTGACCCAGCAGGTTAAGTTGCCTTGCAAGTTCGTGCATAGTCCACCGTGGTACCAGGTTCAAACCCCACTGGATTCAAATGTTTTTGTTTTTTTTTTTTATTTTTGAAGCTAAACTTTACTGGAGAACTGCAGGAGTGTTGATAAGTAATTTGAGATATGATAAATCTGGATGTTGAGATTTTCAATCTCATTTCAAGTTTTTTCAATCTTTTTTCTTTAAAATTGCAATCTTCTCGAAAAAGATATTTTCGATCTAGATTATAGATTGATTTTTTTCCCAGTGAAAATATCAATACGCATGATTCTCCCGTGTATTTTTTTGGGGGTGGGGCAAAAAACAAGAAAAAACGGTGGGGGGGGTGCCCCCCAAAAAGCCCCACGAAAAAAAAAAATTAATCCCAAAAAAAAAGTAAAAAAAAAAAAAAAAATTAAATACACATGCGCTATACTCTCTTGATTTTTTGTTTTTTTTTTGTGAACTTTCTTAAACTTTCTTAAATTAGATTGTAAAAGTCCGATACCTCTTGGTTCTTGTTGAATGCACCGGCGTAGCAACAGACCACCGTGAGCCCACCGGTGTTGAGTGCTACATGACCTAACTTCTTTGCATGAATTTCAATTGCAATTTGGTATGAATAATTATACATTTAGCTGAATAATGAAGAATACGAGAAAATTTTTCGAATTACTGGAAAAAACTTTTTGCTACTTAAAAACCTTGCGCAACTCTCGGTAATTTGCTGATGAGTAATCTAAGTTTCAACGACTGCCACATTTAGGTTTATATGTTTATCTAGTCAACACACACTCGTAAAGAATTGTCCGTGTCGGATGGCTGGCAATGACACCAGTCCTCCTTCAACTCCTCCTTCTGCATATTGAGTTGATTGATTTCAAAGATCAATGCTGAATGATGTAATTACATAAAAAAAAATACAAACATAATTGGCGTAAGTTTTTGTTTACTTAGCTCTTACAGTGGCTGCTCCCACAACAGATATGCCATATATATTCAGGTAGCCCAAGTGTTTGTTAGATAAAATGCAAATTCCCGTTAATTGAACGCCAAACAAAAGCGCAGCACAGTTTCATGTTTAAAAAATCAATTAGCAACATAAAATGCTTTTCTGTTTTTGTTTTTGGTTTTAAAGCCGGACCTAGGGGTTAGAGTTTTTTTTGTATCACCAGAGCAGCAAGTAAACATAGGGGCAACTGTGTATCCTCTTTGCCGGAGAGGGACAGATAGAATTCTCCTCTAGCTACAGAGAAAAACCGCAGCTGCTGCTTTAAATTTATGCCAACGCGGCATTAGAAAAGCACAGTTTGTGGTTAAAGGAGGTGTGCACCCACCCAACCTACATACGAGTATATTGGCTGGGTATTGGTAACAAGTAAATGCATGTGCATGTGTGTGTGTGTGTGTGCGAGTTTGCGCGGCAACAAAGCGAAATGCAAGAAATCAAGGCTTTAGTTGCGGCGCTAGCTACGAAAAATGGCCAAGCGCTTTATGAATATTTATAACACAATGAAGCATGAAAAAGTTGGACCTCTTTGTGGAATGAGAAGTTTGGTGGATGTGCACTGAATTGAATGCAAGCTACCAGCTACTCTGTTATCAATATCAATTGACAGAGACGTGGTTAAGCCAGGAAGGATCATACACAATTTGTTAGTGTGGAAAAATTTAACAGAAAACATATTCTTTGATCCCATAGTGCTCCAAATCGCAGTCCTCAAAAAGTTCGGAATTGGTCAATTACCTATCTTAAGTGTTAAAGCTTTACATAGGGAAAAAATGTTACCATTCCATCTTGCTTTTAGCTCGTAAGAAATTTATTGTTGAGGTTGTGTCCAGTTGGTATTATGTTAATATTATCTACGCTACGCTTTAACCTCTAATAAAACAGTTTCAAGCTTATATGCAGCTGTCATCTGTGAAGTAGCTATCAAAAACATTCTTAAACTTTTCGGTTCCAATTTGGCTTTAAACTGTGGATTATCCTTACGAAGCTCTGCTTTGGTCTTTTGAGCCGTCCGAAACCAAGGTCAAGCGGACTTGGGCTACCTGAATTCTCGTTCACAAAGAGAGCCGGAAAATTTATACATGCTCATAAAAAATCCTTATAGAATTTTTGATTTAAATTAATTTTCCTAAGACGTAACAAAAAATGTCAAAAAATGATCCAGAAATGATCCAATAATACGTATATAAAAAATGTTCCACATAGAGCGCCAAAAAAGTTGAAACATTGATCTCAAAAGGTTTCCTAAATAAAATCAAATTGTTCTTAAAATGAGTGAAATTTGGTTATTTTTGGATACAGGTTTTATTTTTAATAAAAAAAATTAAAAAAAATCGAGGAAAGAGGGCAATTTTTAATCAATACAAAGAGAAAAAAATTTGAAACAATATTCAACATAAAAGTTTCAGTCGTTTGAGTAGCTGGAACAGAAAATGAGATTTTGAAATCTCTTTCAATTCTGCGAACTTTATGGAGCACTCTGACCACCTCTTTAGAATATTTTGATGGTTTCGAAAGCGTTTCTGTGCAAGCAAAATTTTAAGGGAAGCCAGCAGCTTATGGATCAACTTCGTCGGCGCTTTTAGATAAGCTAGT
Organism: Lordiphosa collinella; assembly: GCA_018904265.1. NCBI lineage: Eukaryota > Metazoa > Arthropoda > Insecta > Diptera > Drosophilidae > Lordiphosa > Lordiphosa collinella. The sequence continues at coordinate 88,919 of JAEIFV010000219.1, forward strand.
ATTAAAACATTCATAAGCAGTGATTGATCAGCAGTGACTGATCAGCAACCGACCAAATTTGAGCATAAATATTTGTTAAAAGATTAATAAAAGATTTTTTGCTCAGGACTTTGCATTAGTTTATAAATTGGGTCCAAAACTATGCCACATAGAAAAGCATTGTTCTCAAAAAGGGATTTCTCACGTTTTTCTATTTCCTGAACAAGCAATTTCGATAGGGAGGACGTAATTTTTAGATATATCCAATTTTCAGTTTATCCAAATGGAATAAAAATCACTCAAAACTAGATTTTTGGCTTGAAGCTTTGTTGTGGTCATCTTAGCTGGTTCTAATATGCGTACTATTTGGCGAACTTCCGATATAGAAGAAATGTTGAAGATGTCTTCTGCCAGAAGTTTTAAGCCTTATTAGAAAAGTTACAAGAAAATTTGACATAGTGTAAAGGACGCCTTATGCTTTCTTCTTTGCGTCACAAACATCTGACCCAAATTATGAAGGTAAAAAAACCGAAACAGTACCGGTACCAACGTTTCGGTTTCGTTCCGGTTCTGTCGGTTCCCATAATAACGGTAAACGGTATTCGGTTGTCAAAAAAAAATTTGTATCGGTTCCGGTTCCGGTACGTGATTTGAGAGGGTTTATTTCGGTTAACGGTTCCGGTTCCGGTACCGGTATTAAACCCTGATCTAAACTGATGTAAAATATTTCATAAACATTTTGCTGTCACTTTATGAAAGGCTTGGACCTGTTTAAACAACATTTGGTGCTCGCTTTATAGCGGGACGACCACCAAAAATTAACATAAAGCACTCCATTGGCAGCATACTTTTGGCATACAGAAAGTCCGGTTGAGCAGATTACAAGGCTTTGCTTTAGAACGCCGTGTTCGTGGGTTCGAGAACTCCTCCAAGCCGTAATACAACAAATAGAAGGTAGTGCAATGTCAGATGTCAGACTCACATAGTTATGAGCATGCTCAATGGATCAAGTGCTTGCACTACCTTTTATTCATTGTATCATGCTTGGAGGCATAGATTAGTTTTTATTTCTTTTTTTCAACACTTTACTTTCTTTTGATACCCTTGTTGTGGGTATTATAAAATTGTCCGTTACTCGTAGGGTAAAAAGGGTATACTAAAGTCGTGCAAGCGTATGTAACAAGCTGAAGGAAGCCTCTCCGGCCCCATAAAGTACATATATTCTTGATCAGCATCAACAGCCGAGTCGATATAGCCATGTCCGTCTGTCTGTATGATCACCTAGATCTCGGAGACTAAAGGAGCTAGAGCGACCAAATTTTGTATGTAGACTCCTGTTGTCTGTACGCATATCAAGTGTATTTCAAATTTTGGCCACGCCCCCTCCCTCCCCCGCAATTAAAAATGTTGAATAGCTCTAACAATTTCAAACATATCAAGCTCATATTTTGTCGTGTATGTGCCCAATATCTACAATCTCTGAAATTTGTATAAAGATTGGATAATAAATGGCAGAGTTATAAAGGAAATTAAAAACGTTGCATACTTTTTGGCGCTGCATGCGCTGTTTGCTCACATAATGTTGAAATGGTCACATTAATTTTAATGCTCTGGTAATTAATATAAAGAAAGGCCATTAAACACTAATTGCCCTGAGTAACGGGTATTTCGAAGTCGGGCAGGGCCGACTTTAACTCAAGCTCTCGTTTTTTACTTTTTCTTTTATATTAGGGTTCCATTAGGGTTCTTTTAGAAGCATAACAAAACCGTCTACCATAAGGCTCAGCACTTACAACAGAAATAGAGGTCTACATGTACTTCTGTGGAGGATAAATACTTATATCTATAAGCCGGTAGTAGTCCAAGGACTCATTGATTCATGTTGTTTTGGGGCAAAACAAATCTTGGTTCTTTTGGAGCTTTTAATTGCTAGACTGGCTAATTTTATTTAAATCTTTTCCATCCTTTTTCCCCCTCTCTCTCTCTCTCTCTCTTGTTCCCTTTTGTCGCACCTCTGGCATTTTCTACTCGTGTGAACAAAGAATCTGCTCCACTTACATGCAAATAAAAATACCAAAACGGGGAAAGTGCTTGCACTTCAGTGAGAAATGTCTCTGCGCTCTGTTTTCCATTCGCAATAAATTAATTCTTATGCACACACACACACACACACACACCCGTATTTTATGCTGTAGCATGTTGGAAATGGAAAGTGGAATTTGCAAAAATATTTAATTTGCCAAATGCCAATCGAACGAGATGACTCTCATGGTAAACATTACCCAATATCCATATCCAATAACAAAATGCATTTAAATTATATATTTGAATTGCGCATACGCAATGTGGACCCCATTAACATAGCTATAAACTTGTGAATGCAGCAAGAAATTGAAAACCTTTAATACGAATGTTGAAATTCTTAAATAAATTTGACTATGCCAATATGATGGAAAGGTGCCGAATCAACGGGGGAAGCACGTAGTGGCGCCATCCAATTGCAAAATCAAGTGCGTGACTTGTGAATTTCCAAAACGGTTTGCCAGTGCAAATTTATTGGTTATGACAAAGCGCACCTAACTAGCGGTTATTCATTTTAATTTTTCGACTTTAACTGGCACGCACGTGTAACACCCGACTAATTTGCCACGCCCTCTGTACAAATTTATGGTCCATTCAGGTCGACGTTTAATGGCCCTCAACTTGTCCGCATCTTTTGTTGCCAATTTGACAACAATAAAAAATATGAAAAAAGATGGAAACTGTCGGCCAACTATCAAAGTCAAAGACTAACAAGACCCGTCGCCGCTTCACTTGCTCAAGTTTGTACGGCAAAAAATATTTGAAATGATGTATAAAAGTGCAGTTTTTGCTCCATTCACGTTTATAGCCTAAATTTATATATATTTTTTTTTGAAGGGGGAAGAGTAAAACCAACTTTCAGTTTGTTTGCTAGTTGTTTTATACAATTTTTTTTTATAGTGGGTCACTTGAGGTGTCAAAAGTTTGGACAGTTATTCAGTTTATTGGTTAGTTTGGTCAAAATATTTTTGGCCATAAATATAATCGATTTTGGCTCTTTTTTTGGCAAATTTTTGTTAAGCGTTAGTAAAATATTTATTGAGCGTGTAAGTGGGTAAAAAAGGGAATGTTTTGAAATCATTTTTGGAATGAATGAATATTTACAGCATCTCGTCGGGAAAACCGCATAGCCATTTACTGCTTTGCCACAAAATAATTATTCTTTACATGACACAGACTACTAGGGATTAGACATCTCCATTCATTTCGCGTTCTTTTTATACTTGGCATTTAAAATTTATGTCAAATTAGCGCAAGCTTCAATGACAAATGCGCCAAAAGTAAAAGAAACGGCAGGACAGGCCAGGCGAGGCGAAGCGAGGCCAAAGCAGGCCTCTGAGTGTGCATCCTGCAGCATCATATCCGCGGCGGAAATTAGTTCAACGGCACTCAAAACTGCCGCAGTTAAACGTCGCCTAAGACCTCAGTTTCCTGCGCTCTCTGTGCAAGCCAACTTGTCCGCCGGCACTTGTTTTTTATAGCCCAAGAGCGGGTGGGTGGGGGACGAACATTTGAAGATGATGTAGTGCGGACATAAACATAAATAATGGCAATGCGCAGTTATTACTTTCCCAGCATCCTTCGTCCTTGGCTGCTTACATAAAAATTAAATGCACCAAGAACTAGGAAATTGCAAGCAGTCACAAGCAACAGAGCAGGAGGAGTCCTTGTCCTGCATCTTGTGCTCTCTTTTTAATTACATTCTGACTGCCGCATCATCAAATGAAAACCGCTCGCCTAATGGGTTAATTGGGTTTAAGGCGGGACTCCTGCCGCCTCCCTGATTTATGTCTGCTGGCAAATTGACAAACGATGTAGCGGCGCAAGGACCTCAGCATTATTAATATTCATTTCACTGGGCAATAAAAACAATCATATAACAAGAAAAATACCAATGATTTGACTGTTTGCAGGTGCAGGAGCAAAATGCAGATTGCATGTCTGGGCCAGAAAATCATCCGACTGCATTAACAACCCCCTCCCCAAACGACCCAATTCAAGCAAAAAGCATCAAGCCAAAAACATAAACAATAAAGCAGCAAGAGCGAAGAAGGACGGGGTTGGAGCGGGCAACGCACTTGCCGCTAATGCACCAAAAACTGCACTTGGAGTATCCACCTCTCCACCGATCCCTCTGCCAGTTTACTTAACAATATTTCTCATTGTGTTGTGTTGAGACGTTGCAGGTGTTTGCTGAAGCATATCACAAAAAAAAAGTAGAAAAAAAAACATAAGAAATATATACTACACGAGGCTAGGACTATCAGAGTGAGTAAGGAGCAACCAGCTAGGCTAACGTTAAAGAAGGTGAGATTATTCAGAGTGGAACTAGTTCTACATGAGAGATACACGAATGAAGCAGATGGAGTAGAGTTTTTAATTTAAGCTTAAAGTTGTTTCAAAAGCATATTTTGAGCAATTTTCGGCACATTTTGTGGTAACTCTTTGCTTATGTTAAAAATCTCTTTGATAATATCGTAAAGTATTACTTTTCAGCTTTAAAATAAGCTTTCCAAAATTTCTGCGATTTTTTTAAGCGAAGATATACCATTTTGAATCCATTTATTCAAAACAGAGATTTATACCGGAACCGGAACCGTTAACCGAAATAAGCCGTTTCAAATCATGTACCGGAACCGGAGCCGATACAAATTATTTTTTGAGAACCAAATACTGTTTACCGTTATTATTAAAACCAGGGCTGCAACCCGGTTCGGAGTCGAACCGTTCCTGAGTCGGAGAATTCGGGATTTTTGGGAAGTCGGAGCCAAACAATTTTTTCCTGGCTGAACCTGAACCCGAACCGGAGCAAGAAAATATAGAAAAGGGTTCGGTTCAAAGAAAAATTTTTCTGCGCAGACTTTGAAATTGGTTGCCAATGATTTTTTGTAAGATATATCAAAGATTCGCACTTTTCGTAAAATGTTGCGAACTCTTCTTTGATCGGAAAATCTTACCAAAGCAGTGATTGACTGCGTAACGTTTTGGAATTCGACCTACAAAATGTGCGAGCAATTTCTAACTTTGAAAGAATTCTGTATTAAAAGCTCTGCAGATATAAAAGACTAAAACTTAAAGCCAACAGAGTGGGATTCTGTTAAAAATTTTTCCAGTGAATTCTTCTCAACTTGGTACACTTGTGTGAAGCTAGTGTGAAATTTTATGCAAATTACAGTAATACCTTATTAAAGTGCTTAGAAAAACGTCGCACTTTCTAAATTTAATTCTCCGTCTACCTAAACATGGAGATCCTGTCCACTGAAGACGTTGATGACGCCATTGACTCATTCATTAGAAAAATCAGAACTGCTGCCACCAACGCTGCTCCAGCAAATCCACTTCCTACACACTTCCTTCCGGCGGCAGAGGGCCTAATATCACTGAAAAACGCCTGAGGAGGGAGTACACGAGAACCCGTGACCCTGCGATCGACAGAATATACAGAAGGATGGCAAATCGAGTAAGGAAAGTCCTGGCCACAATCAAGAAAGAGGCGATAGACAAGCTCCTTGAGGATGCCACCCCTAATGAGGACTCCAAGTTCGCTCTCTGGAGGCTCACTAGGAGGTATAAGAGGCAGGTGCAGCCGAAATTTCCGGTCAGGAATCCTGACGGAACATGGGCTAAACACCCACAGGACCGAGCTGAAGTCTTTGCCTGTAACCTAGAGGAAAGGTTCCAGCCTTTTAGCACTGCTTCGACCAATAGGCTGCAATTGGTTCAGGACACACTAGACCAGTCAATCTATGCCAGTCAATCCTATCACATATGAAGAGTTGAAAAGTGAAATTGTCTCGCTCAAAAGCAACAAGGTTCCTGGAGAAGACGAAGTGAACAACAGAACAATACAGCCTGTTCACAGCAGATTTGCCTACTGCTCTGGACATACCCATAGAGGAACCGCAGGACCTCCTGATAGCAACCTTTGCCGATGACACAGCAATCATGGCACGTGACAGATGCGTCTATTCGGCAACAGACGCGATGCAAGAATACCTCAAGAGGTTTGAGAACTGGGCCTGTCGCTGGAATATATCTATCAGCCCTGAGAAGTGTGTTGGTGTCACGTACACACTCGGAAGAGACAGTTGCCCCGGAGTCTTTCCACATGGGGAGGTGCTTTCTGACAAAACGGCCCATAAGTATCTGGAAGTGTAAGGCTAACCGTCAAGCAGCATGCCGCCGTAGTAGCAGGCAAGCTTCACAGCAAGGCGAAGAGAATGAGTTGGCTACTCAACGTCAATAATAAACTCTCGCTTAGGAACAAGGTCCTTATTTACAAGGTCATCCTGGCACCAATATGGAGGTATGGCGTCCAGGTATCGCCGCGTCGCCGCGAAGACCCACCTGAACAAAATCAGGGTCTTTCAGGCTAAAATCCTCAGACGAAACACTGGAGCTGAGTGGTTTACTCGCACTCGAGACATCGAGAAAGAATGTGGCGTCCGAATGGTTGGCGACTTTGCCAGACTTCTCCTCAAAAAGCGTAGGATAAAGGGGATCAGGGCAAATAGAAGGCTCCTAAGGGTCCACCCAACTGACCTTGCCAATAGAAGGATCTGACGAAGATGCTCCCATAATCTTTTCACTCATTAGTCAAAATTCTCGAAAGAACAATGCTTCAATTCGCTGTTCTGCTTAATAATTAGTAGGTTCTGTTCACAACGACTGGCTTGATACAGAATGCTAGTCCGCAACTCTTCTTGTTGAAAATTAAAGTTCAGGCATTGCTTTGTGAATAAACCTTTACATTGTTGCCTTCTTTTCAAAAATGTTAGTCTCTCCAAAGTATTTCTGTGTTTTCTTTGTTTGATTAAAGGGGGGAGGGGAAGGAATTTTCCAAATCTGAAACAAACTCGATTTGAATCGGGTATACACCTATCTACATGCAAAAATTTGTGGCTCTATCTCTTATAGTCTCTGAGATCGACGCGATCATACGGACAGACGGACGGACGGAGAGACAGACACGGCTAAATCGACTCGGCTGTTGATGCTGATCAAGAATATATATACTTTATAGGGTCGCAAATGCTTCCTTCTACCTGTACCTACTTTTGCACAACTTCTTGATCCCCCTTTTTCCATTTTTAATGGGAACAGGGTATAAAAACTACAACAGATCCCAAGAACTAGTTCTCTGGCCCCAAACTTCAGTAATTGCGTCAAGAAGGAACTTGCTTTGGCTGCCTAAAAGTAGGCATCGTCTGGCAGCAGCAGCAGCAGCAACAATGTGCTTGGCATTTGCCATATGAACAGCGTTCAGAAAGGATTCCTAGTACTAGTCCTGCCTGCCTTCTTGGCTTGACTTGGCTTTGCTGGTTGGCTGCCTCATCGTCTGGCTTGCCTTAATTATGAGTTACTTTTGTGCATGCATTTTCTTAGTTGCCTTTTTGTTGTTGTTGTTGCTGTTGACGTCGTCGTGTGTGCGTTGTTTACTTTTTTGTGCAGTTTAAATCAACTGAAGGTGGGCAGGGGGGAAGGCAATTGGTTGCCTTGTGCCATGTTTGCCTTTGGCCACAATGGGAGCGTGGGCCCAACAAAGCAGACAAAGTCGCTAGCGGCATTTGGCGCATAACTTCATGGAAGAGGTCTGCGGTTGGGTCAGGTACAGGGAGAGGTTTCAGCTGCTTATGCTGTGTAATTCCGCGTAAAATGCACAAAGGGACAATCGCCATTCTCCCACCACCACCACCGGCAGCATGACACCTGCCATTGTTCACAAAAAGTAGACAATAGGCAAGCCTAGGAAGGGTAGGGATACCAGCTGGGGTGCCTATTGCATAAAACATTTAAGTGGCTGCTCCTCTGCCAGAATGGCTCCTCCTTTTCAGCTGTGTTGCAACTGTGCAAATTGATTTCTGAACCATTCAGCGTACAATTTTGTTAACCAAAAGATGGAAACAATGTCAGCAATGGAGGGCAGCTGCTGACCCACTTATTTGGCTTTCACCAAAACCTAAATTAAAATTGCATTAAAAGTTAGTTATAGTTAAAAAGCAAGCGTATTTTTAGGAATTTTAAATCATGAAAAATTAAGCAACAAACAAATCGATAATGAAACATTTTTGGTGTCACTTTCGAGGGAAGATTCCCATGAAATTTTATTGCTCGTCCGCTGCCGCATTTAGAGCTTCAAAGCTCTTGACTTTTGGAACACAAACACTTTTGCATCTATTCCTTATGCTCCCACTGTCAATCACTGTTTTAAATACTTCTTTAATTTCCCAGGTATATCCGTATCATAATTTTCATTACATACTCGAGGGCCCACATCCAAAATTATAATTAGATTTCGTAGAAATTTTGGCAAATTTCTATATTACAACTTCTGAAACAACTTTTTGTATCCTTTTCCCTTCCCCTACATGACGGAAATCATGGCATTCCACAACCTGCACTTGAACAATATAAATACTTATCGCATTGGGTTACCCCCATCAACTAACAAACAGCTCCTTCTCGGTAAGCGTGTGTGTGTGACTTTCAAATCGCTTAAATTGCCTGCAGAAAGCCAAGCAGGTAGACAGGCAATGACAAGACAGGCGAAGGAATAGAAAACGTGAAGCAACCTTTTGGGAAAATTGTTGCATCCGCTGCTTTAAATGCAAAGCAAAAACTCACATGCGTCTGCTGCCGCCTCCCACTCTACGCCGAGAGCAGCTTACGTTGTTTGCTTTCACTTCGCAGTTGCTGTTGTCGTTGTTCTTGTTCCGCTTCCTCCACCTGGTCTTGTGTTGCTTCGCTTTTCCGCCGCAAATTGCCTTTAATTCATTTTCCGCAATTACTGCAGGGCACCCACACACAGACGCACACACATTCACTCAATGGTGTGGGCGTGGCCAACTCATTATCATGCATGTCTCACCTCCCGCTCTTTGGCCTTTTGTCGTAGACATTTTTCGCATTTTGACGTGCATTCCATTTGCATGCCTTGAGGTGGTGCCAGATCCCGTTTGGTGTTCCCCTCACCCCTTGATGCTGTTGATTGTCCCTCGCTTTAAGCGCATTAAGTGGGCAGGAATGGTATAGAGGTCAACCCTGATCAATGTCAATTGCTGCACGTTGTCGGAATGAGAAGTTCGAGAGTGGAGTGGAGAGTTCCACTTTGCCTGTCGCATACAATTAATCGAAACTGCCCACGCAAAGTAAACAGACACATAGCAGGAAAAGCAACAACAACGACGAGTTGGATCGCTTTTCACAGAGTCACGGAAGATGAAGACCAATGTTAGAGATGTACCAATATTTAATTTGTAAGGATTTTATAATTCTATACAAAAGTAAGTTTGAGTTGGCTTATCGATTTTTGAGAACGCTTGTTATTGTTTGCAAACATTGCACAAAATTGGTCATCGTTATGTGATCAATACTCAATATTAGAGATCTAGTAACCAATAAAGTTCACAACAATAAAATATGGGGGTGAGTTTAAGCGAGGTCGTTTGAGCTGCGAAGATGAACATCGTAATGGGCGTCCAAATGGGTGACCACTTCGAAATGGTGGCAAAATTAAAAAATGGTATTGAGTGAACGGCGATTGAAAGTTCGTTAGTTAGCTGAATGTGTAAGCATTTCAAAAGTCTTGCTGTACATCGCACATTGACCGAAAAATTGGACATGTAAAAGTTATGCGCAAGATGGGTGCCGCGTTTGCTTTCCATCATGACAATGCGTTCCACCTCTGCCGTGCAATGGCTAAAATTAATGAATTAAAATTTGAATTGCTACCTCACGCCCTTATTCGCCGACTTGCTCCCTCTGATTATTTCTTATTTCCAAACTTAAAAAAATGGCTCGGAGGAAAAAGATTTGGCAACAATGAAGAGGTGGAGTCCGAGGTTAATGCCTATTTTGAAGAGCCACAGTTCTTATTATAAAAAAGGTATCGAAGCTATTGAACATCGCTGGGAAAAGTGTATCGACCTAAAAGGATCCTATGTTAAAAAATAAAAGAAAAAATGATAAATTTTGTGTTTTATTAGTTAGGTCGGCTATTTCTGGGACGGCCCTCATACCAACTACCTTGCTAAGGAAAAGCCTACGTGGTCAGCCACATGCAAATAGCCTTATGACTTGCAGAGTTCGGCATGCTTAACTAACATAACCTGAACAAGTAAAAAGTCGGTCAAGCCCGACTATAATATTCTCTCTACCTGTAAAGAGCTGCCCATCACCGTTGCGACCAGTGCTCGACTATCGTTCATCCGATCTTCACCATTCGGGATCGATAAATAATCCTGATTACTTAAAATATCCAGAAGGCTCCAGCCTTCTATCTATTATTGAAAATAAGCTTGATCTCCGTGAAATTATAAGAAGTTTTTGTTCAAATCTTTATCTCTTACCATTTCTGAGATATAAGTATGTAAACACCCAGGGAAATGAAGAACGTATCGGCGAAAACGAATTCTTTTTGGTTTTAGTATTTTTTTCCTTTGTTTTTTTTTAAATAGAAATTTTCTCGGATTCAAGAAACATTCGTTCTCGATAGCGAGGGAGGTGTAGGGAGCTAAAAATCGTCAATTTATAATACGACTTAGAAGCCGCGGTAAACACACGAGGTGTGGTGGTGTTGGCTGAGCGGTGGTGTCCGTGAGTGCAGGCTTTCGATGTCCGGAGTTCGAGGTCACAGTCGGGGTAAGTAAAAAATAAAATAAATTAAAAAATTTTTTTAATTTAATCGAAACAAAAGGAAGTGGGGGGGTTGGAATTGTTGGTTGAGTCTGTAAACTCAATGATCTTGTGTTACCTTGTGAACAGCACTAGTTGGGTCTTCTGTGGTTGGGCCGAAATATGAAGTTTAGAATATCTTGAATTTCCAAAATCAAATATGCATTAGTAAATTGACAAAATTTCCCGATCTTGCACAACAAACGCAACGTTAAGTTGGCTGCTCCTCAGCATTTCATAAGTTCAACTTTCGTGTGTAAGTCGAATGTATGTTACCATTTCAGGGACAAATTTGATACAATGATTTTTTGAAAATGAGCACAGCTTAAACGTAAGTATAAGTGGGGCAGATGCTTGATTAGCACAGATAGATATTTAGATCATGGCCGAGGACCGAGCAACTTTTATCAATCGCATTAATGGGACAAAATGTGATCTTACAATATTGAACCAGGAGTGGCGAAACGTGCCAGATGATGAATAAAGTTCTAGAAATATATTTTATGAATGTTCCGTTTATGCTGCTTATTATGACCGGGTGTGGTGCAGCGGCTAGTGTGTCTAGTACAAAAGTTTTTTCTTAAAAAAACTTTCACACCCGGCTTGATTCATTAGCTGTTGGCGCCAGCTTTGGAGTAACTAGCATAAAAAAGCTTATCAAGCTTTAGCGTTTGGATTTGGCGTAAGACAGTAGATACTTTTCTGCTTTAATTGCTTTGAGATTCTGAACTTTTTAGAGTGTTGACTTATGTTCAGCATCATCCATGAAATGTGTTGTCTTCTTGTTCCACTGACGTATGAGAAGCTTGCGCAACCCATGGGCATTGTCAGTTTTTAATGAAGGGGGCCATTAACTTCACCCACTCTGCTAAGACACCTCCCACTGAGCTTAAACCCTCTCCACTCATGGCAACGCCATTGACCAACTGCTGTTCCTATTGGTGACTTTTTGAATTCGACATCATATCGATAGAGAATCTAGCTCTTTGCGAAAAAAAGGCTAGATCATTTAGCATTTGGCTTGGTCATCCCTCACGGATAATTTTCCGAATGGACATTAATCTATTATGAGGAAATACATAGAAAGAATGAGGTCATTTAGATCAGCCAGGGAATGACCTCCAGAATATGCCAGTGGAACAAGGGTATTACTTACTTTCTTAAATTTTTCGACCTCGCTTAGTTCGTACCAACATACGAGTCACCACAGAAATCAGTCAACCAAATATTAAGAGTAAAAATGTATGGGGCTTATCTTTGCCTTAGGATTAAATTAAGAATTTCCTTGGTTTCGATGAGGGAATCATAAAGCCAAAATTAAATTCACTTCGTTGCATTTATGTCGAATTTCACGAGGTTGTCTGCTCTTAATGACAAACACAAATCGAACGATTTAGCCTGCTCCTAATTTGACTGTCACTGACCTATCAAACTGACCTCGCACCATGAAGGAAAGCTTAAGTTGGCAAGAGTTCGTTTTCAATTCAAATAATTCCGAATTCGTCTTTATTCATGGCTGTCTGCAGTCTGCCTACATGTTTGTGTTAGTAAAGCTATTAGAAAGTGTTTGTGCAAAAAGAGTTAAGAGAGAAAATGTTTTCACTCTAAATATATTGATGTTACACCTTCAAAATGGCTCATCCCTAGAACTGGTTTCAAAAGGGGCCCCTCGTCTGCCAATCGCTCATGGCCAGGCAATGATGCGTCATGTACCACCGGGAATTGGTAAACTTGCTACCGTCTAGAAGGTCTCAACTCTTTCCCTCTCCCACTCTCACTCGCGCGTACATTTGGTGGCCATTTTCAATTTACTGACGCTGTCATGGCCGGAAGACAAATGTGTGGGTGAGTGCCTGGATGAGTGTGTGTGCCTGGCCATGTTGTGATTGCGGACTGTTGCTTCACTTGAGTGGCGGCAAGTCGCCGACCCAGCAAACCCAGCAACAGGGTGCTTCTATTTTTCTTTCTCTGTTGTAGTATTTTTTTGTGCCTTTCTCTTGTAATTGTTGCTACGTCGACGCAGAAATTGCAGCAACTGTAATAACAAAATGGCCCCCGGAGTTGTTCCTGTTACAACCGGCAAAAACCAAGCTAGCAGAGGAAGGCGGTAGAGGGGGGAAAACAGAGGCTGACACCGAGTTCCCTGTAACATATTTCCAGCTTGACTTATTTTGACTTTCCCTTCCCTCCCTCCCTGCAACGCGTGGCAAAGTTTATTCAACGCAAAATGTGCAATGTGAAAACGTGCAAGGCGCACATGCAAGTGCGGGTGTGCAGGGATAGGGGAGGTGCTTGGCCTTGCACACTGATTTCCTGTTGCATTTCCAGTGGCAGCAGTTTTTTTTTTTTTTTTATATAGCAAATTGAAGAGTTTTTCTTGTAATGAAATTAAATCGAATTTGGTTTACTTGCCAGGGCAATTCGAAATAAATCTTGGAAAATTGGGAATTTTGTTAAACTTTTTCTACACTCAGAAAATATTTTTTTTAATATTTAATATATAGCAAAATCGAAAAATAGGAACAATTCTAAGAAACTTTCATCGAGAAACTAAGGGTCTAAAATGAATTCTTAGTCCGCGCAAATCAAATTCAAATATTTAAGTGAATTAAAAAAAAAACTGGTAAGAAAGTTCGCTTTGCAACCGACACTGCCGAGCATAAATATTTGTTTTCCTTATAACTCGACTACCGCTCATCCGATCTTCTTGATTCCTTCGGCGGCTCGATCATCACCCTCTCTCATTAAAGAGCAGCAATCAGTGGACAGCGTTCTGACTGGATCTATGTAACTATATCATTTTTCCATTGCTGCTATTTCTTGATGAAACCGTTCACCTTGCTCGTCGCTAAATTGTCCAAAGTTACTTGGGAAAAAGCCAAGTGGGAATGAAAAAAATGAAGAGATGGTACTATTGTAGTCAGGATGCAAGTATTAATTGTTGATTTGACTGGAGATTATCATGGCCCCACAAGGTAACAGCTCCCAATCGGTCAAACATCGTGAAAAATATATGTCAAAATGTATGTCACTATGAAAAAATATATTTAAATTTCCCACCTAACATTCGGAAAGTATACTCTTAGGTACGTTTATGTTAACTGAAAAGTTATTCGGTAAACACATTAAAAAAGAATACTAGATAGCCGATGTTTGCTCAGTAAAACGCGAATAGCTTCGGCAAACGGCAACCAAATTCATCTAAACAACATTTGTCTGACAAAGAATTAAATGGACTATAATAATAATATCTAATAAAAAATAGCTAGGAGCAATTTTGTTAAACCAGCAAGGGCTAAAGTAGGAATTTAAAAAAAAAGTTGCAATTACCAGATCCGTAACTCGCATTTATCAGCCATCGCCTTACATTTATGAAAGCATTGAATAAAATATACGAGAATCTTCTCGTCGCTATCGCTTCTCGTCGCGAGTTATTTCATGTTAAATGAGCAAAATGAGCACTAAACGGTTTTTGGGCCATATCTGCAGGGGTCCCCGAGGAAAACCAAGTATGAGGAAGTGCTATATGCGACCTGCTCTACAGTGTACGCTAAGTCATTTCCTAGGTTTTTTCGCACTGTTGCACGATGTGATTATTCTGTATTCACCAGCTGAAACCAGATCAGACTAGCAAAATAATATACTAATTCTGATCATGTCTTTAACTTTTCCGATAACTATTTCGTCTTTTGTTACATTATCTTTTATGGTACAGTTATTTTCAGATTAAAGTTGATAGAATGCTTATCCATTAATTGAAAAGTGGGAAATATAATATTTAAAATCTAGGATTGGCCATGAATCCTCTAAACAACTCTGAGTATCAAAACGAGAGTAAATACTTTTTCCTGGACAAAATGTTTAGAAAAAAGTATTTTGGACACATTGTGCTTCAAAAGCCTAAAAGACTTTCAAAAGCTTTATAATTTCATATAATTTTTGTGGATTATTAAAATGTTGTACTAAAGATTTTTTATGATTGCCATCTACAAATACTAGAACGGCTTTGCAGCTGCATTTATTGCACGTTGATTTGGTTTCGACATCCCGCTGGAAAAAGAGCAACAAGTGCCAAAGGTTCGAGAAGTTGACTATTGAAGCAATTTCATCATTCGGAAATCTTCATTAGATGAATTAAAATATTTCCTTAAGGAAGCACATTGTACAAGTCATATCCAAAAAGGAATATGATACCAACTACCAAATATTTTAAACTGAGTTGACATTGGACTTAAAATCATTTTAAAGTAATTATTTATTGTTTATTTTATTGTTAAAAACGTACTTACATATACGGGGGTGACTCAGAAACTTCTTCCATCCACATTCCAACCGAAAACCAATTCTTAGGTACCACAGAAATCTCTTTCGGTTGGTTTCAAACCTCTCGTATTTGGTTAGGAGCTTTTAAAAAAACCACCATAGCCAATACACAAACCAACCAAACCAATTCACGAACCTACGCAATTTAGCACTGCGCTCGTAGTTGTGCACACACCCTTTAACTCGACTATCGAAAAAGAAAACGAAATCTCTCGAAATTCTGTTGGACCGACGTGTTTTTGAGAGATTTGCAAACCAATCGACGGCAAAATCTCTAGAGATTTCGGTGTCACCCCCGATAAAAAAGATTGAAACTTACTGATGAGATGAATTGGACTTCATCGAATCAGTTCTGTCTGAGTATCTAAAGCTGCGCAATATGGACAATATATCTGTTGATTTTCATTGATTTTTCAACTATAATCAATCATTGACCCGGATGCCCTATGTCCCACAAGGGATCGGAACTAGAAGAAGGAAGAAGAGCTTGAGACGGCTAACAAACAATTTGATAAAGAAATCAAAAACAGGTCACTAAACACACATATTAAATCACACATATTAAAGTTAAAGACAATTAATATAACTATATTACTTTATATTAACTCACTTGATTAAAATAAACGACAATAAAAATAACTTTATGAAAATTGACAGTTTTAAAACATTCAATTTCACTTTAAGAAAAATTTTCTAAGTATTTAAAAAATAGCCATATGGATTTAAAAAACCTTTTCATTTTTAAGACTTTTTACATTTAATTGCGAAAAACTAATATAATTTTTTTGAATAATTTTCCTTTTTTAAAATTAAGGCGAAAATTAGCCTTTTAGGGTGAGTGGTTATTTGAGTATAGAGATTTTCAGAATGATTGATAAATATTTGCATTGCTTTTGTTGATAATCCACCGTAAATATGAATATTTACAGCTCAAATATATCTGACTAGATTTTAATTAAACCTACATGCAAGGGGAGAAAAAATTGATAAATTTCCTTATTTTTCCACATTGCCCAGTCACTTGAATTCTGATTCATTTCATGGCTTTGTCTATTTTTTTCTGGGTTTTTGGCGCTAATTTGATTTTAATTTGTTTACTATAGTCGAATTGTTATTTGCATTTTGTTGTTCATGTTTAATTAAAAATGCATTTGTTCAATGAACAGACACACACACACACACACACAAGCATACAAAGAGAACACTTCATTATTACAAAAATAACTCAATTACGAAAACTGTCGATTTCCCCAGCAACCCTCCGAAATGGAAAACATGCGCTTTCCGTTTCCGTTTTTACAGTTTTATTTGGTGCGCGCGGAAAAAGTTATTTATTTCCGTTTCGATTGAGCATTAAATGCATATAAATTGTAGACTAAACTAAAGGCAACAAAAACGATTAATGCCTAACAAACAAGATACTCACACACATATACAGTTTAGGAACTGGCAGGCAAATAAATAGAAAATTTGCATAATCAATTTGTTTATTGATTCGTACATATTCAACTATTTTAATTACGTTTACGCTTGAACCGCATTTCACACACACACACACACACACACACACATATATATATGCAGACAATTTCCATCAGCTGCTTTTTGCCCTTTGCGAATTTTCGGCTTTTTGCATTTTACATTTGGCAAATTTTTGCGCATATTTTTGGCTTTAAATTAATCAAAAGCCAACAACAACAAAAACGCACCCAATTAGCATCTTTTGTAAAATGGTAAAATTGCGTTTCCCTTCGATTGCGTGTGTTTGTGTGTGTGTGTGAGTGCGGATGCATATGCTGAGCCTAAGTGGCAAAAAGTGTTGCATACTCGCAGGCAGGTCCATAAATATGCACTTTAATGGCGGCCACTAAGTGGATGGTGATTGTAAAAGCCCACAACACTCGCACAGACACTTGTCTCCCGAGAGAGAGAGAATTTTCAGCATCCTAAGCACTAGCCGCCACTCCTCACCTAGTGTCAAAAGCATACATCCCAGTTGCCAGTCAATCATGCAGCACTTTTTTTTAGTATCCCCTTTCGGCCTGGCGAGACAAGACAACTTCAAAAATTCGGCGCAGCGTTGAAATTTTGTTAAGTGCCCACAAGTGGACACAGAAGCTGCCGCTACCAACATCATGTCAACCGCTGCCAAGTGCAGTTGAAACTAGAAGTATTTTACCCACTAAAACCACGAGCTCAACCCGTGCTTTTATTTAAACAAACAGTTCGCAATTGAAACATAAGCCCAGATAATGGCCTCAAGTATAAAAAAAAAAAGAAATTCAAGCTGAATTGCTATCATAAATTTCCAGTGCGAAATAATAGCCAGAAGAAGTGATAATTAAATCACTGTGAATGATGGCATATAAATCTCAGTCTCTATCTCTTGGATTCCTCTTCAAGTGCCAGGAGATAAACCAAAAAAACTTGGAGAAGGAGGCACCAGCAGAAGAAAGACATTGTGCCACTTGAAAACTTTGATTAAAATCCTTTTGAAGTGCAAACAAATAACGCGAGACAAAAGAGTTGGGCATAAGAAAGAGCTGGGTGAGTCGGGAACGGAGGGGGGGCAGTCAATGTGTGTCCGCATTTTTTGAAGGCTAAGCCATAGCACACGAACTTTGCATTTGCATTTCTCGCTTTGCTGTTTTGCTACCCCTTGAAGGAAAGGGGATGTGATGAGTTTATCTTCAAGAGAATCAACAGTTTTTTTTTGATGGAAATAAGATGATTACATTTTTTCTTTCATTCAGACACGGCTGTCATAGCTCTCTTAATCTAAACGTATCGAGACTTCTTCAGAGGTCTAGGCTTTTAAGTACTACTTCTGTTCCAAAATATGATATACATTTCTCATTTTTGTTTGTTCCAAAATATGAAATACATCGGCATCGGCACTAAGTTCACCAGACTGATACGGAGTCTGCACCTAATGCCAAATTTTTGAAAAAGTCAGTCTTGAAACATCAAATTTAGCTGCTGTTTCATTTATAGCTCCTCTACACAATTTGCTGTAGCAAGAACTGCAGAATTCCTTTTTTTTTTGGCCGCTTAACAATTTGCTGAGATTTGGAGTCCCGGCACTGACTTTGCTGCAATATTTTCTGCAATATTGGCTTCCCAAAATTGTTCTCAAAATTCTCCCAAATTCTGACGAGGAATAACAGCAAAATTGACCAAAAGAAAACCAAAGCCAAGTATGCAGTTGTTTATATTAAGGCTTTCTTTTAATGGAAAACCAAAAACAAAGTGATTTTAGCCTTTACCATTCACAATCTAGGCGAATTTCGGGACCTCGCAACATTAGACTTTCTAAAAAATAAACATAATAAGTCACCTGAAGTCCTATATTATAATTTGCCTAGAATTAGTTAAAATTAATTCAAAACACGCGCGTACATTCAAATCAGAGGCCGATGCGCGCCACATAATCAGAGCTGCGAATAAGCCGCCATGACAGCGCTCGAGCAACAGCTGACGATAGACCTATCGATTAATTCATCGACAGCGCAGTCGACGCCGACAGCGCTTAGCGCAGCATCGGCCGAGTCAACACCTTTGAGCAACAGATCAACCAGTAAGTACCAACTACCAGCTCATCTCTGGGACACCCGTAGTGCGGTTTCTGAAACGGCTACGAGGCGCTCCCCTCCAAAGTATCAAGGTGCGGTTTTCGAATCGGCCTTGATTGACTCCGGATGTGCGGTTTCCGAATCGGCGGTGGGCGAATCGGCTCCCTAGCATGGTGCAACGAGATTGATGCACTGCACCCGACACTGGAGCCATATCTGGGACACCCCTAGTGCGGTTTCCGAGTCGGCTACGACGCGCTCCCCCCTTAGGGGCCAATAGTGCGGTTTCCGAATCGGCATCTGTGTCTGCACGGGACTCCCGGCTGAATAGCGCCGTCGCTTGCCCGTTCCGGCTTCCACCTTGATGTTTCCGAATCGGCGGTAGGTGAGTTACAGGTTGTGCGGTTACGAATCGGTTTCCTGGCCTGGTCCAACGAGATTGATGCACTGTATCCGGGTTCAAGCAACGCTTTGAACGGCTCCCGATCACTGGGGTGACTCCCACGACAAGCATCAAGTCGAACCAGGTAGGCTTCTGAGACGATCCCCCAAGAGCGACGCACTGCATCCGGTGGAGAATAGCCACAGCGCACGCGGATACGCACGTTCCAACCAAGCAAGTTTTGAAATGGCTCCCATTCACTAGGACGGCTCCTACGGCAAGGATGAGATCGGCCCCGGCTCGATCCCACCAAATTGACGTGTTGCATCCGGCACAGAAACCCCGAGGTACGCCAGCAAGACAGCCCAAACGTGAAGGGCCACAAACCACTGCACCAAGAAGAAATTGTAATAAATACTTAAAATGTATATACACGATCACCACAGTCTACTCATTTGGTGGGTGAACGATTGCATCCAGAAAAAAGTAGAACGAATAATTGAAGTAAGAATTGAAGAAAATAAGTTTATTTTTTCTTGAATTTTTAAGAAGTTCGCGCTTGAAATCAAGCTCAATTCGTTCTGTTTGGTGATTTTAGGCGAGGGGTGTGAGGAAAAGAAACTGAGAGAGGGGAGCAAACACATTTGAGTGAATAGCGATAAACCCGATCTCAATGTATCGTTTTTTTTTTGGGAGAGGGGTGTGTGGGGAAACAATCGAGTTAAGAGCGCTCCCCGTCAGTTTATAACATAAATTTGTACCATGCTCAAGGCATCCTAGGTGTGGTGCTGTTGTCTAAGCGGTGGTGTCAGTGTGTGCAGTCTTTCGAGGTCCCGAGTTCGAATCGCAGTAAAGGGAAGTAAAAAATAAAATAAAAATTATTCATTAAAAATTATTCTGCTACATCATTTTTCGGAACAGAGAAAATGTTATATTTTTTTGCATTAGTTTCCCGCCAATTTTGCGATTTTTCCATGATTTTAAAATCTTTTTGGTGATATTTTGTTATGTTATACATTTAAAAATTTCCGTCCAGTTTCTGAATTTTGTGGGCTTTAAAGGAGGAGTTCTTAAAAAGGTTTTTGAAGCCAATCGAGCCCCACACGCTCTTTTCCGGCCACACTGCAGTGTCTTGCTCAGCCATGGGCCCAATAATTTAGATCGAACATTGTGAGACCAATGTGGCTGATGTCGAGTGTTCCTTCGTCCGTTTGTCCATCTTTGCATCTTGGAAATAGTATCTTCTTCCTCAGCCGTTAATATATGTAACTCGGCACATGGGCATCTTTCTGTGCTGGCTGCACAGATGTATGTAAGTCGGAATCAGTACACCCGACCGCGCAATCAATAATAAACCACTAGACACATCGTTCTGAAATTAAATCTAGAATGGTAGACCCAAGTTGGTTTAACGTTATTTTGTTTAAATTTATTTAAATTCAAACTTTACGAAATCGGTGTAACCTTGTACGTTTTAGGATGATTAGGCCAAACTATTTTATTTGCTTTAATGAGCCATGCTCCCATTTTCGCATTCGCAAAAGTTTTGCGATTTTGAGAGCAAATTTGGTCAAAAGACCGGAGTCAAATCCCAAAACTTTTGCGGATGCAAAAATGGGAGCATGACTGAATATGTCAAGTAGTCAAAAGTAAGCTGACCTTTGGATTCGACTCCAAACTATAGGAAATAACATTTATTATACACTTGAAAAGTGTATTATAGTCTTGCCCAAAAGTTTGGAACGCATAGAAGGAATCATCTCCGACCACATAAAGTATATTTATTATTGATCAGCATGACGAGCTGAGCCGAACTTCGGCACAGAGGAAGTTAGCTTTGCTTTCTCGATTTTTTGTATTTTTGCTATTTTTATTTATTTAGCAATAAAAAAAGAAGAAGTGCAACTGGAATTGAACATCGTTGATACTGAGTATCAACCGAGTCCACTTCTCAGATTTTCCTTAATGTCTTCCTTTCTGTGTGGTCTCCACTCTCCTCCAACACATTTTTTTTTTGCTGGTGTGCTGTATGCTAAGCTTCACTAAATCCGTCTGTCGCGACAAAACCCAACTACAACACTAGCAACAACAGGCCGCCAGCCACAGCAGTCGGAGGAGTTAAAGGGGCAGGAACAGAGGCAACCATGACGACCCAACCGGCGAGAATGCAATAACTCATACAGACTTGTTCTTGTTGTTGTTGCCTGGTCATGATGACACTTTGGTTGTTGCTCTTGGTCCTGCCCCTCTGTTCCTCTTGGACGACAACAAAAAAAAAGTTTTTGTTTGATAGTCGCACAATTGCAAAAGTTGCACGTTCTTTTGAGCTCTGAGCTCGGCAAACTGGCTTAAATGCATTTTAAGTCTCAACTCGGGTTCGGGTCTTAGGTCTCAGGTCTCAGGCATCAACTTTAATAAAATGCCACACATGATACAACTCGATGCACTACTTGCTGTTGTTGTTGTTTTGGTTAAGTGCACTTCCGAGAGCTGGAAACTTGGTGGTGGCCAAAGAGATAAGTAGCACTCGAAGTGAAGTCTCGTCTTGCCTTGCCGTTGATTCGCTTTCACCTTGTGGAGCAACGTGACGTATGCGCAACACTTTGAGTTTTAGCTAGCGTCTAGCATACGCACTGTATACCCAAATGTGGAGTATGAGGAAGCGTATAAGTTGACACGGGGGAGAGAAAGAGGGAGCGCGAGACCAGCAAATGCAAAACTTTCAAAAGTGCTGATATCCTCGTAATCTCTAAAGCGAAGGTCGCCTAAGTAAGTCAAGAGTTTCAAGGATTATGGTTGGACGAATTAAACAAAAAAAATAGAAAATGAACTTTACAAATAAGTGTTTGCTTGGGGACTTAAGCAAAATTATGGCTTGGTGGAGTTTTCATATGAAGCTGTAGGAGAGAAATCAAAAGTCAAATATTAAGGCCCTCTTCTGAATTAGAGAATAAAAATTTTTTTCGATTTTTTGTTTTCATATTTTTGTTTAGTTTAGATATTTAAAAATAATATCCCAAAAGGATTTTTCAAAATTCGTAATACTTACGGAGATATAGCCATTTTAGTGACCTAAGGATACCCTAATTTCCTAGCAACTGCAAGCTTTAAACGCGATTTTCTCGAAACCTCGTTTTTCTAATTGGTTCGCAGCTTTTCTCAAGTTCTACTGAACCGATTTTGATGATGTAGGGTACGCAGAATTAACGTGGCTATGGCCGGAACCATGATCATTGGGAACAAAATTTGTTTACTATTTTTTTTGTTCGTTGGACTGAAAAAAAAATTGTCAAAAATGGATTTCTCATTTTCATATCGCCGCCATTCTTACAAATTCTATTTTTTTTATGATTCTGTTTCGGGCCATAAAGGCATTCATTGCAAAAAACTTCCCATCTTTCGTTTTGCTTTCCGATTATCGTGATTTCCGGAAAGCTGCGAACCATCAATACATCTTTTTAAAGAAGACACAACTTTGGAGGCCTAGAACTTTTTGAACAGCCCTCGCATTCAACATTTTTATTTTTGTGTTATACGCTGCACATTTGTCGGAACCGGGCGGAACACTCACTTAAAATTCCGAAACCACGTCTATTTAACACAAAACAATTTCAACACGTCAATTCAACACACGTCATTTCAACATAATGCAAATTAAACACAAACAAAGTCAACACAGCACAATTATAACACAAGGCAATTCAACACAATTTCAGTTTTAACCAAGGCTGCAAGCCGGTCCGGAACCGAACCCCTGAGAACCGGTTCAGTTCGGGTTTTTTGGGGGTTCGCGAACCGAACTGCGAACCAGTCGCCTTAAGGTTTTGGTTCATCGAACCCGAACCGGACCACTTTTTCGAAAAATGTGGTTCGGTTCACCAATTTAAGTCATTTTTTCAACGATTCATTCAATGAAAAATTGGAAAACTCTGGAGATTTAAGTATAAAAGATTGCATTTTAAACTAAGCGTGAGTGATTTTTATGTAAAGTAACAAGATAAATTATGACTCCTAGATTTAAGAGAAGGTTTCATTCGCTTAACGTGAGCCTTCTGATCCGCTGTTGCGCAATTAAAGCTGCCCTTTTTTTTTTTTTTTGCCCCCCCCCCAAAAATTTTTTTTCTTAAAAAAAAATTTTTTTTTTTTAAAAAAAAAAAAAAAAAATTTATGTAGAATTTGGCCCCAATTTTACTACTGTTGCTCGAGATGACAGTTCTTGGTAGATGACTCCTGATAGCTGCCACAAATTTAAAACCCTTAATCACTTTTATATGTAGGTATGAACAATGTTCATTGAACATATTTTAAAATCCAAATATGTCAAATGTACGTAAGTCGCATAATTGGAATTAACGTAAAGATGACGAGTTCCGCGTTTACACGCTGGCGATAAAAGAAGTCCACGTCCAGCATACGAGCCCAAATCTGACTGCTATCAATCAAGAAGTTCTCCAATCCTTCGACGTTTCTCTAAGTCAGATTTATACTATTACCGTCGATAATGGAGCAAAAATGGTTGAGCAGAACTTTTAAATGACAACTGCAGAGCAGAAAAGGAATGCATCGATAAAGATGGCACCCAAAAGTATTTGTTGATTTGGACGATGACGAAGTTGCCTCAATAGATTCCCTGGAGGACTCTATTATTATAGTTCGTTGTGCTGCACACACTTTAAATTTAGTGGTTAACGTTTTTTTTAAGAAAGTTTGTAAAAAACTCCGTACTCAGACGATATTAAATCTATTGCGTTTAGAAAAACTAAATAAACCAGTGCTAGACTGTGAGACGCGATGGAACTCAACTTACAAAATGTGTGAATGTGCCTTAAACATACTAGCCATTTCAGCAACACAGGTATCAGTTGAGCGAGCATTTTCTACATTTAAGTTAGTTCTTTCTGATTTAAGAGCTAGTATAGATGAACAGCTCCTGGAGAATAAAATGCTAATTAACTTAAACTATGCATTTTCTAAAAGTTGTTAATGTCATCTAATGGATTTGATAATAACACTAACTTAAGTAATCAATATTATGTTTAATCGACAGAAGGTTATATAAATTTCATTTTTCGCGAATTAATATATCGAAAGTTAAACTTTTTTTATGTTCATGCGAACCAAGGGATCGAACCAGAACCTTGGGTTCAGGGTCTTCGAGAACCGGTCCGCGAACCGAACCTAAGACTTTACAACGGATTCGAACTCCCGGACCGAACCTCCTGCAGAATTTCAGAGCTTTGCTGCCTTGGTTGAAATTGTTTTGTGTTAAATAGACGTGGAACCATCTAAAAGTATCTACGAATAACACAGTGCAACATTCAATTAAAATTCCAGAACCAGAACTAATAAATTGTTAAACTGTTCCACGTCTATTTTACACAGAAGAATTTTGTAAAAAATTGCGCGAACTGTGCCGCTGGCTAAAATTTTTTGGAAAGAATCGCGTGATTTTTTCAAAAAAATTTTCAGCCTGTCGCTTTTGTTACTCTTCTGTTCCTAGATGAGGTTTGTAGCGCATTTGTTATTATTGGTGTGTCAGGTGAAATGGCTTTGTGAAATAAAGACGCGTTTGTTTCAATTGCTCGGTGATGATTTTTTTGTGGTAATGACGTAGTGATGAGTTGGTTTGTTTAGTGAAATGACTTTGTGTTTTAATGGTTCTGTGTTAACTTTGTTTGTGGTAGTTTTAAATGTGTTGAATTGACGTAGTGTTGAATTTGTTTGTCTTGCGAAATGACTTGGTGTTGTATAGACGTGTGTTGAAATTGTTTTGTGATGACTTTGTTTTGTGTTAAATTTGTATGTGTCGAATTGACGCGTTGTTGATTTGGGTGTGTTGAGTGAAATGACTGTGTGTTATATCGACGGGTCACCTCTATTAATATCACCAACCCTTCGATATACTGGAATAAGTTTATCTTTGTTGCCTTGAGTAATTTATATCTCAAATTTTGTTTATTGTCCTGATCAGAATAGATCGCAACTATATAATCAGGTCTGTTCCATATTCCGATAGTTTTCAAAAAGGAAAAACAAACTCGAAATTTTTACTATTTGCTGTTCCCAGTTCTGAACGATTTGGTAACGTTTTTACTTTTCGAACTCGGTTTCGAAAACAGCTGGCAGGCTGGCCTGCACATGTGTTTGTGTATGTCGACAGCAGCCAGAGCTGTCATCGTCTCAATAATTAAAATTTACCAAGCTCTCATTTACTCCTTACAACTATTTATTTCGATTTAAGCCAGTATTTAAATATTATATTTAAGTATGTCATATCAAATATGGTTAAACATAACTAAATGAAATTGAAAAAGTGTTGTCCGATTAAATAAATTCATATGAAGCAACCCTAGCAGCTGTTGATTGAAGGTCGAAATCGACTAAATAATAAAGTGGAACTCAGAACAGCTCGGTTTGGTCACGGACGCTCAGTTTTGATTTTCATGAAATATTTTATAGATGTTTGTAAAAAAATTCTTCTAAATTATACTTCAACTTTAAACAGTTTAAGTAATGATGTTAAAAGAACTTAAAAATGCTCAACTAATTTCGAATTTTTAGTTAATAATTTTGGGGAATTATTTTAATGCTTTAAATAGCAATTACTTTTATTTCCGCTGACTCTACTGCGCACGTTTTGAAAACGACAATTCTTGTCGATTTGCGGAATTCGGAACAGCAATCAACTCGTTTTGCGGCAATTTCACTCGATTTCGGAATTCGGAACAGGTCCGAATATTAAAACAAAACTTATTTATTTTAAATTCAGTGAATTCTAGTATTTAATTAAAGCTGTAATGGAAAATATAATACCAGTTTCAGTTTAAAGCTTTTTTGGGTGTAGAAAATGAGTCTCACAAAATGTTAGTTTTTTTTTTTTTTTTCTATTTTGTGGCCTACTTTTTTGACCCCTGGCACTCGAAAGGCATATAATTCACTTTGCTTTTATTCCTCTAAACAAACTTTTTAATTCATTTTTATTTTGCGAAAACAAAGTAAAACAATTGTTTTTTTTAGAAGCATCACGCATACGCCGTGTTGTATAAACGCTGCGCAAAACCTAAACAACAATGCGTTTGTCGCCCACACACACACACACACAAACGAATGCATGTCACAATGCCGCAGACAACAACAACAAAACGGCAAAAACATTTAAATCAAAATGATAAAGTTGCATACTTGAGTAGAGTTATGCGAGTCGAGAGATGAGAAACCAGCCGAGAGAGAGAAAGCGGCAAATAAATATGAAAACATTCTTTCACATTGCGGTTTGGCTGCTGTTGTTGTTTCTGTTGCAATGGCAACGAGCGTGCAAAATAATATGCCAACAACAATGGCAGTTGAAACACAAACACACACACACACACACACACGCTCACACACTCGTTTGAAAGTTGAAAGCACAAAAATTATAATGGTTGTGAAAGACTTCCACTCCAATCTCTCCGACTCTGGCAGTGCCCTGAAATTTGAACCCCGCTGACAGTACTTGGAGTGTATTTTACATTCTGAAACCTCAAACATTTTGCCCAGCAATATAATTAAACTATAGTTAAATTTACTAGAAACTTAAGGTAAGTAAGGTTAATGCGGGTGCTTTCCCCCTGGGATAGGGAAATCTTTGGAAAGAATTTAGCTAATTTAATTATTTATCTTACTTTTCCCCCATATTTGTAAAGGACGCACAGATTACCCTTCATTTCGCCTTAGCTGATTTCAGTGGTTAAGACCAAACTTAAGAATTTTTTATCCTTACTCGTTCTTCTCAACTACTCAATTACTCAAGCCCTTTGACTGATGGTCATAGATCATTCGAATGAAAAGGCAGCTGAGCACCTCTTTCTTTAATTTGGAATGCCATTTAAAAGTGTGGCATACACTTGAGACACTTCAACAGCTTGAACCCTTGCCGCTGCTCTAGTGTCTAAATGTCACGTTTAAATTTATGTTGCAAAAACAATAACAATGGCCGCGCACACACACACACACACCCCACACACATAAGATCCTCTCCTACCCACCCAAAAAAAAAACCAAATAGGTATGCAACGTAAACAAAAACAGTTATGACAACAATAGAAACAACAAACTGCAAAGAACTATGACAATTCAGCGACAACAACAATAACAACAATAGCAACAATTATACTGACACAGCACAGAAGGCAAAATGTGGCCGTGTGGAATGGAGAATGGAGAGTGCCGAGCGGAGAATGGAGTACAGATGCGGGTGCAACTGTCACCAAAACAATGTTAACAAAATGCCAAAATGAAAACAACCAAGTGAAAAAACTGTTTGTAGAGCAGAACTAACAAAAAAAAAAAATAGATAGAATGAACTAAAATGCGAATAAATTAGAAACTTACTATATGCATGTGCAGGGAATTGAAAAGGAACAGGCATAGTTAGAGGAAGAAGGAAAGGGAAATATGCCCATAAGTAAAGTCACTCTCGTGCTACCCCAGTCCGTCCCTAAGGCATTATATGAAAGCCAGCTAATTGATCTATCCAGTTTCTCCAAAGCACCCTTAGTTATGCCTAAGACAATTGCCTAAGTTTTTATACTCTGTACCAGAGGAACACAGAGTATATTAAGTTTGTGCAAAAGTATGTAACAGGCAGAAGGAAGCATCTCCGACCATATAAAGTATTTATACTCTTGATCAGCATTAACAGCTGAGTCGATCTAGCCATGTCCGTCTGTCTGTCAGACCATCTGTCCGTGTGAACAAACAGATCTCAGAGATGGTAAGAGATAGAGGTTTTACATGTATGACACATATGCTACTTATACTTGCAGGCAGATCAAGTTTATTTTAAATTCTTGCCACGCCCCCTCCCGCCCCCGCAAATTGAAAAAAAGACATATCTTCCACAGTTTTATAGATGGAAGGTTCGTTCCTTCTGGACATATTTAGTAATCAGGATTATTTATCGATCCGCCAAAGGAATGGTAAGGATCGGATGAACGATTGTCGAGCTATAAGGATAACAAACTATTATGGGCCGCTCCCCATAATACTTCACAGGTACAGAGTATGTTATAGTCGGGCTTGACCGACTTTACGGTTTTACTTTTCCAGCTTTGAATGAAAAACCTAAAGGGTGATTTTTTAAGAGCTATACGAAAGTTTAAAAAAAAAACACATAAAATTCAGAAAAATGCATGAAATCTTTATCCATTGAATCGATAGTACGGTCCATATAATTCTAATGTTTGAAGATTATTTCATGCAAATGATGACCGTGACTGCACCTCAAATGGTCCATCCGCTTAGTCCAATTTTGGCATACTCTTTTTAACATTTCGGTCGGTATCTCACGAATAAATGCTTCAATGTTGTCTTCCAACGCGTCAATTGAAGCGGGCTTGTCTGTATAGACATGAGCTTTAACATAGCCCCACAAAAAATAGTCTAAAGGCGTTAAATCGCACGATCTAGGCGGCCAATTGACCGGTCCCGAACGTGAAATAAAATGTTCACCGAACTCGCCTCTCAATAAGTCAATTGTTGCTCGTGCTGTGTGGCAAGTGGCACCGTCTTGTTGAAACCACATGTCATGCAAGTCAAGCTCTTGAATTTTGGGCAAAAAAAAGTTGGATATCATCTCACGGTAGCGCTCACCATTCACAGTTACGTTACGATTCGCATCATCTTTGAAGAAGTATGGTCCAATGATGCCACCAGCCCATAAACCACACCAAACTGTGTGCTTCTGGCTGATATTCACCCCAAAATCGACAATTCTGCTTATTTACGTACCCATTGAGCCAAAAACGAGCTTCTTCGCTGAACACAAGAAGCGCGCGATGAACTTTCTTAACAGAGCACGAATTTTGATAATAAAATTCAATAATTTGCAAGAGTTGTTCGTTTGAAAGACGATTCATGGTTAAATTATAGAATAAACTGAAGATGTTTGACAGTGAAACAAAACACGAAACGTGCGTGAGCTGTTTAAACCACTGGTTGCCAAAAAGATAATAGCTAAAAAATCACCCTTTATAACAAGTCTGTCGAGGATGTCCCAATTCTCTCCAATATTCATGATGTCTATTTGATCCGTCTAGGTTCAACCCTTTTTCCTCAAAAAACATGACAGTTTTGAATTCTCCGTCGCAATAATTGTACTTTATTAGTAAATCGTCATGAGCGTATTTTTACGTTGTTGCTTTAGTCGCAGTTTCGGTGCCTTGGATTGATACTAAAGATCTAACTCATATCGGCAAATTTGCTGTATGATTCGTCGACTTATTGGTAGCCTTAGTTCTGCGTTCATTTGAGCGCAGCTCATCATTTCGTTAGCTGGTAGAGTCCTAATGTGTCTCTTGGTGAGCTCATCCACCTTGGGTATTGCAATCTTGCGATTATTTTCGCTACGAGTATATATATTCGAACTTTCCAAAAAGTTGGTTATTAAGTTATGATGGCGGATTGTTAAACCTGCTATTAAACCAAAATTTACACCAGCTTCATGCAAGGTTTGAGCTTTAATGTGCATTAAATCGAAGAGTTCTTTTCCATGGGGAATTTTTACCTGAAATAAAAGTTTGTCTCCTCAAACACCATGGACTGATGTATTTATATTATTGCTTTCACACCTCTTCAATATTTTTGCACAGCAATTGCAATTATTGTAGACGCTGCTGACGTTAAAAGACAAATAGTTAAATTTGCACAAATACCAATTTTCTATTAGAAGCATGACAGGCTCGCTTTTTTTATACCATAGGTACCATAGTCTTGGAGGTGATAAGAATTCAACACTTGGCAAAGCGACAAAAACATTTGGAGTGTAAATCATTTTTACTGAGGTAGATTCCACTGATACATTTGTGAATTGATCTCTGCCGGAATGCTTAATTCAATCTTGATCAGCGTTCAGTGTTAATATCCGTCAATTATTGCACCAATAGCCACTAATTGGCTGGTTTTTTAATTAGCTTCGCCTTTGGCATGTCATAAATTAAGCATCAAAGTTTGTGCAAACATTATTTTCACTTGCGTCTCATCTGAGTTTATCTATGTGTGTGTTGGTGTGAAGTGCAAAAATTAATTTAATTAAGTAATTTCACACATGTCATGCCACATATGATTTATGTTTTGCTTATATTTTGAGTTAATTTCAACATTTTTTTCCACATTTAACTTTGGAGCTGCAGTTTTATACAGCAGTTTTTGTTGTTGTTGCTGTCACTCGCCTGTTTGTGCGCGTTCTGCAAATTGTTTTGATGCTTCACTGAATCAGTGAATAAATGTGGCATACAAACACCCACAAAATGTTTATCGTATTAATTTGTTAAAGTGCAAAAAAAAATGTAAAAAAAATATTGTAAGGGCATGATAACAAATTTGATTGAGATAGAAAAAACTATCAATATTATTGTTAGAAATTACAATTTTTTATGCTCTGCATTTGCTTTGATTAAGTAAACCAATTAGTTGAAAGATGTGAGGGGCGGACTTAATTGAGTAATAACTATTTAATGAAAGGGAAGTTTTGAATGAAAATTTAAAAT
Organism: Lordiphosa collinella; assembly: GCA_018904265.1. Taxonomy (NCBI): domain Eukaryota; kingdom Metazoa; phylum Arthropoda; class Insecta; order Diptera; family Drosophilidae; genus Lordiphosa; species Lordiphosa collinella. The sequence goes on from JAEIFV010000219.1 coordinate 119,455, forward strand.
AAAGTTACACATAGTTACATACATAGTTAAGCTGGATTGTTATACAAAAAAAATTTACTCGAATTTGAGAATATATAGATAAAGTTTCTTACCTACAACGATCCCTTATACAAAAGGAAGAAGAAGTAGTTTAACATTATATAAGAGTTCTCTCTCCCTCTCTGACTGTCCATCCCTTCAGTTTTTAAAGTTCTGACCAGAGCAAATTTCTGGCAACTGAAAGCATGAAATACGAACAATGCGAACAATCCAGTGATTAGCTTTTGGCCATAACAAGTTAAGTTCTTATTTAGGTGCAACATGTTTGTCAGCAGTTACCTCGGATCCCTCTTGCCCCTTACCTTCATCAGGGCGCACATAAATTTCCCTTCATTTATCCTTGAAATGGGCGCATTGCCAAACGGAGTTCACAAACAAACAAAATGAGTGGCCATTTAGTTTAGTCTACAGTTAGTGACTGCCCATTTGGCCATTTCCACGTTATCCTCCCTGCATTGTTTACAGCCAGCAGACAACTTTGTCTTTCCAGCTCTATCAGTCAGTCAGTCAGTCAGTCAGCCAACCAGCGAGTCAGTCGGGGAGTACTTTATGCAATTAACTAATTCGATGTGCCATGTTTTTGTTGTAGTCGTTATCCCGGCTCCTTTACATTGACATGAAGACAATTGCAAAAGAACCAACACAGAGAAATAGCAAAAAACTTGGCCAAAGAACACAGAGTGAAATTTATGTTGTCAGGGGTCAGAAGTGCAACAACGATTGAAGCTAAGAGAAAAGTTGCACATTGAAATTGAACTAAAGAGCGCAGAGAGAGAGCGAGAGAGAGTGCGCGGAATGCATTGGCAATGAAACATGCTCTTACTGGAAGGCCAAAAGAGTTATTGAAATGCAGGTTGATTCAATTCGAAAAGCAACAAATGAAATGACAAGCTCCTCTGCACTCCCCATCTCTAGTGCTGCTGGCCTAGCCTTTAATTGGAATTGCTTTACTATTGCTTGAGCCATTTGCAAAATTGTGTTGCCTACTTGCAGGCGGCAGCATTTAATTCAAAAGCAACAAGTACAGTTGAGGCTAAGTGTTTGCGTTGGTGTGTGTGTGTGTGTGGTTGTCTGAGGAGAGAGAGAGAGATAGCTGTCACTCACTCCTAGTTGACAACAACAAAAAATGCAAACAAACTCATTTAGTTTACATTTAACTGCTGTTATCCCAAGTACCTACAATGCACATTAAAAGGGGAGGCTAAGTTTGGCTAAGTCAAACAAATTTCATTCAGTTTGTCAGAGTAAAATATTTTTGTGCTAATTCGAATCGTAACTAAAATAGAATTGTCAAATATTTGGACAAATTTGTCATTTTTATTCGGTATTTGGCAACCAAATAACTTTTTCTTTGATTATACTCTGTACCAGAGGTACACAGAGTATATTAAGTTTGTGTAACAGCCAGAAGGAAGCATCTGCGACCCTATAAAGTATATATATTCTTGATCAGCATCAACAGCCATCGATCTAGCCAAGTCCGTCTGTCTGTCTGTTTGTCTATCCATCTCTACGTATGACCAAAAAGATATCAGAGATGGTTAGAGATAGAGGATTGACATGTATGGGACATATGCTTCTTATACTTGCAGGCAGATCAAGTTTATTTTCAATTTTTGCCACGCCCCCTCCCGCCCCCTTCAATCTTACATAATCTACTTCAATTTTCCAATGAACATGGCACATACACCCCTCCAATTCCATCAAAAAAATTTAAAAAACCCCCCTGGATTTTCAACAAAAACTCAATTAATCTAACCTTACACACAACATCCAAACCTTACACTCCCGCAATAGTTTACCAACAGAAATTTCTCAAACTCCATCACGATCTCAACTCCTACTCATTCATTTACACTGACGGCTCAAAATCGAATCTTGGTGTATCATACAGCATCACAACAAAATCAAACACTATAAATCGGCACTATTGCCGTGCTACAGTTCGGTTTATACAGCTGAGATATCAGCTATCTTAGCTGCGTGCACCATTGCAAAGCTCGACTCCCTCTCTTCCCTTCAATCAATATCCAACATAAACAATCAAAATCACTATACCACCGCGATCAGAAACATTCTTACACAACAATATCCCAAAATCATACTAGTACGGATACCAGGGCACACCAATATAATAGGCAACGAAACAGCAGACACTGCTGCCAAACATGCACACAATTTCCCACTAACATTCGAAAACAATTTCAACACATCAGGTGTACAGAAACGTATCAACACTCAGTTTAAGTCCTACAAGGAATCATTATGGCAAAACACATCTCTTTAACACAAGCAACCAGGACTATGTTAACAGAAAAGAGACAATTAAGTTCTTCAGACTCCGTCTTGGACACTCAAACCTCACCCACTCTTTCGTAATAAACCAAGAATCTCCTCCAATATGTAACTCTTGCAACACCAATTTAACAATACTCCACGTAATCTCAGAATGCCCACTATTTAATAACCCAAGAAAACAATTCCTACCTGACTGCCCGACAGAAAACCTATCCACCATTAACAACCAATCCATTAAATCAATAACAAAATTCCTAAAAGCAGCTAACATCTTTCATAACATCTAGAATTAAATAGATATAAGAACTACTCATTAGATCACATAAATCTAGCAACCTATAAAACTATACATATGGGGTGTTCATTTAGTGTTGTATCATTGCACATTGCACATTGTGCAAGCCGCTCCAACAACAATTTGTACTGAGTCAAGTTTGCACTTTATGCTAGACCCCGACCCATGACTACAAAAATCGTTGCAAGTGCAAATCAATATTAGTGTTAGAAAACAATAAAAGCGTGACAAGTGTTGCAAAATTTTCTGGTATTTTTTGGTGTAATTTAGTGCTTTATGTGCTAAATCAAAACATCCCGCCAACTAACGGACTTTGGCACATTTGCTATGTCGCCTCTGCGGCTTGCATAAATGCAAATTGCATCATCAACAAAATCATCCATAATTTCGTCAAATTCAGAAGCGGCCACAACATGGTCAGCTACACCTGCAATAAATATTACCTAATGTACTTAAATTACCACATAATGCATTCCAACCTATTTACCTTCATTTGCATCAATTTCGTGAATTGCTTGGGATGCTCTCCATTCCAGAAGTGATGCTTTCAAGCTTTTAAATGGCATTTTTAAATTTGTATTTTTAGCAGCAACTCAAACTACACTCACAATAACAAACTCAGCGATAACGATAGCGAACAGCTGATTGCGTTAACTTACAAGACTTACACTGCAACACTTAAATCGTGCAATTGGGTGTTCACGATAGCTCTGCTGCAAAGTTGCACATATACACAATGATACAACACTTAATGAGCACCTCTATAGTAAAATACAAACACACAAGAGATAAAAAAAATACCTCAATTGACTGACCCAAAAAAATGGCATCTAGTGCTTCAAAACTTGAAAAAAATTGAAAAAATTTAAATTTTTTCATGTTTTTTTGGCAGAAACGGCTAAACTACTGGTAATTTGGCAAACCTTTCTTCAGCGAAATAACGAGGGCGGTCCCAGAAATAGCCGACCTAACTACTAAAACACAAAAATTTATCTTTTTTTTTTTATTTTTCAACATAGAATCCTTCTAGGTCGATACTCTTTTCCCAGCGATGTTCAATAGCTTCGATACCTTTTTTATAATAAGAACTGTGAAGCTCTTCAAAATAGGCATTAACCTCGGACTCCACCTCTTCATTGTTGCCAAATCTTTTTCCTCCGAGCCATTTTTTCAAGTTTGGAAATAAGAAATAATCAGAGGGAGCTAGTCTGGCGAATAAGGGGCGTGAGGTAGCAATTCAAATTTTAATTCATTAATTTTAGCCATTGCAACGGCAGAGGTGTGAACCGGCGCATTGTCATGATGGAACAGCAAACGCGGCACCCATCTTGCGCATAACTTTTTCATGTCCAATTTCTTCGTCAATATGCGATGTACAGCTTTTTTTGAAATGCCTACACATTCAGCTAACTCACGAACTTTCAATCGCCGGTCACCCAATACACATTTTTTAATTTTGGCCACCATTTCTGAAGTGGTCACCTCATTTGGACGCCCATTACGATGTTCATCTTCGCAGCTCAAACGACCTCGCTTAAACTCAGCCACCCAATATTTTATTGTTGTAAACGAGGGAGCAGAATTACGTAAGGTAGAATCCAGCTCCTTTTTAATATTGGTTGGACTAAGACCTTTTATATGAAAGTATTGTATCACAAAACGACGACCAATTTTGTCCATGTTTGCAAATCAATAACAAGCGTTCTCTATTAAAATCGAACAAAAAAAAAACTGTGCAAGGTAAAGGCACCAAACTTCAAACTTAAGCTTTTAATAGTCGGTACTTCCCCTTTTTAATATTTTTTGTGAACATTTTCCAACACTACTGTGCTAGGTCGGCCATTTCTGGGACGGCCCTCGTATCCCAGACAACATTATAAACAACTCTCTAATACATGTCGGCTTCTATAACATTGCCCAAGATATGAAAACTAAATTCCAAGCGGTTAATGATATATGGACTTCATAAAAAGGGTCAATTTTTCAAAATTTCAGGTTGGGGTGGAAAAATGGTGGGTATCAAAAAAGTACCTATACGATGTGATGGGGCCAAGTCCTTTGGGAGTTTTTTTTACTAGTTTCGGTATGTACTTCAAAAGTATCGGGGTCCGAATGCGTAACCAGAAAATGACCTTAAAAAAGTTGCAGTTTTATCGAAAGCATTCCGAAATGTTTCAGCATTTGCCAGAGCACCAAGTATCTAAAATATATTGCCGAAGAAGCTCACACTGATAAGATGTTCCTATCGTATGGTTATGTACAAAAGACTGAAATTAAACTATTAAAAAATTCAAAAATTCAATAAAGGAACGTCCACACTGGTGGTCAGCTGTTTTTCGTTTACAAAAAAATCATTTTATATATTTGAATATCATTTAAAAAACAATGCTGCGCAACAGGAACACTGATATTTTGATGGCACTGATATTTTGATTGTCAAGGAACATCAAGGAACACATGAAGCTGCAAGCAATGAACATAGCAGAACATTCCAATAGTAAGATTGAACATGATTATAGCTCTGTTGGCAGTCTCAGTCTGACACACTGCACATGTATGCATCAATACTTCCGCTGAAGCAGCAGGAAGAAAAAGATAAAACGAATTCATTATACTGGGGAGCAACGCTTTCTTTGAATCACTTACCCCACTTACCCAACACCTATGAAAGTGTAAAACTGTGTTCAGTGTAAATTTTCAAACTAAATTTAAAATTTTAACTTCAACAAAAATCCAAAAAAAGGGAAAAACTAAAATTTTGAAAAAACAAACTACAATTTTAGGAAAAAAAGAACCCAAAATGCTTATTGCGTGTAGCTTGCGTGTTGTTGTTTGGTGTATCTGTGTCCAACGTGTCGGTGTTTTCGTGTGAAGTTTTAGAGGAGGGTGGAGTATTGGTGGAGTGTCTTCGGGTGCATCGGTGGATTGGGAAACAGCAGGAGTATCAGCGGAAGTACCCATACTTTCGCTGAAAGTACCAATAATTCCGCTGACACTCCCGCTGTTTCCCAACCCACTGATACTCAAAGAAACTCCCACCAATACTCCACCATCCTCACAAAATTCACACGAAAACACCGACACCTTAGACACAGATACAGCAAACAACACGCAAGCTAAACGCAATAAGTATTTTGGGTTCTTCTTTCCTAAGATTGAAGCTTTGGTTTTTTCAAAATTTTAGTTTTCGTATTTTTTTGGATTTTTGTTGAAGTTAAAATTTAAATTTAGTTTGAAAACTTACACTGGACACAGATTTACACTTTCATAGGTGTTGGGTAAGTGGGATAAGTGATTCAAAGAAAGTGTTGCTCCCCCGTATAATGAATTCTTTTAATCTTCTCCTTCCTGCAGCTTCAGCGGAAGTATTGATGCATACATGTGCAGTGGGTCAGACTGAGACTGCCAACAGAGCTATAATCATGTTCAATCTTACTATTGGAATGTTCTGCTGGGTTCATTGCTTGCAGCTTTATGTGTTCCTTGATGTTCCTTGACAATCAAAATATCAACAGGCATCTCAACAGGCGTCTCCCGTGGCACCAGGCATGGGCCATAGAGCGTGTTTGTGTTTCCTTTCTTGTCGGGGCCGCCAATTCAGGAGAATCTTCACGTCAGTGGGAGCATCAGGTTCACGAACCTTAGAGGGCTCAGGGTGTTGATCCGAGTATGCTGGTTCCAGTTCCGGAACATTGGTAGTGTTACGTGTCCTGGTGGGAGATATCTGGTCTGTTCTTGTTGTGCGTCTGTGTTTGTTTTATCAACTGGATTTGCTGCGAGTTTTTTTTGCTTTCCTTCCTGACCCGACCTGTGTTTCTTCTGGGACTGTTGTGGATTCAACAGGCGTCTCCCGTGGCACCAGTGCCCGCCTGGCACGGGCCATAGAGCGTGTTTCCATTCTTGTCGGGGCCGCCAATTCAGGAGAGTCTTCACGTCGGTGGGAGCATCAGGTTCACGAACCGAGTATGCTGGTTCCAATTCCGGAACATTGGTAGTGTTACGTGTCCTGGTGCGAGATATCCTCGGGCGCTTAGGACCTCTGGTCTGTTCTTGTGGTGCGTCTGCGTTTGTTTCATCAGCTGGACTTGCAGCGCGTTTTTTGCTTTCCTTCCTGACCCGACCTGTGTTTCTTCTGGGACTGTTGTGGATTCAACAGGCGTCTCCCGTGGCACCAGTGCCCGCCTGGGACGGGCCATAGAGCGTGTTTCCATGCTTGTCGGGGCCGCCAATTCAGCAGAGTCTTCACGTCGTGATTTTCCCCGACTTTGTGTTGTCGCTGCCGTTCTCATTGTCCATGTTCTTGTTTCTAAAGAAAAAAAACCAAAAGGCAAAAAAAAATTATATAATAAAAAAAAAAAATAATGTTTTTCTATTTGGTTTCTTACCTTTTTTACTTGTTAGGTTGTTACTAGATATGTTTTCCTGACCGAGTTCGGTTTTGAAGTGAGAAAATTCTGTAGGGGTATATCCAGTATGTCTCTAAAGTAAAATCAATGGCCTACTTTGATGCTTTTAACCAAAAACATTTCACTGAATGTTTTCAAAGCCTATTAATTTCCAAAAAATGCTTTCTTCTTATTTTTCAAATTCAATGAAGCTATATAATTAGGTTAAAATTGACACAATTTACCCTCTTAGGCTGCACAATGGTCTTTTAAAGTTTCGTTTTTATTCGTAGTTGATGCGCAAGATACTAATTGTTGTTTTTGGTGCATTCTTAAAAAATCTTCAAAGAATGTTCTCTCTTTTTATGCAAAAGTATGTAACAGGAAGAAGGAAGCATCTCCGACACTATAAAGTATATATATTCTTGATCAGCCTCAACAGCCGAGTAGATCTAGCCATGTCCGTCTGTCCGTCCGTCTGTCTGTCTGTCTGTGTGTCTGCCGTCAGTCCATATGAACAAACAGATCTCAGAGATGGTAAGAGTTAGAGGTTTGACATGTATGGGACAAATGCTTCTTATACTTGCAGGAAGATCAAGTTTATTATGAATTTTTGCCACGCCTCCTCCCGCCCCCGCAAATTGGAAAAAACGTCATATCTCCCACAGTTTTATAGATAGAAGGTTCGTTCCTTCAGGACATAATTAGTAATCAGGATTATTTATAGATCCGCCAAAGGAATGGTAAAGATCAGATGAACGGTTGTCGAGCTATAAGAAAAACAAACAATTATGGCCACCACCGGTCGCATCGGTGATGGGCAGCACTTCACAGGTACAGAGTATGTTATTGTCGGGCTTGACCGACTTTCTTTCTTGTTTTTAAAATAGCTTATGACAGCTCGCGTTCGAAGCTTTAACCAAGTGAAATTGTGCCACCACAACGCGCTGTAATTGTGCAACCATCTAGGCAATGACAGTCTTTAACGTTCTTTGCATTTGGGCATAAACCTAAACGTCTATCCGTCGATTTAAGATTCGCCATCTCTAACTGCTAGCGGTATGGACAACTTTTGGTTCCAACAGGACGGCGCCACAGCTCACATAGGCGGATCAAGAACAGCCTTTGAAGAACAAGTTTAATGATAACAAACCACGTACCCTAAAAGCCCGAAATACTAGAAAAAATGGTGAGAAATGCAGAAAAGTGAGCACACTATTAACACTTGTGAAGTCCCATCGCTAATACGCTTGTTCTACTGGCACATTCTAGAGTTCAATCTTTGCATGATCTAAATAACCTCGGCACCAAAGGTACACAGAGTGGCTCATCCCTGGCCACTGCTATGGTCACTCGGGACATTCTGAAATGATCCTTGGGCCGCGTACCCTGGGCAGCAGTTTTTTGAAGATGCGGCTTTCCAAGCTTTGCTCCTCCGCAACAACAAGCAAGGCTACTTGCGAAACCACGCCGTCTGAAAGTTCTTTTATTTAAAACAAAGACGTTTCCATACTCATTTTGTTTTATTCTTCACAAAATTAATTGTTTGCTTATCCAGAGTCAGCTGTGTGCTATTGATAACAATCAAAAATCAAATCCATCTAACAAAGAAATACTTTGATGGATTCACATCTAACACAATCACGAAAAAAAGCAATCATGATTGCACATCATGCCCGTTCACCAGCACAATCTAACAAAATTAGTCGATTTTTGGTCATCGATTTATGCAGGTGAACGCAACCATTAATTTGGTGCCCTCCGATCGTTTTGCTAGCTTCACAATTTGTGCAATGTTTGAATAATAATTTTACGACATTTGTGTAAAAGGTCTCTGGCTACAATGTTAATTCAAAGAGAAATTACGGGGAAATTGAAAACTTTGAAGCCTCAGCGGCACCATCAGCACTTAAAGTATTTGATTTAGGATTTTCGTTAAATTCTCTATAAAATATTCTGAATTTTTTGAGCTAAGTACCTCAAAGAATTAGAAAAATTTGCCTACTATGATTAAAATCTGTTTGGAAATATGCAAAATCCGAAGTCTAGTCATCAAGCTTTGAAACGGCATGTATGAAGGTTGCATCTAAGCTTCTAAACTATATCTTCTCCAAAACTTATTCAATGCTTGGCTTTGTAACTCGGAATTCTAATCTGATTAATGATCCAAGTTTGTACTCTGCCTTAGTGCTTTCCATGCTTGAATATGACTCGCTTATCTGGAATCCTTCCGCTGTCGTTCACGTAAACAAGCTTGAGCGTCTGCAGAATCGATTCCTTAAACTCGCACTTGTCCATTTCTGAGCCTTTTTCACTGTACATGAGTAGATGTCGCCTATTGCATATTTCTTCCCTTGCGGATTGAAGGACAATTGGCATTGCAGTCGGCAATATACTATAATACTTGGCAAGATTCTGTTCAATGTTTCACCCAGCTATTTGCGTCCCATTTAGTTTGTAGCAGAGCTCTTAAATAACAATTGAACATTTTTGCCATTGCGGTCTGCTCAATAACAAAACCAAAAAAATCCATGCACGCTTGCTCTCGCTCTGAGCAGAACACTTCGATTCTCCTTTTGTTTTCAATTGACTGTTCTCAGTTGAGCTTTTCTTATATTGCTCATTCAATAACAATTTATAGACAGCGATCCGACTGAGCGCTCGCACATTAAGAGTCAGTAGATGAGCAAAAAGCCGAACGACTCACCTCAAAGGGTCTTTTTTTTCTTTTATTTGTTTTGTGTGTGGATTGTGTGAGTCGCAAGCCCAAACAGACACCCCACTCACACATACACACACACACAAACGCAATTGACTTTTATCTTCTTCGCTCGCGACGTTTTGCTCAGTGAATGAGCAGAGCAAAATGTAAACAAATCCATTGGTTGTTCGTTGAGCACTGAGCGATACGATCATGAGCCGATGTAAATAACTGTTATTTTTGGACAACGAAAAACGGTCAATTATTATTTGCTAGCTCTGGTTTGTAGATTTATAGATCTCTTCTTACATACAAAAGTCTTCCAGTTGGCATGTGGTTCGTCTTTAGCAGCGACAATGTTACTGTTAAGCAATTACTTAGGGACTTCTTTTTGTAGTTTAATTGTTACTGATAGTTTTGTGTTTTATTGCCTTAGCCAGTTTAGTTTATTTATTGGTGAAATACACTAAATAAATAAATAACTAGAAGAGCGCTTAGGTAGAATCTTTAACCCATCTAAATCAGTTAAGTTGTTCTTGAGATAAACCAGTCTTTAATATCACTTTCCGCCCTCATAGCTCCAGTCCAATAGCGACTAGGAGACTTGACATTTAGAAGGGTAAGTTTCTCTTTGGTGGTAAAGAAACATTTAAACTTGGTTGCGCGTGAACAAAATTATAATTTGTAGAATTATCCCCGGCTTACACAAAACGCTTTATTTTAATTTGGCTAACTGAGCTGCCTTTCTAAAACTATGCAGACAATTGCTTAAATTATTTAATTGGTTTTTAATTTTGAAATCTTAACCGAATTCATAAAGCTAGCTGTTAACTAACAATTGTGGTTTTATTGTCTGTGTGTCGATGACAGTTTATTATTATTAAAGCAAACCCCAATTATGTGCCAACACAACCACAAGAAAGCATGCCGATGCATAGAAGGGGGAAGCAGCAGTTACTGCAGAAGCAGCAGCAGCAGTTCTGAAGCATTCTCGTCGACTGAAATGCCTGCAACGGAAATGAGGTTTCATTATGATTTATGTAGGCAACAATGCCGCACTCGCACCAACAGCAACACCAGAGACATTAACAATTGCTATCCTACCGTCCTGCAACCATCCTGCTGCATTGACCAACTTGACACGCATATTTAGTGGCAACAACAAACCTAATTACGCATGTCCAAAAGCCGGAGAAGACCTCTTGTGTGTCCCCTGATAGCTGCTGCTGCTGCTGTGCATTTATGACTAGGACTAATAACGGTATAGCTCCGTCATCAGCCTGTCCATGACATAGTCTCTCTCTCAGGTCTCTGGTGGCATTTCTCGCATTGCATTTCAATAAGAATAAGTGACCAAGGAGCAAGGGCCAAACTATGCAGTTGCACTTGCCACATTTGTCATCAGCCCCCCTGCTCTCTGGAGTAACTTCATTGCGTTGGGCAGAGATTTTATGATTGCATCTGTTCCGCTGTCCAGTTTGAACCACAGGCATATGCTATTCCCTCTGTGCTGGTGGCTGAATTAGCTCTGATTAGGCTCTAATAGAGCCTGCAGTGAATGCGGCGAATGGATAATGCTCAGAGGGCGAGAGGAGTGGGTGTTTTTGGTGCAGTGGTTCATTCGGTTTTCGGTTCTCTGCTGTGGCAGTTCAAATTGTTAGATTGCTTCTGGTGGTTAACTACTGGTCGAATCCTGTTGCTAGAAGTCTGTGTGTCTCTCACTAGTCATTTGATTTGTTGACTTTCAAAGGTATTAAGTGGTTAAAGCTCATTGGTCAGAAACTGATGTAATTAGCTTTGAGAAATAAGTTCCCAATTAATTTGAGTATTAAGTTTTGGGGTAAGCTGTGGCCAAAACAGAACACTTATCGGCTTATATAGATCGAGAGAGAGGAATGGGTGAGCAACTTCAAGCTTAGCGGAGACAAAGTCGTATGTTCAGTGGCGTTCTCTAGGTATATTTCGAGCTAGGAACTTATCTTTGGCATATTTTTTACTTTATAAAATTTTTTTGAAAAATTCAGCTCATATCGGCTATTTCAGTGATTTAGAAAATGATTCATATTAAATTTAAGTATTCCCAAAAAAGGAACAAAATTAACTTCTAGATGCAGAAGGCACAGAAGATGACTAGGCTGCTGAACCTGCATGGAGATATGGACTACAGATGTACGGCTTAGCACTAAAATCGCACCTGAATCGCATAAGAATTCTGCAGGCCAAAATTTTAGGACTGTTTATAACTTCGTCTTGATATTTATTTTACTCTACTTCGCTAATACACCAAACAATTCTTTTCCATTTCCAACCAAATGTCAACTCTTTATTTCTACTAAACTAAGTCCCCACATTTTGAATACATTTTCTGTCCACCCACAAAGCCACCAAAATACAGTTAGTTGTCATCTTCCCAAGCCCACATCCTTGTCAATTTACAGAATTCATAGTTCTCGCACATTCTCTGGGCTTGTGTAGAACAATGCACATGCATAAAATGACCATGATTCCATATGACATGTCAAGCCACACACACACACAAACACACACATCAATTTCAAGGCAACGCCTATGCGTATGCAACAAATTTCTCAATCCAAAGTAAGTGCGCTTGTGTGTGTGTGTGGGTGGAAATTTAATTATTTAATTAAATTTATTGACTTATTTAAGTTGATTTATTTTAAAACATATCAGAAATTAAGAGCTGTTGTCTATGCTGACCCAAAACAATTTCCGGACACAAGCGAAAATCCTATTAACATAAAGAGAGAGCAGAGGCCACTATTGGGGTTATTTGGCCTCATTGAATTTTGGTAAAGTTGTCAAGTTGGTATGATTGACTTTCCCTCTCTCTCTCACTCTCTCTGAAAAAAAGTTTCAACAAACAGACAAATATTTAGGGCACACAGGAAATTGTTGCATACACTTGCCATATTATGTAAATCACAGTTACAATTTTGTGTGTGTGTACCGCAAAACCAACAACCACTTTGGCTCCCGAACTTAGTTGCGGCTAACAATTTTGGCCAGTCGTTTTGTGTGCTTTCTCTGCTTGACTACAGATTTTCAATGAAGCGTTGGCCCAATTGCGTCAATTTAAAGCTTATAAAATAAAATTAACAAAACTAAAAAAAAAAAAGCGCAACATTTTTAAGCTAAGAGCAAGTGTCATTCTGAATCCAAATCCAAATCAATAAACTTTCCTCTCTCAATGTCACATTTTGCTGACAGAAATTTTGTTTGCTGCCTGTTGACATCTGTAGGGGGGATAATTCCCGTTTAAATTACAAATTCATGCAAAAGCGGGTGGCAAATGGAGACAGAGATGGGAAGTGGGAACGTAGGTTTTTGGTTTGGAAATTATAGTGCATTTGTGTTTTGTAATTAGACCCCAAATACCTATCGAGGCTCTGGGACAGTGTGTGTGTGGGTGTGCAATGTGTGGGTGCATAATGATGCAACACTTTGCCTGCACTTGGTTAAGTACGCAACAAATCCGCTTTGTAGTCTCAGTTCGAAACAAAAAAAAAAAAAGGAAACTAAAAACTGCAGTGTTGACTCGTCGAATTTTGTAAAATGATCGGAACACAGAGACCAGCTAAGGGATAGGGAAGCAGACTCTCTGTCTGGGTGTGTGTGCAATCCAAAATGGTTTTGCTATGAATTTCTAACTAAGTTTGAAGACGCTTAGGATTTTTGATTTAATGTGTGAAAATTTATGACTTTTGAATGGAAAATGGTCAAAGATTTTATTTTACAAAAAAATTAGTCTAACTGAATGTTAGCAGGCTCAAGGTCGAGGCTTGATTATAGTTCAATAATCAACCAGAAAATTCAACAGAGATTACATATGAACATGAACAGTAGCTGTGGCTGTGTAGACGGCCGTTTCGGCTGCCGCCATGGCAAAGCCTTCGTCAGCTCACTTTCAGTTGCTGTGACACCAACAAGCCATTCATATTAGGGATGTCGGAAATAAACTCAGAAACAAAGCAATACACAAAAGCATTTTGAATATCTAGTAAATTTCTTGAAGGAAAATTCGAAAGTTCTCAGTACTCACCTTAAAGCAGAGAAGGTTTTCAAACACTGATTAAACTTTAATTCACAACTGAAACACTCAAAAAGCTCATGTGGAAAGGCTTTGCTAGAGCTAGCCCAAAAAAAAAAAGTAGAGAAAAAACATTTCTTTTTGCTCTTGTCGGAAATGCAATCTGTAAGTGATGCTGCCGCCTGATTGAGTTTGTATCTGCCCTCATTATGGCCACGGGGTATCACCCAATTCAGTCAGCGTTCTCTCCTCCTCCTTTCTTCTTGTCGCCTCTGGCAATCACACAGACCATTTAACTTTAACGACAGAGCCGTTTCTCTACTAGTATCCTTCTCTAGGCTGATGGCTTGGCAATTATATTTGCAAAAACTTTTGCTTTGCTTTTGCTTTCCTACTTTCTTATTTGCCTTCCCTGCTTTTTTGCTTGCCAAACCTGTTGCAAAGTTCTTAAGATTTTTGTAAAATTTCAACACAAACATATTTATTATTCAATGTGTTTTTGTTTAGCAAATCGGCAGCTTTGTGGAAGCCTTTCAGGTGAAAACATCTCACAAGGAGGCCAAGACAGGTGAGCGAAGTGTGAAGCAGTGACACAATGCAATGGAATTGCAATTGATGTGTGGTCTTGCACTTTGACCCCCCTAACTATTGACTTGTGCAATTTAGAAATATTTTTCGATTTTATTGTTTATTTCTCGAATAAAATTCCACTTTAAATGAACAAAAGCAGCTGGAGAACAATATTCCAAATGGAAATGCATATTTGAAATGAATTTTTTGATTTGTTTTACCAGCCAATTACTTAGGAAACTTAATCACTGGAAAAATTGGATGGAATGAGGAATGAAGGCAAGTTTATAACATAAATTTTACCAAAAAGGTCTTGAGCTAACTGTAGATATCAGGGTCGCACAATTGTATCTTATATCGAACAACGGCAAAACGCTTGTATTTTTTATGTAATATCTTTGAGAAAGCAAAGCTGCTGGCTAACGAGAGCGGCTAGTGTTGGTGCGGTTTTGTTCATTGATATGAGAAGGTATAATATTTAGCCCCAGTTATGAACACCTTGATCTCAGAGACTTTATGAGCTAGGTCAAAGCAATGTTAAAAACATGTACACTTTGCCACGCCCCCTTCTGCACTCACAATACAAAATGTTGAATAACTCCCACAATTTTAAAAAAATCTATCGAAAACCTTTAACATACATTCACATATCTATAATCTGACTAGCTTATACCCGCGAAATCGACCGCATTTGCGTATTTAGATTCTCCAAAATATGTAAGTCACTTATTCCATTAAACCCAAAAACAAACGCAAAATCTTGATGTGAATTGATAAGTTCTGTTTTTCAGAACATTTTAAACTCAAAAAAAAAACTGTGAGGTCCAGGTCCATGTCCACCTCCAGGTCCAGGTCCTCCAGGTCCAGGTCCACCTCCAGGTCCAGGTCCACCTCCAGGTCCACCTCCAGGTCCACCTCCAGGTCCACCTCCAGGTCTACCTCCAAGACCACCTCCATCTCCAACTACAGGTCCACCTCCATTTCCCAAAATTTCATCGCAATCGGATGAACGCTATAATTTTGAAAAATTTCGCGGTTTTTTTGACCATTTCTTTAACTTAGAAACCTTCGCATGCAAGCGTCCAATAATTCCTGAAAGTTCGATCGAACGGTATAGTCTCAAGCGTCTAACCATCCCAAAAGTTTTATCACAATCGGATGAACGGTCTAATTTTGCAAAAAATCGCGGTTTTTGGACCATTTCTCCATCTTAGAAACCTTCGCTGCCAAGCAAGCGTCCAACATTTCCCCAAAGTTTCATCGAAAAATTTCGCAGTTTTTTTTTACCACTTCTTCAACTTCAATAATTCAATAAAATAATTCCTGAAAGTTTCATCGCAATCGAACGAACGGTATAGTCTTAAAAATTTCGCGGTTTTTGGACCATTTACCGCGCATTTCTTTATCTTAGAAACCTTTACGGGCAAGCGTCCATCCATAGCCCAAAGTTTCTTCACAATCTTATAATCGGTTTGCAAATTTCGCGGTCTTAGGACGATGTTTGAAAATTTTATTTCGGAAGAACGGCTTGCAGTCATTGTTGAATTTTTGAAGAGATATTTGAAAATGAAGTTGAACAAATTTCAAAAAATTTCACTTAAAAATTTTTCGAACATCAGGAAGGTATTGAACATTTCTTTCACTAAGTAACGGGTATATCGAAGTCGGGCTGGGCAAACTTTGACTTACGCTCTCGTTTTGTTACACTAGATTTAAAAAAAAATGGTCAAATATCGATTTGCCTTTTCAAGTGGCCGCCATTTTTATACCTTGCATTGAAGGAAGCATCTCCGACCACATAAAGATATATATTCTTGATCAGCATGACGAGCTGAGTTGATTTTGTCCGGTGGTCCGTCCTCCGTCTGTCTGTTTCTATGCTATCTCCTCCGTCAGTTTTAAAAGCTATCCTCACCAAACTTTGCACGAAGTCTGCTTGTACATATACGCTGCACATTTTTCGGATCGGCCGGATCGGATAACTATAGCATATAGCTGCCATAGAGATATCTAGAGAAAAACTTGTTTTTGTGAAATCTTTGGAAAGGCATAATCAAAATCGACTATAGCATTAACTGCAGAATGAATGATCGGTCGAAAAAGAAGTTTTAGTGAGAAAAAACTGTTTTGTTTTAAATGGGATCGCCTCCAAATTAACTGTGTATTATGCTTTTCCGATAATTTCCAAGTTTGTAATAAACAGACATCTATATAGTATAGATCATAGACCGATTTCAAAAAGTCTCTTAAAAGAACGTTTTGTTAAAAAAAGTTTTTCTCACTAGAACTAGTTTTTCGACCGAGCTTCCATGGGGAGCCGTATTTTATTAACTTTTACCCCTATTTTTTTTATTAATTTTAATTCCTTAATGTTTTATTCAGATTGTTTAATAAATAATTGACATGTTCACGACACCCAGTTGAACTGTGGAGATGTTGAATTGAGGAAATTTTGAATTTCCTCTACAAGTCGAAAACAAGAAGAATATCAGGCCTGTTCCCGTTTCCGAGAGGAATGAAAAAGAAAAACGATCGCAATTCCGAATCGTTTTCATTTTGGTGTTCCCGTTTCCGAGTGAAATAGAAATCGATTGTCTTTACGAATGAAAGTTCGAATCGTTATCGAATTTTAATTCAGCCCTAAGGCAGCCTTGACAATTTCGATAAGCACTGCGCATACGCTGATTCGGAATCGCGAACAGCTCGGTTTCATTTCGATTGTTTTCTTTTCGTCTACATGCAATTTCTGAGATAGAAACTTAATAAAAATGATTTTAAATCAAATTGAAGGCTCGATATATCTATAGATACTTCAAAATCTTCACAATATTTAACATGTTAAAATAAAAATATTTGCAAAAATGCAAATGCAAAAATTATTGGCATTTACTTTTCATTTCACTGACTCTTGGGCAAAGCTTTTGAAACCGAATAACTTGATCGCTTTTGTTCCCAGAACAGCTACCAATTCCCATTCCGCAATACCAAATCCCCAACCCCAAAACCAACAACCCAAAAAACTATATAATTATAATAATATATTATAAGAAGAAATAGTCGGTAAATCGCGCGATTTTTTTTTTTAATTATTGCCTGTGCTTCTCCTCTGTATAAATTCAAAATCGTTATGTAAAAACGACGATGATAATGATAATTAAATTAAAATTAAAAGCGTTGCATTAGCAACAGTTTGCGCCGGCTTTTAAGTTGTTAATGTTTTAGTTTAAGAAATTTCTATATATTGGTAAATTGTAAAAATTTGTAAAATTTGTAATTTGTAAATTTGTAAAATTTATTAAAATATGTAAAAATTTTTACAATTTTTTTAGCAATAAACCTAACTTTTTACGATTTTTAACCAACCAAAGTTAAAATACATGTCAACTACATTTTATCTACATGTATAAGTACTTAGCCAAGTTTCCAACCATTGCATTTTGTTAAATTCCGAAACTTGGTTTTTATGTCAGAAATAACAATTTAGAGCTACTTTAAACTCACAGTGAGCTCATCCTGAACTTTTCTATTTTTCACTCAGATGAATTTAAATTCTACTCAAAGCTTTGGGTAAAATATTCACTCAAGTCAACAGAAAGCGACTTGATAAAAAAAATTGAAGGGATTTATTATTTGACAAAATTGGATTGGGTTTGCAGATAAGACAAAAACTAATAAGTTATTCCCTATCCAAACCGCAGCTTAGTTAGAGTTTTAGTTTATAGAATCAGCATCTTAAATTAGCGACAAATTAAACTAGCAAACTTGGCAAATAACATTAAATTTTGAATATATTTTAGCTATCTAAGTAGTTAGCCTCCAATAATGCCACAAATGGTTTACAATTTGCAGTTCCTTTCAAAGTTGATTTTTTCACGTTCTTTTTTTTTTAATTCTCATTTTCATATTTGCAAGCTTTCAAATTCTTGAAAATCTAATTTATATGCCAAAATTAGTCAATGCCCAAAAACTAAAATTGATTGAATTAGAAAAAAAAATGTTGATGAATGCGCCTTAAGATGAGTGACAAAACAGAATGGAAAAACAATAAAAGTAACAACAGCAACAGCAACAATCATTATCCGCCTGGTCTATTGATGATTGAAATTAATGGCAGATCCATTCAAAACAAAAAAAAAACACATTTTCTGCTTTTGCTTTTGCCTGTTGTTAGGAGTAGAAGGCCAAAAGTACTTGCAAAGCAACCAAAGTTCAACAAAAAATGATGATCAACCGACGTAGACGCTGACGCTGTTGATAGACAAACGCTTTGGGGGAAATTTGGTTGAATGGAAAAGGCCAGAAAAATCATATTACACAGAAAATACAAAAGGCCAGTTAAAATTGTCGGAATCGGAGTCGGAGTCGGATAACAAGGTGCCAAACAGGGTCAACCATGGAAGCTAAAGTTAAATTGGACTTGTTCGACACTTCATACATTTTGTGTTGGCCATTCAACTGCGACAACATGCGGCTACACTTGCCACTTCTTCAACAAAAATATCCATTTAACTTATTTATGTACCGCAGCTTGGAAGTTACCCGGCAAGTTTTTCCGTTTGCATTGCATTTAGTTTCAAATTGATTTTGAAATTGGAGTAAAATTGTGGCAAGGTCATTTTGGCTTTGCTTTGACCATCTGCAGCAAAACGGCGCGTTCGATGAGCATGATGTAGTCAGAACAAACAAAAGTTGAAATCTTGTAATTGGGTCGAAACATAAATAAATCGCCTAGTCATAGAAACACAAACCTTTATCAAACGCTTCACTGATCAGCCGTAGCATCGGCCAACAATTTCAATGTTTTCTATGGCTGTTTCGTGTGAACAAAAGTAAGGACGACCTTTGACTAGACTACGCGATGCAAGATGACACCTTCGTGTTTCGTTATTGAAAATGACTCAGCCAAGAGTATTAAGTAGTTTTGATTTTGTGTTAGTTTTTAAATGGCTCTGGCATTTGTTTACTTTAGCAACTTTTTTCAGTTTTATTTTTTTGGCAATGGTAATAAATGCTTATTGTTTTATTGGCGTGGGATTATTCAGTGCGAAGAAATATTAAATGCCTGGCGGAGTTAATTGATGAATGGTGTGAGGGCATTTGATAAATGTTAACGAGAAACAGACATTTAATAATTAAATTATTAAAGTTTGCTCTTTAAATTTTGAACAGACTTGTAGATCAAATTGAGTTTTATTAGTGATCGTTTAATTTAGAATATATTTGTATATTCCACAATGACAGTTGGAATTTGAGCATGATTTTAGTTCTTAGAATTTATTGTATTTCAGAGATATTCTCTGACAACCTGATCAGCTGGATTAGTTCTTATCAATAGGAACATACGGCTTGAAGCTTGGTATACCGTTTAACTCCAGAAGCAAATGAAAGCTGCGGGACAAGTAGGGGGAGAAGACACCTGAACACCTGAATTCGTTGAGACATACCAACTACGGTCACTCAAAAAACTAGGACAGCTCTCGCCTCGCCACACTGTCCTTCCCCAACACCAGCAGATGGTAATTCTAAACTTATGAAACAACCCATCGACGAAAGGTGTGTAATACACCAGCGGCAATTGAATATCGATAAGCTTCTTTTTGGCTATTATTTGCATATGGATTTTTATATTTAAAACTAGCTGAATACCCGGCGTCGCCCGGGTTCTTATGATTCTTAAGAGAGCGATTATATTCAATCTAGTGCAGGCTGCATGTCGGTATAAACATTTTGGACCGTGCGATCTTTTTCTCTATATACACGTCTTCATGATAATCTAAAATCGTGATTTTTTTTCAAATTGTGACTTTTTTGACCGTTTGATTAAAACCTCCTGTTTACCCGTCTACAATTGCCGTCTATCAAATCTTCACAATAATCCAGGCTCAAATCAAAAATTTGCAAGTTACGCAACAGCTTCCATTTACCAACGCCGGCATTGTAATATAAGCACTAAGCGCTTTCATAAATTCTCATAAGGTTATTTTGCAAATTTCGCGATTTTTAGACCTTAGAAACCTTCGCGGGCAAGCGTTGCCCAAAGTTTTATGGCAATCCGATGAACGGTATAGTTTTTGAAATTTCGTGGTTTTTTGACCATTTCCGGCCCATTTCTTCATTTAAGATACCTTTGCGGGCAAGCGTACAACCATTCCTCAAAGCTTCATCAAAATCAAACATTTTGTAAATTTAGCGGTTCTTGGACCATTTTCCGCCCATATCTTCCACTTTGAAAACTTTCCGGGCAAGCGTCGAACAATTCCTCAATGTTAACTGCAAATTTTGCAATTTTCTCGGTTTTTTTGACCATTTTCTGAAAATTTCTTCAACTTAGAAACCGTTCAATTCATTCCCCAAAGTTTGATTGCAATCGGATAAACGGTATAATTTGGTTAATTTTGCCATTTTTGGACCTTGGAAACCTTCGCGGCCAAGGGTCTAACCATTGACCAAAATTTCATCGCTATCGGATGAATGGTATAGTTTTTTGAATTATCGCGGTTCTTGGACTATTTCCCACCCATTTCTTCAAATCAGAATCCTTCACACGCAGCGTCCAATCAATCCAAAGTTTTATAACAAACGAACATTTGGCAAATTTTCGCAGTTTCTTCTACTTGGAAACCTTCCCGGGCAAGCGTCGAACCATTCCCCAATGTTTTACAAAAACTGTAAATTTTGTAATTTTCGCGGTTTTTGGTCCATTTTCCGCAAATTTTTTCAACTTAGAAACCTTCCCGGGCAAGCGTTCAAGCATTCTCCAAAGTTCCATCTCAATCGAAGCTTTAGCCAATTTCGCGGTTTTTGAACCATTTTCCGCAGATTTCATCTACTTGGAAACCTTCCCGGGCAAGCGTCGAACCATTCCCCAAAGCTTTACCGAAACCATAAATTTGGCAATTTTCGCGGTTTTTGGACAATTTTCCGCAAATTTCTTCCACTTAGAAACCTTCCCTGGTAAGCGTTCAGCCATTCCCCAAAGATATATTGCAATCGGATGAACGGTATAATTTTGCAAATTTCGCGGTTTTTGGACCATTTCACAGACATGAGACATAGCCTATGACACTTTCCCGATCGACATGAACATACTGTGAAAAATTCGTGAAGATCGGTTCAGCGGCTTAGACGCCCATAAGGGACAAACAGACAAACATACTTTCACTTTTATATAGATGTATAGATTGAAATTGAGCAATTGAACGAAAAACAGAGAAAAATAGCTAAAATTTGAAATAATATGAGTCTGGCCGAAAAACGGCTAAAATACAAACACAATGATCCCAAGCTAAAAGTGTCAGCACTGACGGTTGTCAGCACTAACGTGCTACGAATTGTGTAACCTAACTTAGTGACGTATAGAAATGTTTACTTACGTCGCTAACTAAAACCAAATAATAATTAAATGATAATTTATTGGTTAGTTTTCTTTTTTTAAACAGGATGTGTGGGCACTCCTTGTGTCGCACTGTTGCACTGCTCTTCGCTTAATGTGTGGGATGTTGAGGCACTGAGTGAGCGGGCGCGGGTGCTCTTGTGTCTGCTTGGCGGCCACCAATGGGGGTTGAATCTGCAGGCCAGAGAACAGCTCATGTCCGTCTCCTGGCTCTAAGCTACCTCCCCACCAATTTTCACCCAAATCTGTTCTGCCGTTCTTGAGTTATAAGTGGTGTAACTAACACGACTTTCTTTTATATATATAGATATATAAAATGATCGCAAGGAATTGAATGATTATATGAACAAAGTTGTCAAAATCGTTTTACAAATATATATTTTAGTCATCTTTAAAGATGACTTTCAATATCTTAAGCAAATTCGGACTTATTGGTCACAGTTTGTAAATTTATGATATGATCATGACCCACATATAAATTTATGTAAAATAAAAATCCCTTATTAACCCTTTTCCAAGTAAAAAACTTGCCTTCAAATGCACTTGGCAAATCTGAAAAACTTTGACATTATCACGTTGGTACTCGTATGTGGCCACAATTGGCAAATATGTTTCCAAATACAAAACCGCGCATGGCTCAACCTAATTTCTCAAACTGAATTCATTTAAAAGTCACTTTGACTAATGACTACAATTGTGTCCCCCTCAAGTGACAGCTTCTCCAGCTCACCAGCTCTCCAACCTAATCCCCCCTTCAGCAAATGTGACAAATTATTTCGCAAACGTAAATAATACAATTAAATTTTCGATTTGTTTGACAAGAAAACGAAAAAAAAAAAAGAAATCCCCTTCCATCCCTTCACATAAGCAAGAAGATGCGGCAGACAAAAGATCTCGGCCAGACGAAAAAGTCAGCGTGTGTGAAATTGCTGGAGGAGCAAGTTGAAGTTTGATTACAAAACTTCGACAATTTGCTACAATTTGAAGAAGCAAAGCAGAAGAAGAAGAAGAAGCCGAAACTCGACGATCCGATATAATTTGGAAACCTTTGCGATGATGTATGATATTTGGCTTTGATTTTGTGGGTTGCGCAAATCTTTTTTTTGTGTGTTTGGTGATGATGATGACTGGGGCGGATGTTGGCATGTGCCGTGGCTTCATATAGGATGTTCTTCTTAGAGTGTTTAGCATATTCATTGTTGGATTGCCGTGCCATGATAATTATAATTCCTCATTCTGCTGCTTGTTTTTTATTGCCTTTAATTACCTTCCTCTCGGAGTGTGTTTGTACTCTGCCGGTTCGTCTATGGCTGCTGCTGCTGCTGCTGTACTTTGCATAATTGCATTGTTGTTGCCGAAATCATCAGTCAGAATTTTTATTTGCACAATAATCAACTAAAGACCCCCGTCGCATTGTGTTTGTGCAATGGTAGAGAATTTTTTGGGGTTCCAAAACAGAAAAACAACCCAAACTAGAACAAAGAGCAGCGGAATGGGGCATTAATCAAGTTGCGGTCTGTTTGCGAGAGGATTGAAAACTGCTTCTCGAGTATAAACTAAGGGAAGGCATCATCAATAAGAACAAAAATTAAGGCATTAAGAACACAATCATTTATCAGCTAGATTGGAAAGCCTTGTGCTGCATATGAGATGAAAATACCGGATGCAGCCAGTTCTCTCAGCCACCCACCTCTCGAATTACGCAAATCCTTTTAACATTTTACGCTGACTTAACGCTCGCACACATTAATTACGATTAAAAATTACCATAAATTAAACTAATTAAAATAAAATGCGGCAATAAATTTTGCAGTCAAAGAATTGATGCAGTTGAGTCTGCTGAGACAGCAACCGGCGAGTCCAAGTCGATGAGACGACAGCCGCTCACTTTCAGAGATGTACCCCAAAGTGTGGTGGCAATCCGGTTGGAGTCTTTCAATAAGCTTCAATTGCACATAGACAGAGACTGAGACGGAGTTTCCATTCTGGTTCACCTTCGAGAAAAGCAACAGCAATAGCAGCCAGCATTGGTTTGGCAATGTTTTTTGGAGCAAGTTTTGCCGTCTCGACTTGTGAGAAATTCCCTTAATCAGCGCAAGACATAAAAATATGTGCGAGTCTTGGCTTGGATAAAAATGGGCAGGTATTTGCCTTACGATTTCCCCACACATTACAGTAACAAAAATTGATCTGAAAGCCAATTCCCATTCTCACACGAGTTGGGTCTTCTGCTCAAGGGCAAACAAAATTTTTGGACAATTTGTATGGCTCTTGCGGGCAGCTTATTAACCTTGACTTTTACCCATGTGGAAGTTGGAGGTGGAAGCCTCATCATCATCAGCAGTAGCAGCAGCACCAGCAGCAGCAGCTTCTTCATATTTTTAAATTGGTTTAATACGTGACGAAAACCGTGATAAAGTAATTATGTGGCATCTAAATATCATCAGAGTTGAGTTTTGGAGTCTTTATAGATGATGACACTTGGAATTTGAATCTATTCTTTTGTTTACTTTTCATTGTTAGTCAACATTAACGCATTTTAAACAGTCAGCAAAGTGTGGTAAATTTTCTAACGAGCATAATTTATCAAATTAGACTTTAAATGATTTTTAATTTAAGGTCTGGGAGTGAAGGGAAGCATGAAGAAACGGATTACTCTATAAAATCTATAATGTAATTAAATATTAATCTTAAGTTTTTCCAAGAGCATCCCGAAACGTTGCTCAAGTGTTTTGTTGTTAAATATTTTACTTATTAATTAAAGTTCATGGTTTTTGGTACAAGATGGTTTAAAGTGTTTCTGGTTATACCAATTCTTTAATTCGGGCCTTTCTAATCGAAAGCGTCCCCTCTTGGGATTTAAAATTACATCGATACAACGGAAACAGCCACATTTTAGGCCAAAGCTGAATTGAATTTGCACAAAATTCTTGAAAAATAAACTTAATGAGAGAAAATTTATCAGAGGAGAGTCCAAACTTCACTCCCTAACAAATTTTTTTTGGCTCCTGAAGAAAAAAGTATTACAACTAAACTCTACGATTATGCAAAGACTTCAACAAGACTTCTCTTATGTTTAAGCAATGCCTTTGGATAAATCTTAAGACTTTGTTGATGATTTTTTTAAAACTTATCAAAAGAGGAAGAAATGAACAAGACAGATTCTGCTTCAAAATGATCTACTCTCTAATGCGAGCTGGGTTAAAGAGAAACTTACTTTGGAAGAGCCCTTAAGAACCCTCAGATCCTTTCCCTGGGACAAATAGGGGGCGTTACTTCGGGCTTGGCACCCGATTAGCGTCTTATTCATCCGATATGAGGATATGCACCTGGAAAGCGACTAGCCGTACTCAGACTTAAGGCAAAATATTTTAATATTAGCCTTATCTGTGCGCACGCCCCAACAGAAGACAAGGACGCCGCGACGAAAGACGAATTCTATGAGTGCCTGGAACGTACATACCAGCGCTGCCCTGATCACGACATTAAGATCGTGCTAGGCGATTTTAATGCACAAATCGGGAGAGAAGCCGGCTTTAGTCCGACAATCGGAAGTTTTAGCCTGCACGATTAAACCTCCAAAAAAGGGAGAGAGGCTAAGAGATTTTGCTGCGGGCAGGAATATGGTCGTTAGTAGCACAAGATTTAAACACCGCGACAACCACATGGCGACCTGGAGGTCCCCTGATAATCGGGGGTGTCCTGGAAATCTCTAGAGATTTTGTCTTCGGTTGGTTTGCAAATCTCTCGAAAAATTCAAGAGATTTCATTTTCTTAGTGGGAAAGAGAATTGGTCCAATTGGGCACTTAATAATTGTCCATCTCACAAAACAGGGTTGCATCACGCACAAAAAAATTTCCCTTATAAATTTCCCTTATTGGTTTTGAATTAAAATGATGTTAAACGGAAATCTGTTAGCTGTGGCATAAGTGTTACGATTCATACTAATTTTATAACTTAAATTAAAGTCGCATTACCCAAAATTAAAACGAAAAATTTAAAATTATTTTCGCGCCAATCATAAAGCAACATTTTCCATCCCTTGGCTCGCTTGTTGTTGACAAATTTCCCATGCGGCGCTACTGAGGAGGTAGATGGCGCCACTGGTACGACGGTTTTGGCCGATATGGCAGCCTTCGGTTGGTTTTGCGAAAAATTATTAAAAAGCAAATTTCAATATTAAATCAAATAAATCATGTTATTTATCTGATGCAGCCTATCCAGTAAACTAATTTAGTTTAGATTTCCAAAACTACTTTTGCTTTTCAAAATAGTTTTAGCGGTGAATTTAGCAAAATCTCTAACCAAATCACTAGAGATTTGAAACCAACCGAAAGAGATTTCTAGGACACCGAGAATTGGTTTTGGGTTGGAATTTGGTTGGAAGAGATTTCTGGGACACCGCCGAATAAAACGGAAAACCAGATCGATCACGTTGTGATAGACGGAAGGCATTCATCGAGTGTGCTAGACGTACGTTCTTTCCGAGGAGCCATTATAGACTCGGATCACTACCTTGTTGCAGCCAAAGTACGCACGCGGCTCATTGTGGCACATGCCGCACGCTCTAGTACAGCAAAACTCACATTTGCTCAAGGAAATTTCACCTTTCCCTTCAAGTATAAGTGAACAGTGGAAACATATTTCACACTCCATGAGTACGGCTGCCAAGGAGACCTCGAATGCCGAGCACCGAAAACAGTCATAGTACGACGATGAGTGCCGCCGCGCTACTGCAGAGAAAGACGCTGCCTACAAGAGAACTCTGCAGTCGGGAGCAACGCGAGCTGTCAAGGAGCGATATCGGAAGAAAAGGAGAGAGGAGAAGCGCCTTTTCAGAAGGAAAAAGAATGAGCAGGAAAGGCGTATGCGTGAGGAAGTCGAAAGCCTGTTCGGCATGAGTGAGACTCGAAAACTCTACCAAAAAGTTCGGCGACTAGCCAAAGGTCTTAAGCCCAGAGCCTCACAATGTAAGGACGAAGCCGGAAATCTTGTCACAGATCCAAAGGAGGTACTAGACAAATGGAGAAACTATTTCTCCAACCTGCTGGGAGGCGATGATGGACACAATGACGCCTCTGGAGAAGTAGTGGAACCACCAATCGATGATATAGAAATAGACCCACCGGACCATAACGAAGTTTGGTTAGCCATAAGAAGGCTAAAAAATAACAAATCAGTTGGAGCCGATGAGCTGACCGCTGAATTGTTCAAGGCTGGCGGCGAGGAGCTGGTAAGGTGCATGCACCAACTACTATGCAGAATTTGGTCCGAAGAGAGTATGCCCGAAGATTGGAGTCTAAGTGTTCTCTGCCCAATACTTAAAAAAGTAGACCCTGCAATCTGCGCCAATTACCGCGGGATCAGTCTCCTACCCATTGCATATAAGGTTCTGTCATGTAGACGTTCTGTCTAAAGCCGAGAATGAGCGAACTGATCGAACCTTATCAGTGTGGCTTTAGACCTGGTAAATCCACCATAGACCAAATATTCACATTGAGACAAATACTGGACGAAAATCAACACCTACCATCTTTTTGTTGATTATAAAGCCGCTTTTGACACACCGATAAGGTCAAAGTTCTTTGAAGCCCTGTCTACTTTTGGTATACCAGCAAAGTACGTTGGACTTTGCATGATGACGTTGAGAAGCACACAAAGCTCCGTCAAAATAGGAATGAACCTCTCTGAGCCTTTCGATACCAGACGAGGTTTTAGGCAGGGTGACACCTTATCGGGTAACTTCTTTAATCTGCTGATGGAGTATACTGCGCCAGTGCCCAAATGCTAACAGATCGGGCACCATCTTGTATAAAGATGTAATGCTACTTGCAAATGCGAACGGGCGGTAAGCAAGGCGTTTTCAGAGATTGAGAAGCAGTCAAAACGCATGGGCTTAGCGGTAAATGAGGAAAAGACGAAGTTCCTAATCTCAGCGCTCAGTGAGCCTACGCGTCTTGGACAATCTGTTGCAATGGGAGAGTACAACTTTAACATTGTAAAGGACTTTGTATACCTCGGAACGATGATTACCAGTGACATCAGTCTGGAGATCCGAAGAAGAATAACTCTTGCAAACCGATGTTACTACGGGCTTAGTAAGGAGTTCAAGAGCAGAGCCCTCGGAAAACGAAAATTGCGTATACAAGTCGCTTATCAGTCCGCTATACGGCGGAAGATGGACATGTATCAAAGAGAGCGGAATGGCGTGTTCGGAAAAAGTCCTTCGGAGGATTTATGGACCTCTAAACGTTGGCGGCGAATTTCGCATCCGAATGAATCACGAACTATGGGGACACTGACCTAGTCAAGCGCATAAAACAACAGCGGCTGCGCTGGCTTGGACATGTTACTCGTATGGATGAAGAAGCTCCAGTAAAAAAAAGTGTACAGGCGGAAGGCGAACGAATTAGGGAAAGCAGGAGCTGTAGGACGACCGAAACTTAGTTGGGAAAAACAGGTGCTGAAAGGCGCTTGAACTGAACAACTGGTGCCAGCTCGCACAAGACAGAGGCGAGTGGCGGGCATTAATAGCAGCGGCCGAGACCGTCAAACGGTTGTGATAGAAATATCGGGCCAAATAAGAAGAAGAAGAAAATTTGCAATAACTTTCAAATATAACATTTAGCTTGAAACTTGACTTGAAAAAGTTTCAGAAACCATTTATGACTTTCGCCCTTCAGAACATTGCCTGTGAGCCGGGCAAATGACTACTTGACCTCCAATCCCTCAAACTTGCACATTTAGCCTCAGAGCATGCTAATAAAACATGATAAATATCCTCACTGTTTTAACCCTTTCCCTTTTTATGAAATTTTACAGCGCGTTCGTTGCCTCAGCCTTTCGTTTATTCACACTAATTATAAACAATTAAGCGTTTATTATCGCATTTTTACAGTCACCTAATCAAGTTCGTTGCCTAAGTCTTTTGTTTTGTTTGGCCAGCCATCAATAAGTTGGCAAACAAAAAAGCAAACATCAATTTTTGCACTAATTTTTTGCGACACAAAAAAACAAAAAGGGAAAACAACATAAACCAAACTAAAAATTGAATCTGTGTTGAAGATGCACCCCAACTGTTTAGCCATGAATGAGAAGAGGCTTAAATTGAAGCCGAACGACCCGATGATTTAGTTTCGGGCCAAAGAGCCGATGATGTTGCTCTTTGGCAATTGCGGCGTCGGTGGCGGCGGCGGCGGCAGCCGCGACGATGACTTGGTAAGTTTTCTGAGCTCGCTCATCTATTGGGACCAAACACCACAAACGCTCTTGAGTATAAAACTAAAATTGATGCGAATTTTTTCTAACTTTTGCATCAACTTCAAACGCGGCAACACGTGCAGCAGTTGTGTCTTTCGGCGCGTTCAACCAAATTTATCTGAAGTGTGCGGCGGCGGTAAAGTGCGTGGCATTCAGAAAACAAGTTGAGAAATCAATTACGTAAATTAGTTCCCAGGAGGAGTGGCATAAAATACTTGAACATAAAGTGGATATGATAGAAAAAACAATGCAATAACTTCACCGTTTTAAAATAACACAACAATTTTAATCAAAACCGTGAAGAAAATTTATGTTTAATCCTTTGACAATTAACGAAGAACTAGAACACCATTATTCGTTTAGTAAAGAATTTTCCAAAAAAAAATGCGCTTCTAAACAGCCCTAAAGGGCCCAGCCGAGATTCCCGCAATTAAAGAATTAAATATAGATGTTTGTTCAAAAACTTTAATCCAGTCCAATAATATAAGAATTGATCAATTATTCAACATAATTTAAAATCTATTAACAAAAAACAATTTTACCTGAAGCTGACATTAGTGAAATGATAACTAAAGCAATTTCATAAAATGGATAATTAAACATGGACTCCAATTGGTTCTTTTATGATGATTTTGTAAAGTTTTAAAAGTTTTTTATTATAATCTAGACTGTTTTAAGGATATTTTTATTTCGGAAACACCTTGTTTAAATATTTGTGATGTAGAATCAAGTGATGAGTAAGAAAACCTTTTGTGTTTCCCATGGTAGCGTCCTCAAACTCAGACCTTATTACTCTGATCCTTTAAAAAGTACTTAAAAAACTAAACGGGACTTCATATTTAATTACCTGGAATATTACACAGTTTAGCGCAGAATCCAAACGGCAAAGCTTGAGAAGATTTTCATAGCTAGCTAATTCAAAACTGGCGCCAATAGCTAGTGAAGGTGACCAATATTTGCCTTGAAGGGTCCGAAAGGAAAAAATCGAATGGGCCATAGCCGAGCTTTTCTCAATCTCTTGGTTTGTGTGATTTTTAATTTTTCGCACAGGAAAAAGGAAAGGAGAAGACTTCCTTTTCCAAAAGAGTAAAAGCACTTTAGAGCTTCATAATCGAAAATTGAATCCGTGCTTATCCTGAGCCTGGGAAACTCAATGAAACCTATGTACTGAACTAAATGCTCGAGCCTAAAGATATTATTTATTTAATGGAACCTAAACTAAGGTTGAGATAGTACAAGCGGTGAAGTTTCTTCACTTAGACTAAAAATAGATCATTTATGATTCCATATAGCCTCCAATTTTTACTTTTAGACAGTAGAGGGGGGTCATCCCTTTTAAACCACTTAACCAATTTGATAAGCAAAGCAATCTCTATTTCAGAGACTGCTGAAATCTCAGGTAGGATATGCTGACGTAGGATGGCAAATCGTCTCCTACAGAGCGGTGGACAATGACAGAGAAGATGCTGGACGCTTTCTTCTTCATCAACTGAGCAACAGCTTCTACATTAGTCATTGTGGTTGAAACCCAGCCTCGCAGAATCCTGTGAGAGTTCCTACGAGTAGGGAGACACTCTGTTCTTCTAAAATTAAGAGTGGGCCAGGTGAGCCTAGAGATTTCACAAATGTAAATTGATCTCCAGCGGTTCGTGGCCATTTTGTGGGTAGTTTCCCTTATTTTTTGTTTATAAGACGCAATAGAACAAACAGCTAGGAATACTATTTTGGTTGTAATCAAGGCTACAAGCTTTCACAAATTCTTTAGAAGGTTTTATCCCCGGGCTCGAGCCCAAAGTGAAAGCTAAGTTTTTGGTTTAAACGTACCTTGGATCAGAGTTTCTTTGATTGTTAAATCATATTTCCTCTTTTTCGTCGTCATTTTAAGGGGAGAAAAGTCTGCAAGTTCTTTCGATTTTTAAATGGAAATTACACTCTTCTGGAAAGGTATTTCGATTTTGATAACAAAAATTTCCTAATTTTGTCATGAGGACGACAGTCGACAGCATTAAAATGCCGAATCGAGAGTACGCGGTCCCGAATTCAATTCCCACGCGAGGAACGTAAAGTTATATTTTTTTTTATTTTAAAAAATTAGCAAGTCATAAAGTTCGCACAAAATTTTTAACATGACAACCACTGTTCACGATTTAAAACGAAACTGGATACACTACTTTTGTTAACGAATGGGCTTGGTTTCGGTAGATTTAGAAAGATTTTTTCTTAGTGTGGCAAGGTATTTCGTTATCCTCTGGACCATTATGAAGCATGTTTCAAATTAAAGTCTTAAGACTAAGACTATTAGTCCAATATTTTGTACTAATTAGGCAATGGGTATTATGAGTATGGTTTGAATCAGTATAACTTTTTGAAAGTATGAAAACATTTTGTTTGAATTCAACGCCAACTACAGAAATATATAAAGTTAAAAGGCACTACGTATGAGTAATATGAACAACTTTGGAGTCCCGTCGCGTCCCCTAAAACTAACTTGACCTTTTTTCTTTTCCATTAAATATACACCAAAAACTAGCGAATCTAGGTGCTCCGATATGACCTTAAATTTTCCATACAAAAAAGTCCGCTCTAGTTAATGTACATAAATAAGCCACGCATTTCAACAACTTTTAAATTTGTTTCGAAACAGAATGTGTCCGGCTCAAGTTTAGGTTCTGGAGATCATAATTTTAATAGGTTCGGCTTATAGCCCATCACGAAACTGCTTGCAGCCTTGATTGTTGATTAAATTTACTCTAAAATTGGCCAAGCGTGATTTTTAAACGGGATTAACAGCCATGCTCCGGTTTTTAAGTTATTCGTATTTCCAATTTAGAGCGCATGAGTTTCGTGATTTTGTAATCGGGATAATGTTTCGATTCCCAACGTTTTGTGTCGGTTTTCGTAACAAAAAACAATGATGATGCCCACGATAGTCATATACGATTTAATTGCAACAACAAATTGTTGTAATTGTGAGCAGTTCGCCTTGTTAAATTTCGACGGTCTCTAGTTCAAAAATTGTTTAAAATATAGTCTGAAACCGATTGCTCAATGGAAAATTCGTAAGAATATCTTAAAATATCGTCAAAAACGAATAAACATTCTGTTTGTTTGTGCATCAACCTATAATTTCTTTTACTTTTCATTTCACGGACTTTGATGTCGCCGGCTTAAAAACATTAAAACTTTGCGATTTCCGAAAATCGGAACTTGGCAATCAAATCGCAAAGTTTTTGCAAGATCGAAAATTTATTTGGCTTTCTCACTGAAATATATTTTTAAAAAAGTTATCACCATCTCTGAAAATGCAATTTACTGTTCTCATTGTGCTGCTTCAGCATTTGCATCTTGAGAACATTTGTTCTTTGAATACAATTTACAAAATGAATGACAACAAAGAATACAAATTAAACAAAGATGATCAATTGGAACTTATTTAGCTGCTAGTAACATTATAGATATATAATGTGGGAAAGGATTAAAGTTCTTCTATGTCAAATTCTTCTTTGTATATGTTAGAATTATTGAGCTGGCCAAACCATTGATTTGTTCAGACCAGAGCTCTGGTGGCTTGATGATGGCTTGTGGCCTTTTCAGTCCAATTGCAACTACATTGGGAGTCATTACATTCTACAATTCATTGTGCTGTTAATGAAATTATTCATAAGTTTATATGGCTATGCACTAACGGCAAATTCTAACCTTCTTCCAATATCGAAAAGAACTATCGAACAATCGAATATCTAACGATTAATGCGACACCTCAATAACAGGTTTATCGAGTTGTTTTTTTGACAAACGATTAACTTTATATGTATGGGTGTCTACACTGTATTTCTGCTATAAAATATCAGCAATCAAAAAAAAATTTAATTTGTAAAATAGAGCTAGAGTAATCAAACTGTATATGAAAACTCCGTTGATAAGAGGCACATTTTGTTCTAGCTCCACAAATTACATAAGATCCCAAGGATTCTTAGCATCCCGAAAACATCAACACTTTTTGAATCCAAACTTTGGTTTGCAGTTTCAAATAAAATTAAGTTATTTGCTTAACAATTAGTTTTACGTAATTTTAGGGATCAGTCCTGAGAACATTGAGACTTTTAGGGAAAGTCAAAAATTTTTCTTTAACCTGGACGCATTGCTACAGTTCCATTTCTTTTCAAAAATTGTTCCACGCGTCTCAGTTTATCTTGAGCAACCCTCCCCTAGATTCTTATCCTCAACTAAGTAAGAGTATTCTCCAGAGTCTCTATAAGCAATAGTAGTCGATTTAGATAATATTCGATCAACACTTCGATATGTTAACTCCAAAAATATAGATATCTCGTTAATAAGTTATCCCACATCGTCAAACAAAAAATTTTGATCTATCGTTTCAATATAAACCACACAAAGCTGTAATAGAGAGAAGAAGAGAAGAAGTTCCCGATTACCACATTCCAAGTTTAGTTTAAGTCATTACAATTATTATTACCCAAATAAACCAAAATCGAAGTGAATGTGCCAAACAGCAGCCGCAGCAGCGTAAGCCCACCAATTCCCATTACCATTTGTGGTTTGCCATTAGAAAATCCATAAATACAACAATAATAAAAATATAAAAATAAAATCTAATTACATGCTTAAGCAAGGAGTAGCGAAGTAGACGTTTGCAGCATCATCTTCTATGCCAAACATTTTCCTTTCTAAAACAAAAATGTAAATCTACAACTCGTTTTTCGTTTTTCGATTTTCGTATTTTTTTTTAGACAGTAAAAACAGCAAAAAAAAAGCACATTTAAATTACGTATACCAAAAAAATAAAACACGAAAAAATCACAGACATCATGGCAGCTCCAAACAAATCACCACAGCAGCAGCAGCAACCACAACAACAACAACAACAGCAACACAGACAGCAGCAGCAGCAGCATCTTCATTGGAGCTGCTCCTCAATCTTAATGATCGTGTTTGGCTTGCTTTTTTTGATGCTAGCAGGGAATTGTGTCAATGGGGTAAGTTTTATCCATTTTTCTTCTGTTTTTATTTTGAAGATTTCCAATTATCGCTTTTGACTTTAGCCTATAAGTTTTTATGTGCCTGGGAATTTTGATTATTGAATGCATAAGAGGAGAATCGTTTCGACAACTTCATTAGCTGCGCAGCGGCATATATATCATGACAACTTCACAGAGGCATAAAAAAGTGTCATCTTAGATAATTTTCTACACTCATTCCTTGTAAAAAGATTGCGCACACCATTTGTCTCTTGTTTGATATGGATCTGCAGCAGCAACAACAAGAAACTCCCACGCAAAGTTGCAGCCACCAGCAACAACAACAACAACAACAATGCAATTGCTGACTTTAAAAATAGACCAAAAAAAAAAAAACACTCGTTCCTCTTCTCTGGCCTCTTCTTTTTTATGTGCTGTTGCTGCATGCTATTTTGCAAGTGCAAGAGTGCAAGAGACCAAGTAGACGACGACGATCTGTCTACCAAGTGTTAGGCATCTTCTCACGTCCACTAACAAAAAAAAGCCCCAAAACAGAGAATACTCCTTTAAGCTCCCTCGTGGCTGCCCTGCGAAAGGTGTAGCCATTGATTTATACACTTTCCATCACAAGGTTACTCTCCTTATATGTAGGCAAGAAGAAAGTATTTAAGAACTCTCTTTGAAAATGAAGAACGAAAGTAACAAGTCAGAAAATATTGAATATATGGAGTGAAACCAATCATTTATAAATTTCGTCGAAACTACTTTTCATTTTAGGCTCGTTGACAATTTTCAACTATAACTTTTTAAAAAAAAAGATTTTTTAAATTTGATGGACAAAAAAAGTTTAGTTCTTTCGAAGCAGGATTTGAAAATTTGTTTTTAGTCAATTCAATATCTAAAATCAAAGAAATTCGGATAAGGCATTTAGTTCAAAAAGTAGTTAGAAGTTATATTCAAAATTTATTTAATGCAAGAAATTTTTACATTACTCTCATTACGTCACCAGTCTTACTTTCTGCTCATTGTTAGTTATTAGTCTTTCCTCACGTTGCTCATGTTTCATGGATTACCTTTAGCTAAGATAAGAACTTTAGGAGTCATTTTTGGAACTTTTTTCGTTCTTGGTATATTGGACTGGTTACTAGATCAGTGAAATATTGTCTATCCGATTCAAGATCAACATTAACCAATGAACATCAATAAAAAAAAAATGCCTGCATGTTTAAATTTACAACGATTTGTTCCCAAAAAAAACAACAATTTTTGCTACTACATTTCCTTCTTGAGTCATTCTTTTTCTGATAATATGAAAAGCAACCTTACTGAATTCTCATATGGGATTTCAGCCAGATCATATAAAAACTCAAACAAATAAGAATAAAGCTTTGGTATGAAAAATTCAGTCATTTAAAAAAGACATTTCATATTTTTGAAATACGAAAGCTAAAATTTGCTAGTGCCGTACCAGTTCAGCCAAAATCTAACAGGGATATTACTCACTAATGACAGAGTCAAAAAAGACTAGAATCTAAAGCAAGTTGTTTTCACATTGACCCATTTCCGACAAAACGATTCAATACCAAGAATATGGCGATATAGTAATCCGATTTTGATAATATTTTGCAAGTCATATTTGCAAGCATATAAACTTATAATAGCTGTAGTTTTGGAACGCAAACATTTTGAAATCAAAAGGTTTTTCTCACTAGACCGATTTTCCGACTAATAGTTCCTAACGGCAGCTATATGCTACAGATGAATCTGACGTCTGAGCAAGATATTTTATCACGAAAGCAACGCGAAATAAACAATCATGCAATTGATTAAATCCGCAAAATTAAGCTTAAAACTGAATTTTAGAGACCATAACTTCTGCACGTCAGTTC
Organism: Lordiphosa collinella; assembly: GCA_018904265.1. Lineage (NCBI taxonomy): Eukaryota > Metazoa > Arthropoda > Insecta > Diptera > Drosophilidae > Lordiphosa > Lordiphosa collinella. The sequence goes on from JAEIFV010000219.1 coordinate 155,313, forward strand.
ATTTTTCACCGGCATGTTTGTGCCCGCTCATTAGGTAGACTGTATTCTAAAGCGTGTCAACTTAATTCGGAACAGAGAATTAAGCTATGAGATTTTACATTATAACCAATGATATAGAATGTCCCAGATAAAAATCTTAACTTTTGTTTAATTTTTCCCATTAATCTTTTTTTATTTTATCTCTTCAGAGACTAATTAGATTGATGATTTTTAACGAGCTTTTTACGCCAAGGAACTGAAGAAGAGTTGATAAGTTGAAAGATGAAAAATCTTAATTTTGTAATTTTCAATCTCAGTTTCAAGAGGTTTTTTTCATCAGTTCTTCAACCTTTATTTTCGTAAGATTGTAATCTTTTCGCAAAAGATATTTTCAATCCTAGGTTATAATGAATTTTTTTCAAAATAAAAGTCAAATTAATCTATGAATTAATACGCTAAGAAATCTCCTACTGAAATGTACAGGTCCCTTTAGCATAGTAAATACATAATTCAATTAACCCAATATTTATATCTTATGTAATAGCATCTTATGATTAGTTTAGATGTGGCCATTACAAATTCAAAAATTATTTGAACTTTAAATTATTGTTTTTAAATAACGAATTTATAAGTTGCTACCAATACACACACGCTATTGAGTCACAGATAGTCATCATGCTTTATCTATAATTTTGCTTCTGCCTTTCTGGTTCTTGGGCTTTATCATTTATATAAGTTGTGTTGACCTTTTCAAGAACTCGGCGAAGCTATTATACAATTTTGATGGGTTTGCAGCAGATATTTTTAACCCATTTCAATCCCTAATAAAATGCCATTTTTAGTATTGTTTCGTTTTTAGGCAACCTTTCTAATCGTAATATTGTTAGCGGATCTAAGGTTCATTAATTCCTAAAAAGAGGTGAAATTAATATCGATCTAAAATCTAGTATTTCGGTTTACAGTTAAGAAGATAGAGATTACCACTTGCATTATCAAAAACTGACAATTGAGTTAAATTTTGTTCTCAAAAGTACTGTCCAAAGCAAAATAGTATAAGATTCAAATTAATGGCCTGTGCACTTATTACAGTCAATAATATAATTGCACAGAAAAACATTACAGCAGCCTGAACGAAATTAATCATATGGTCACAAAGTCTGCGAATGTTAGACATCGATTTTTGATAAGTCAAGGTTCCATTCAACCAGTTGATGTAGACAGCTCGCCAAATTTAGGTATATGCATGATATGAGTATTTGCTAGCAACCTCAAGTTAATTGATCATGTTTACTTTTGCCCTGCTTTACATACTTATATTCCATGGATCCATTAATTTCTATAACTATATCAACAATCATAATGAAATTTTGGCTTTAACAAGAGTATTTGGGCTTTAACATACCCAAGTTATTCGCTTATCTAACTCTCTCGCTCTTCTGGTTACTTATCAATTAGCCTTGGCGCCCCTGCTCTCAGGCAAACAAAAGCAACAACAACAAAAACACAAGCAAACCAAATGTAAATTCAAAAGAAAAGTAAAATTACCCATTTTGGGTCTGTTATTGTTATGGTACTCGTACAGAGTCGTCTGCCTGAAACGAATTGGTATTTAAGCCAGTTAAATCTGTAAAGGAAAAGGTTGAATGTGCGAGAAGTGGAGGAGAAGCGGTAGGAACCGGCCAAGCTGTAGTTTTGGGTTACTGAGGCAATGGGCGGTTTGTGACTGTTGTTGTTATTGCAGTCTGCAGTTCAGTTGAAAATGTTAGCGTGAAAATTGCCAACGATAGATGGAGAAAATTTGAATGCATCGAATGCTACAAATAAGGTAACTAGAGAAGGTGCATTCAGACACTGAGAGAAATGCATTTAAGCGATAAATAGTTAATTGGATTTGCTTTTAACAAAATCACTTAGTGGTGGAAATTTTGTAATATTTATAAATTGTAAACAATCAAATCAATACATAAACATTGTGGCAACAAACCGTCATTTTGCGGTAAGCTTTACTGATTTGCTTCAATAGCCTGTTGCAGCTTAATTATCTAGTTAGGGATCACCCTTGGCACCTAAAGCGCTGAATTAGAGTCTTTACATATTATAGATCTTTGTCAAATACAACAAGAGCTTGATAGAATCATGGAGAATAACCCAACTAGCAATACAAACAAAGGCACGAAGAGGCCATTTTGTTGCAAGACAATGTGAAGCCTGAGGCTGAAAGCCTAATCGATGTGGGACTTCTTACCCTTCCCGCCATAGGCAACAGATATTGCTACTTCAGAATATCACTTGTTCCGATCGATGACTAATGAGTTTAATCTTTTATTCACTTTTATATATCTTGGCTCAAACAAAAATGTACGACATTGACCTACTTGGCCGTCTGTCGGGATACTAGTTGATTACATAAATTCATTTATATGTAATTAGATTTCTATCGGGTGTGTCCCAGAAATCTCTAGAGACACCTTGCATATAAAGTCCTGCTTTTAAATGAAAACGAAAAATCTTCAAAAATCTCTGAGATTTCTCATTTCAAAATAAAAAGAGCTTGGTTTATACGGGATTTTAGTAAGTCTTCAAAATTGTTTTGCTAGGCTACTAGATTTTTAAATTTAACACATCTACTATTTCGTCATGGCTTAGGGTTTGTTTTACGAAACAACCGATAGGAATCGTCTTCCCAAATGAGCGCTTCTTATTTCGGATAAAATTGGGCTTACCCCAAGTAGATGTATGACGTCTTCAGTTGCATGCAAATTACATAGACTGCATTCGGTGTTAACAGAACTCCAGTGTGGCCTGTAGTTAAGGTTAAGCATCTCACAGCGAGCCCGGCAAATAAGAGAGATGGCTTAGGTATCGCAACGATATCCCTTTAAAATTGGAAGCTTGCGTTTTGTCTTCTTTTTTAAAGATGGGAAGGAGAACGCTAACTAGTTTCAAAAGCAGCATCGAACTGCCCTCTATCGTATAGTGACGTGAATGTTTATCACTAAGTTTACTAATAGGCTATTCACACTGAGCACATCGTTCATCCAACATCCCACATCCTGAGTTAAAGTGCTTAATAACTATTTGCTATGCCAAATTTTTAAAATTTTTGTTTTGTACCAATTGTTAAAGCTCTATTCAGCTGAGCTTTTCTAGACCTGAGTGTCAAAAAACTCAGCTCGGCTCAGCATTTACACAAAGACTGAGAAGCTTAGTTGAGTCAGTTACAAAACCTATGATTCATTGAGCGCTCTGCTGTGTGGTCAGTTCAGTTTGAAACTGTTCTATTACACCTAATCGCTTAGCTGAGTAGGCTCAGACACCAGTTTACACTGGCTGACAGATACTCAGATACAAAACTCAGCTGAGAGATCAGGTCGTGTCAATTGGGCTAAAGTGGATCAGTGTCTTATAGAAATATGCTACAAACTTGACAAATTATGACTCATGATTTTGGATGAAAGATGTCAGATGTACTCAGTGTGAATAGGTTATTAGCAGCTTTTTGGGTGTAACATGGAAATCTCTAGTGATTTTTGTATAAACGTTTGCATTTGAATTTTAAATTCTTTACCTTTATATGCAAAGTGACAAGTATATCTTTAGTTGCTAGATCAGATGGTGAATGTTAAGCGATTTGGTCCAACCAGCTAAATCTACTTGGCTTTGAACTTCCGGCTAGAATTTGGAGACACATCACATATACATGTAACATTGTATGTAAGCAGTTTTAGTTTATAATACAAGCGTTTATATCACTAGAGATTTCCGTGTCACCCCCTTTAGTACGGCGGGGGTCAGTCACAGTATTTTTGTCGACCCATCATTGCTCTTTGTACGGTGATGCGTCGTGACGAAACGATTGAGGCTTATGTCGCTTCTCTGCATGACGTTTCGTCTATTGAGCGTCGCTCATGTCGGTTCCTGCATGGCATTGCGTCGACCTATCGTGCCTGGAGAGTCGTTAACGTATTGAGCGGACATCGCCTTGCAAAATACGTCAGTCGAACACCTTGGGAGGGGTATAAGGATGGGTCAACGACAGTCACAATATCTTCGACGGAACGTTAATACAGCATTGGTCGGCAGTACTAGAGGGCCCTGTTTGTTTTCGAGCGTTTACATGGCGTAAAATTCGAGCAGCAGGAGGATTCGAGGATTTTTTCTGAAAAATCTGCTTTGTGGCAAGAAGAATCTTTTGGTGTAAGTTCACATAATCCAAGTAGATGTTTATCATGGTCCAATGCATTCAAAATAGATGAAGATTGGTGACATCACCATTAACGGCTAGCGAACGAACAAAAATTTGAGGGTATCTTTAGATCTCCCAGAGGTGTCGTGAATTGGCCACCAAAAACGTTCGATTTTACCGCGCCGCCTCGTCTATAACAATCCAACTGGTGCATGCAATAACGTCCAGTGAAATAGCGCCCGTGGGCGTTACAGCAATTTTGTTAATCCTTTGGTGGCAGTGTTGCATTTACGCAAACATTTTCCAATTGAAAATAGTTTAGTTGAATTTCATAAATCCTATGAGCACACCTTGTGAAGTTCTATTCCGTTTAAACATCGAGACGCCCTCATTGAATGAATGTGTTCCTCTAGTGGAATTGTGTAATTTTCGTACTTTCCTTCAAATGTTCATCAATCCACTTCCATACTTTCAAAGCTTTCCCACCATCTCTCAAAAAAAGAGTCAATTGAATACTTATTCCTCTTACCACACTTCGATTAGCATAAACTCAACGTTAAAATGAAAACTAACACCCTAAAACAACAACCAACTAGGCAATGTAATAGCATAATGAAACGAAAACAACAACAATTATTTAAGCGTAACAAAAACAATGAAAAAATGTTATTTAAATTGCTATTGAAGCAAGATCAAGATAGTTGGAAAGATGCCACAAGAAAGGGAAGGCTGCATAAGAATCGAGCTGAAAGCTGTCGAATCCCAAGTGAAGTTGGGGGCTGCTCTTCATGGTTGCATACGCATGAGATTGACAGTTGGCTGTCACACATTCACACACGAATGAAAGGTTCCAACTATTGCACAGGGCAGACACCGACGACTCTTTTGTGGGTTTTCAGATTTGGTTGAATTTGCATTTTAAATTTAATTTTTTTTTTTTGTTTGCTCTTAGTGTGTCACATTTTTGTTATTGTTTTTTGTTTTGTGTGCAGCAATTGTTTCAAAATTTGTAATTTTTTTTTGTATGTTATTGTTTAGGTGCAATGAGCTTGGGCAATCTGCTTGAAGGTCGCTGCAATTCACATGGGAAAGCACACTAATATATTCTTATTCTGTTTTCAGCAAATTGATGGCTATGTAGCTGGTGAGGATTATCCTAATTATGATGCCGTACCCAAGGGTTTATCCTTCAATTGCCAAGGACGTCAGCCGGGTTACTATGCGGATACGGAGACGCGTTGTCAGGTTAGTTTTGAACCAAAAGAACAAGAAAATCAGAAATTAATTCTGCATTCTTTCCAGGTCTGGCATTGGTGTCTGCATTCGGGTCATCAATATTCCTTCCTGTGTCCCAATGGCACAGTATTTAATCAGGCGGTGCGTGTCTGCGATTGGTGGTCCAATGTGAACTGTGAAAGTTCCGAGCAACTCTATCAGAACAATGATGAACTGTATCGCATTCCTGAACGCAAACAGCAGCAGCAGCAGAGTGAAGTATGATATAAGGCTGATGATGAGTATAAGATTGGGACAACTACTACAACAACCACAAGAACAAATGGAACAGGCAGACAACGAGGCGGTAGACAGCGACAATTTCTAAAACAGCAACAGCAACCACACAGCAGCAGCAACAACAACAACATCGTAGATAGCACCTCAGCAACCAACTACAATAAAATGACCAAAAATAGTTTTAGAGGAAACATGAGATTTACAAACGATTCATCTCAAATGTCATACTCATCATCACAGCATCAGCAACAACAGCAACACCAGCAACAGCAGCAGCAGCAGAGAAAGAATTCTAGTAAAAATAGTGAAAATACTCAACACACAAAACCTAGAAATAATCATAGAGTTACAAATCATAGGGTAGAGCTTAAATCAAATAGATCTAGAAATGGCACAGCCCACACACAACACTCGAACAATCGAAAAAAGAACCGAAACAACAACAACAACGCACAAAGCCACTTACGTTATAATTCCAATCGATTCGAAAATGACGAAGAGCTGAAAGATTATAAAAGTAAAATTAAAAACAAATATAATATCGATTATGATCATTCTTTGGATGAAGAATATGAAATAATCGAGGCCATTGAATAAAGAAGAAGAAGCTTTGTCGTTGTTGTTGTTGGAACTTTGTATATATCAATCATCCTTTCATTCACAATTTACACATTTTAATTATAAAAATTTCGCATGTTTTTCCAATTGTTTGTGAATAATAAACAAAAACGAAATACAGAATAAACAATTTTAAATAGTAACGTATTTTATTTTACACTGCTTGCAAGCAGTAGATTGGCTTTAGAGTCAGTCAAGCAGTAGCTTAGCTTTGCGTCGGACAAGCAGTACACTAAGCAGTAACGGTTTCACGACTGTCAGCTAGCGTCAGTGAGCAAGTTGCTTGGCAAAGAACCGTTACATAAAATAACGAACAAGCGTCTGAACATACCCTAGAAAAAAAGTATTAGCTGTAGTTCGATTCTTACAAAATTTGCGAATGCCATATCCAATTCTACCAGCTTTTACGACTTCAAACTTACTTCCCATATAATTTATTCCCAACCACCTTTAATTTCATTTTAAACGGTGAAGAAACTATTTTATATACATTATAGTTTGTATTGAAAGCAAGGCTGCAAGCCGCTTCGGATCAGAATTTCGGACCCCAAAATCGGACTAAAAGCCAAACTAGAGCCGGATCTTACAAAATTTTGAAAAAGGTTCGTATTGGAATTTTCTAATTATCGCCGTTTTTTAACCGATCTTTCCTAAGGCATCTATAAGATATAGTCATCCTATTCTGACAAAATTTTGCGAGTAAATATTTTGAAGGTATATAAAATTAATAATGGACGAGTTTAGAAGCGTTTAACTAAAAACAAATTTTCACTAAGACCCATTTTCCAACCGATCGTTTTTATCGCAGCTACTAGATGTACAGGCATGCTCCCGCTTTTGATTTCAATAAAATCATGACCAATCCAAATTGTTAAATTTTCTCGTTTTCGAAAACTGTTTGTGTTATTCGGATTTTAACTTCAAATTTTAATTTATCTTCATTTTGCTGTTTTGATTGCTAAAAGTTTTCAACAAATGCTTTAATCTTTGCCGAAAAATCAGACCTTCTTTCAAATCTGATCAATTGAATTCGGAAATGGAAACAGGCCTGATAATCATCTGATCCGGTGGGCTTCGATATATAACGTTTCGATATATAAATTTCAGCTCGATAGCCTTAAAAGGGAGAGACTTCTTCGCGTAGAAACTGACATACGAACGGACAAAGCTCAATAGACTCAGCTCGTCGCCCTGAACAAGAATATTTTAATACCGGCTTTGCGACCAAAGTTGGTCTCAAAATTGTACAACTTTTGCTATAGTGAATAGCTAACAGTTTATGGTGTCGTAAATAAATATTTCTATGCTTTGCGGACTTCTGTGCAAAATTATAATACCCTTTGCCATGCGGACATGCCAAATGCCCCAAGACTTTATATTAGCAGCTGTTCGACACCGAGATCAATTTTCAAACCTATGTTAAACCCACAAGTTTCCAAATTTGGTTTTATGAAAACGGTTCCCCGTCTATTTAGCACAAAACAAATTCAACACCTCAAGTAAACACACACAATCAACTTCAACACAACACAATTATAACAAAGGAGAACTCAACACAATTTTAGTTTTAACATAAACAATTTAATCATCAGCCAATTGAACATCGCCTAATTTTGACACAGCGCAATTTTAACACCAGAAAATTAAGCACAAGTACAATTTACACCAGGGCTGCAAGCCCAAACTAATTTTTCGGATCTCCGGTTCGCGGGTTCGAACCAAAATTTACGAATGGTTAAGGTTCGGAAATTTGAGGCTCAAGGCTTTTGGGCAAAGCTTTTGGTTCGACCCTTGGATCAGCCAATGATTTACACAATAGTAATAAAGTTCATCCCGTGTGTTCTACAAATCCCTTTCGACCTGAAATGGAAACTTATCTTATATGAATTTGGTCGATTTTGCGTCTGAAGCGATTTGTAGATCACATGGGAATACATATTCATTCATAGAGAATACATATTCATTCATAGTATAATTTAAGTATTTAATTAGAATTCCATTTTGTAGTCTTTGAAAAATATAACCAATGTAATAAATGGCTCTTGCTTTTATGAATCAATTAATAAGCTTTGGTGTCGAGACTCTTGAAAACAGAGGCCAATATGGGTGGTAATTTTAAAGGTAATTCTGATCAATTTTCTAGATTTTGCTATTAAAATTTCTGTTGAGTTTAAGACTCAGTCGCCCAAAACCAGATAATAAAAGAAGTTGCTAGTCAGCAGGTCCAATTTTTTGATGTTTTTGATTTTTGATGATACGAACCAAAATTTTAGGTTCGGAGCAGGTTCAGGTTCAGATTTGATTTCTTTGTAGGTTCGGTTCAAGGTTCGGTTCACAGCATAACAAAAGTCGGAGTTCCGAGCTCGAACCGGTTAGGTTCAAACCCGGTTTGCAACTCTAATTTAAATAAAAATGATTTTATCACGATCAAAATTAACTTCGCTATATTAAATCATTTGTGATTTTCTATACATTCTGTTAATATACTTTGTACCTGCACCTGTTAAAGTGTATGCACATTTGTAAGTACTGCATCAGATGCAGAAATCAGCGGTACGCTAGCTAACATTATTTTGTTCGTAACTTGACTATCGTCATCCTATCTTTATGAAACCTTTGGTGGATCAATAAATAAAGTTTATTACTGAATATGTTTAGAAGATAAACCATCGCTCGATTTTTACCCAAAAAAAATGTTTGCTTGACGCCTTTACCCTTATATTCTTGTTTGCAAAACTCTTTTTTTTGTGAAATGTGATTTGTGAAATAAAGCGTGTGATTACATATTCCCACTTAAAAAACAATTGCGTCTATAATTTGGCACTCATCTAATAAAATATAAATTTTTATCAAAATGCTCGAACATTAAAGGTTTTCAATTTTTAAACAATTTGTGATCTTAACTGTTCCCACAACTGCAGCTTTTTTTAAAGCTTTTCAAGCTTCCTCTAACTGTTCTCACCCTTTGTCTAATATAACTATCTCTTTTCCTCCCAAGTCAAAACACTAGCTTGTTTACTCATTAAAGCTCTGCTTTGGCACAGCTGTTAGTTTTTGATCATATGGCTTAAAGCTCTTTTAATCCAATTGTCAAAATCAGTTGTTTACCTGTCTACTTGTGGTTGTTAATATTTTATGTATTTGTTGCTTAGTTTGCCGAAACCTAAACGTATAAACAAAATGAGAATAAAGCGGTAATTATAAGATATAGAGATAAGAAGTGCCAAAATTAACAACTTTTAAGTGATGTAGTTGGTGCATGTGAAAAAAGAAAGGTCCACGAGGGCAGACGCTATTAGGAAACGAGTTTTACTGGGATCAGCATAGCGCCAAGTCATTAACCACAAAACTGCAGTGACTCTTTACTCCACATTAAAATAGGAAGAGGAAGTTTGGGAGTTTACGATGCCAAATGTGTGACGATGGTGTTAGCTAATCTCCCTTCACTAAATGAAAACGGAGGTAAATGTAGGGAAGAAAGTTAACATTCGAAAGCGTCAGCTGAGAAAACAATTTTTAAAGAGCTGAAAGTTAATTACTAAAAATCTCGACATGATGGACAATTTCTGAAAACGCAGTCTTGCTTAGCACATGAAAATCATCTAGAATCACTACCAACCCTTCAAGATACTGGAAAAAGTCGAGGCGGCTAACAACCAATTTGAATGAAGTTTTAAACTTTTCTCACTTTTATTTAAAACTTACCTTCTCAAAAACATTCAAATTGCTTCGAGTCTCAATATAAATTCAAAAGAAATATATCTTTGCCTTCACGACATCTGCTTTGTAGGGGGCGAAGAATCCCAGCTATGAGCGTTTGTTGAACGGCTTGATACTATCACAGGTCAAAATCACTTGAGGTTTGAGTTCTAAGGGTCAATAACGACACTTTGGTTCAATTGAAAGTCTTTATTATATTTAATTCAAAGACTTACCATTCTGTAATGAAAAGATCTGCCTTAGTTCAGCTAGCCTGACTGAAGGTTTTCCTTTCCCATTTAAACACTGAAAGCGGGTTTCGGTTCGATTCAGCGTTTTCACAAGAACATTGATTTGGCTAGCACAAATTAGCAGTTCATTACGGTTGCAAGTCATGACACAATAAATCGTTCACCCCTATTTGTGCATTCATTTCCGCAAAACAAAAAGTTGGTAATTATTACAACACCTACGCAAAATTCCACTCACTCAAGCATAAAAATCAGCCCCATTCAATTTCAGCGGAAATACTCAGCCAGCAACCACAAATCATTTAACCAAAAAAAAAAAACTTCAAGACAACCTAATTAAAAGCCATTTACAATTTTTGTCATTATCCAAAAGGCAAAGTGTGACACAGTTTTTGTACAAACAAAACGTGACCAACCATTAGGTGACTTGTGTCTCGAAATATGTATAAATCACAAGTCCATTGGTCACCCACATTTGTTAATGGGTTACTGGAGTCCAGTTAACACCATTTGCTGTGCCTCATTATGTAAGAAAAGTTTGTGTGGAGCACCATTAATTAATATGCAAGTAAATAATTTACAATGTGACGCGAATTTCATGAACAGCCAAAGAAATAATAAACCAAAAAACAAGAAATGTTTTCATTAATTTGGGTGCAAGATGTTGAAATTTAATAAATTGCAAAAAGGGAAACAACCGAATGCAAGACAACGAATAGCAAATACTCTAACTAAATGTCAATGACCAAACCGTTTATTCAGTTTTATCGAAGATGTATTCCCTGAGGCACGACGTGTGCTTGAAGTGCCAAAGATGGGCATTTTAAATTACAGACCCTCTCGGTCTTATCTTCAGTAGATCTATGTTTCTTATTAAGTGCCTTGTTTTATAGAAAGGCTCCATTTTTGTTGTGACTAAAAGAATTTAAAAAATATTCTTACATTTTGTAAAGAGACTGCTCTTTTGATAGACATTTCAGGCTCAAGATAGCTGATGAGTGAGGATTTGGTCCCTCATGAAACGGCTGTCCGATCTACCAAGCCTCCTTTGTTCTGTTGTGTGTGCCTCTGTTTAAAGTTAGCCGAATAACATAACAAGACCTCGAGCCATCTAGAAACTGCAAGTTAGACTTAAGATTATTTTCTCAATTTTGTCATTCTAAAATACTTTCCATATAACAAATTTTAATGTACGAAAATGTCAGAAGGTCTTTCAAGGTGTCGCTACTACGAAATAAAATATACAAAAACCGGTAGATCAACCATTTAGAGGCAACTGTTTCTGCGAAATCTTCTGGCTGATCTTCACTTTGCCTTAGCTTGTCACTTGTTGCCAAGTCTGTTCGCCTCTGTCTATCTGTGAGTATTTTATGCGACAGTTCAACTTCAGCATTTACATATTCAGCCTTTCAAGGAAGACTGACCAAACCACGCACTCGCTTTCATGATGTCCAGCTCCTACGACACGACGAAGGCAATCCACTTTGCTTCATTTGCAACTGGTTTGCACTGGGGCAACTTGCATCTTGGGATTTTTTCTTAATTTAATGTAAAATTCATTTTGTTTGGTTTTTCTTCTTTCTGTATATGCCCGAGGCGCAAGAGTCCGAGGGGCCTTTTGGCCAGCAGCCAAAACAAGTTGAAGTTGATTTGTGTGCTTTAAATAATTGCAGCGATTATCGAAGATGAGGCAGAAGAGGAGCCTCTCAGTCAGATACAAATCGGTAAGGTTAAGTAGATTTTCGTTAAGCGATTGTCAAGTGTGCAATCTTCAGAGAGTTTTGACTTGGGTTTGTCTTGAAATTTGTCAAAACGATTGGCACAGTGGCGGGTGTACCAGGCAGAAGGGGTTGTCGAAGGTGAAGTAGGTCTAAAAATAGTACACTAAGCGAGAAGGTCAATGATCTATGATGATCTTTGATTGTTTCTGAGGGGCTGGCGATGAAAAATCGTTTTGTTAAAGTGGCTTTGACTTGGTAAGAGAACTATATAGTATTATTATACTCTGTACCTGAGGTACACAGAGTATATTAAGCTTGTGCAGAAGTGTCCGTCTGTCTGTCCGCATGAACAAACAGATCTCAGATATGGTAAGAGATACAGGTTTGATATGTATGGGACAAATGCTTCTTATAGTTGCAGGCAGATCAAGTCTAAATTTCTTATTTCAAATTGGAAAAAACGTCATGTCTCCCACAGTTTTATAGATAGAAGGTTCGTACCTTCTGGACATATTTAGTAATCAGGATTATTTATCGATCCGGCAAAGGAAAAGAAAGATCAGATGAACGATAGTCGGGTTTTAAGGAAAACAATCAATTATGGGCAGCACCGGCATTACTTCACAGGTACAGAGTATGTTATAGTCGGGCTTGACCGACTTTCTTTCTTGTTATACCCTGTTCCCATTGAAAATGGGAAAAGGGGGATCATGAAGTTGTGCAAAAGTATGTAACAGGTAGAAGGAACCCTATAAAGTATATATATTCTTGATCAGCATCAACAGCTGAGTCGATTTAGCCATGTCCGTCTGTCCGTATGAACGCGTCGATCTCAGAGACTATAAGAGCTAGAGCCACAAATTTTTGAATGTAGGTAGGTGTATACCCGATTCAAATCGTGTTTGTTTCAGATTTGGAAAATTCCTCCCCCTCCCCCTTTAAGCGGAAAAAGCTGTCAGAGCCACAATTTTTAAAATAGACCTTCCAAACTTTATATATATCAAGTAAGGCCCAATATCTATCTGTTCTGAAAAGATCAATAAGATCGGACAAAAAACACCGAAGTTATATACGAATCAATTTTGCTTGTGGGAGAGAGGGGGCCTTGCATTGTCAGTTACCGCGCTTGCGCGTGCGTGTGTGCGTATGTTAGAGTGTGTGTGTGTGTATGTGGGTGCGTTTTTTTTTTTTTTTTTGTATAGGGGGAAAGCATTAAAAGCCAAGAAGTGTGGGACTCGGAATTCCTCACCCACTAAAACCACCCCTACTCTCCGTTTCCCTCTTGCGGAACTACCGTTAAGTATTACTTCACAAGGGGGGAGATGGCACGAAGGCCTCCACCAGATTCCTATCTAGGGTTTGAACTCGAATTGCGCGACGCATGGATTTGAGAATCTCGGCAGCCATGGTGCAAATAGCATTCCAATTGTTTTGCGAGCTAAGTAGGATATCCATTAAGTCAGGGACTGTAAGTGGCCTCCCAATACCTAGGCATAGCTCTTCCCGTTCGGCAGCGAATCTCGGACAGACAAAGAAAATATGTTCTGCGTCTTCTATGGTCCGCGCACAGTGTGTTTGCAAAACGGATCTGTCTCATGCTTAAACCTATAGAGATAGGATTTGAAGCATCCATGTCCAGTCAGTAGCTGTGTTAGATAAAAGTCGGTTTGTCCGTGTTGTCTACCCACCCACGGCCTTATGTCCGCAATCAGTTCTCTTTCGTCGATGGTCATCTGCCTCCCTGCTTTCCATTGCTAACAGGTCCAGCGGCACCATTCCAGCCAGTACCAGGGCCGCGTCTTCTGACACTGTGCGGAAGCTGCAGATAACTCGGAGAGCGCACCTCCTGTACGCACTCTTGCATCCTCGACTATATGATGGCACGGTCATTGCAGGGGCCCATATTGGTGCTGCGTACATGATGATCGACCTTACCACGTTGCAGATCAGCCATCTACTATGTTGCCGAGGTCCACCGATATTCGCCATTATTCTTGATAAGGCAGTCGTTGCTTTGATGGCCTTTTCTCCCACGTACGCTAGGTAACGCATATCCCCCAGGTACTTTATAGCCTCCTTCGACATTATGTGCTGGCCTCCGACTCTTATGTGGGCAGTTTTTACACGTTTACTACTGCCGATAAGGACCGCTTCGGTTTTGTGGGGAGCCAGCCTCAACCCGTTAAAATCAAGCCAGTCGGTAACATCCTCCAGATTTTTCGGACACCGATATTTTTGAAGTACATACCGAAACTCAAAAAAATCTCCAAAGGACATGGCCCCATCACATCGTAAAGGTACTTTTTTGATACCCACCATTTGAAGTCCACACATCATAAACTGCTTGGAAATTTGATTTTATATCATTGGCATTGTCATAGATATACACAAGAGATAAAAAATACCTCAATTGACTGACCCAAAAAAATGGTACCTAGTGCTTCAAAACTTGAAAAAAATCGAAAAAACTAAATGGGCGTATTCAGCAGATAAATCCGATTTCCGATTACTGATTTATGATTACCGATTTTACCTGCTGAATACAATGAAATTTGACAATCATGTTTGCTGAGATAAAATCATTCTAAAGGTATGATTGGTGAGACCATTAACATATCTTACGGCCAACTGTTTACCCCAACTGGAAATGAACGACAAACTTGCAGCGTTAAAAGCCCCTCTAAATGTTACTTAAATTTTGCATAGTTGTAATGTATTTTTAAACTTATCAATCAGTGTTATTCAGCAGAGAATCAAAAGCAATCTCAAATCGTAAATCAGTAATCGGAAATCGGATTTACCTGCTGAATACGCCCAATTTTTTCATGTTTTTTGGCAGAAACGGCTAAACTACTGGTAATTTGGCAAACCTTTCTTCAACGAAATTATCCCAAACAACAATATAAACAACTCTCTAATACATGCCAGCTTCTATAACATTGCCCAAGATATGAAAACAAAATTCCAAGCGGTTAAGGATATATGGACTTCATAAAAAGGGTAAATTTTTCAAAATTTCAGGTTGGGGTGAAAAAATGGTGGGTATCAAAAAAGTATCTACACGGACGGTTCTAAGCTCGATGAAAAAGTAGGTGTGGGTGTTTTCTCACCCAACCTAGACCTTAATCTATCTTTCCGTCTCACTGATCACTGTAGTGTGTACCAGAGGTGGTAGCCATCCAGGAAGCTGCCACTTACCTTAGCACACTCACGGTAAAAGAAGGAATCGTATTTATATACTCGGACAGTCAAGCAGCCCTTAAAGCACTTGACTCTTACACAAATAATGCTAAAACGCTCACTGAATGCCGCCTATCCCTGAATGAAATTGGCCGTCACTTCAGTATTCACCTAATATGGGTGCCTGCGGACACACTGGCCAGACTAGACACAACCACCGTGCTCCTTTCAGAGAGGAGCACGATAGGGATGCCTATGGCTACCTACAAGCTTCACAAAAAAGCTGAAACACTGCGCCTCGCTACGGACCGGTGGAAAAACCTTTCCTCCTGTGCGGTAGCGAGACTTACGTGGCCAGCATTTGATATTAAACGTACTAATACACTTTTACGGTACAGAAGGGAACACATATCACTTCTGGTAGGGGCCCTGACGGGTCACTGTCTTATAGGCAGGCACGCGGCACGCAACACGCCTAGGCGTACAACACTTTGATTTCTGTAGAAGTTGCAGATTTGAAGAAGAGGAGGAAACGGTACAGCACCTTCTGTGTCATTGCCCCGCATTAAGTAGGAGGAGACTTAGGTTTCTTGGTCAACCCCTCCTACTCAACCTATCGGAGACATCCGACATAGAGATCCCAGCTCTTATTAATTACATTCTGTCCACACAATGGTTCAGTACCGAACACAACCCTAGGGTTTAACAGGGAATATATGGCATCGCAACGGGCCCACGTGGCCTAAGTGGGAGAGCGACTTGTCGATCTCAGCCATCGCAACCTAACCTAACCTAAGTCCTTTGGGAATTTTTTTAGTTCTGGTATGTACTTCAAAAGTATCGGGGTCCGAATGCGTAACCAGAAAATGACCTTAAAAAAGTTGCAGTGTTATCGGAAGCATCCCGAAATGTTTTAGCATTTGCCAGAGCACCAAGTATCAAAAATATATTGTCGAAAAAGCTCACAATGAAAAGATGTTCCTATCGTATGTTTATGTAAAAAAGACTGAAATTAAACTATTGAAAAATTCAAATATTCAATAAAGGAACGCTCACACTGGTGGTCAGCTGTTTTTCGTTTACAAAAAAATCATTTTATATATTTGAATATCATTTAAAAAACAATGCTGCGCAACAGGAACACTGATATTTCTATGGCACTGTAATTTTGATCGTCAAGGAACATCAAGGAACACATGAAGCTGCAAGCAATGAACCCAGCAGAACATTCCAATAGTAAGATTGAACATGATTATAGCTCTGTTGGCAGTCTCAGTCTGACCCCCACTGCATATGTATGCATCAATACTTCCGCTGAAGCTGCGAGAAGGAGAAGATAAAAAGAATTCATTATACTGGGGAGCAACGCTTTCTTTGAATCACTTACCCCACTTACCCAACACCTATGAAAGTGTAAAACTGTGTCCAGTGTAAATTTTTAAACTAAATTTAAAATTTTAACTTCAACAAAAATCCAAAAAAATACAAAAACTAAAATTTTGAAAAAACAAACTACAATTTTAGGAAAAAAAGAACCCAGAATGCTTATTGCGTGTAGCTTGCGTGTTGTTGTTTGGTGTATCTGTGTCCAACGTATCGGTGTTTTCGTGTGAAGTTTTAGAGGAGGGTGGAGTATTGGTGGAGTGTCTTCGGGTGTATCGGTGGATTGGGAAACAGCAGGAGTATCAGCGGAAGTACCAATACTTTCGCTGAAAGTACCAATAATTCCGCTGACACTCCCGCTGTTTCCCAATCCACTGATACTCAAAGAAACTCCCACCAATACTCCACCATCCTCACAAAATTCACACGAAAACACCGACACCTTAGACACAGATACAGCAAACAACACGCAAGCTAAACGCAATAAGTATTTTGGGTTCTTCTTTCCTAAGATTGAAGCTTTGGTTTTTTCAAAATTTTAGTTTTCGTATTTTTTTGGATTTTTGTTGAAGTTAGAATTTAAATTTAGTTTGAAAACTTACACTGGACACAGATTTACACTTTCATAGGTGTTGGGTAAGTGGGATAAGTGATTCAAAGAAAGTGTTGCTCCCCCGTATAATGAATTCTTTTAATCTTCTCCTTCCTGCAGCTTCAGCGGAAGTATTGATGCATATGCATACATGTGCAGTGGGTCAGACTGAGACTGCCAACAGAGCTATTATCATGTTCAATCTTGATGTTCCTTGACAATCAAAATATCAGTGCCATCAAAATATCAACAGGCATCTGAACAGGCGTCTCCCGTGGCACCAGGCATGGGCCATAGAGCGTGTTTCCTTTCTTGTCGGGGCCGCCAATTCAGGAGAATCTTCACGTCGGTGGGAGCATCAGGTTCACGAACCTCAGGACTGAGGGTGTTGATCCGAGTGTGCTGGCTTCAATTCCGGAACATTGGTAGTGTTACGTGTCCTGGTGCGAGATATCCTCGGGCGCTTAGGACCTCTGGTCTGTTCTTGTGGTGCGTCTGTATTTGTTTCATCAGCTGGATTTGCTGCGCGTTTTTTTTGATTTCCTTCCTGACCCGACCTGTGTTTCGTCTGGGACTGTTCTGGATTCAGCAGGAGTCTCCCGTGGCACCAGTGCCCGCCTGGCACGGCCCATAGAGCGTGTTTCCATTCTTGTCGGGGCCGCCAATTCAGAAGAGTCTTCACGTCGGTGGGAGCATCAGGTTCACGAACCGAGTGTGCTGGTTCCAATTCCGGAACATTGGTAGTGTTACGTGTCCTGGTGCGAGATATCCTCGGGCGCTTAGGACCTCTGGTCTGTTCTTGTGGTGCGTCTGTATTTGTTTCATCAGCTGGATTTGCTGCGCGTTTTTTTGATTTCCTTCCTGACCCGACCTGTGTTTCGTCTGGGACTGTTCTGGATTCAGCAGGAGTCTCCCGTGGCACCAGTGCCCGCCTGGCACGGCCCATAGAGCGTGTTTCCATTCTTGTCGGGGCCGCCAATTCAGCAGAGTCTCCACGTCGTGATTTTCCCCGACTTTGTGTTGTCGCTGCTGTTCTCATTGTCCATGTTCTTGTTTCTAAAGAAAAAAACCAAAAGGAAAAAAAATGATATAATAAAAAAAAAAAATAATATTTTTCTATTTGGTTTCTTACCTTTTTACTTGTTAGGTTGTTACTAGATATGTTTTCCCGACCGAGTTCGGTTTTGAAGTGAGAAAAAACTGTAGGGGTATATCCAGTATGTCTCTAAAGTAAAATCAATGGCCTACTTTGATGGTCTTAACCAAAAACATTTCACTGAATGTTTTCAAAGCCTATTAATTTCCAAAAAATGCTTTCTTCTTGTATACTTTACTAACAACTGCAGGGTATTCAAATTCTAGATAAAGCTATATAATTAGTGTTAAAATTGACACAATTTACCCTCTTAGGCTGCACAATGGTCTTTCAAAGTTTCGTTTTTATTCGTAGTTGATGCGCAAGATACTAATTGTTGTTTTTGGTGCATTCTATGGGTGATATATCTTAAAAAATCTTTAAAGAATGTTCTCTCTTTTTATGTAAAAGTATGTAACAGGAAGAAGGAAGCATCTCCGACACTATAAAGTATATACATTCTTGATCAGCATCAACAGCCGAGTAGATCTAGCCATGTCCGTCTGTCCGTCCGTCTGTATGTCTGTCTGTGTGTCTGCCGTCAGTCCATATGAACAAACGGATCTCAGAGATGGTAAGAGATAGAGGTTTGACATGTATGGGACAAATGCTTCTTATACTGGCAGGAAGATCAAGTTTATTATGAATTTTTGCCACGCCTCCTCCCGCCCCCGCAAATTGGAAAAAACGTCATATCTCCCACAGTTTTATAGATAGAAGATTCGTTCCTTCAGGACATAATTAGTAATCAGGATTATTTATAGATCCGCCAAAGTAATGGTAAAGATCAGATGAACGGTTGTCGAGCTATAAGAAAAACAAACAATTATGGCCACCACCGGTCGCATCGGTGATGGGCTGCACTTCATAGGTACAGAGTATGTTATAGTCGGGCTTGTCCGACTTTCTTTCTTATCTTAAATGACATTGTGGTCGGCAATATTAATTGTCCTATGATACTGGACAGGATTCCTTTCAATGTTCCGCCGAGATCTTTGCGTGACTTGGTCCCATTCAGAGTAGCAATTCATAGGGTCAATTAAGCCAATAATGAGCCGATATGTAAAAGTAAAAAAAGTAAAATCGGCTTGTCAAGATGACAACAGCCCCAAGGGGCCAAAGCCAAGCCTCTCTCAATCTCTTGGCTTGTGCGCTTCTAATTTTAGCACAAGAGAAAGGGACCTACAGTTTAACACCGAATCCGAACGGCAGTTTTTGAGAGGCTTTTCATAGCTAATTACTGCAATGCTGGCGCCAACAGCAAGAGGTGTGGCCGCGTGGGATCGAACACACGACCTCATGCTCAGCAGTCGCGCACACTAACCGCTGAGCCACTCCGGCCACTGAAGCCTATATGTAGGGCCCTATTAACCCACAATCGTCTCCCAGTTGGCATGCGGTTTGATTTTAACATCAATAACGACTTCTTAGGGATTTCTGTTTGTAGTTAAATTGTTACTGTCAGTTTTAAGTTTAATTGTAGTAGCCAGTTAAGGTTATCCGTTGGCGAAATAATAAATAAATAAATAAATTTAACAAATTACTTTTTGGATTGAGTATGAAATGGACTTTTTAATTTCCGCAATAAACTACCATTCAATTCATTAAATTGTCCGAAATTCACTTAAAATATCTCGAATCGTACTATATCGGAGGTGTCCCAGAAATCTCTTCCAACCAAATTCCAACCCAAAACCAATTCTCGGTGTCCTAGAAATCTCTTTCGGTTGGTTTCAAACCTCTCGTGTTTTGTTGGAAGATTTTAGCAAACCAACCAATACACAAACCAGCCAATACACTAACCAACCAATAGCGACTTCACGATCCCACGCAATAAATCACTGTTTTTGTAGTAGAAGCATAATCTTATACACACACTTTTCGAACTCGACTTTCGAACTAGACTTTCGAAGAAAACGAAATCTCTCGAAGTTCTGGGACTCCGAAGGATTTCTCAAGCGATTTGCAAACCAAACGAGGCCAAAATCTCTAGAGATATCCAGGACACCCCCGTATATGAGAATTTCGAGATGTTGGCAAGGGTTTTTGTACGAATAACATGACTATTTTTTAGGAATAATTTCTATTTCCACTCGAAATTAATTTTGAACCGGTTCAAACTAGTTTGAAACTTAATTTGAACCGGTAAAATTTTGAGTTTGAGCCAACCCAAATATTATATTTCATGCTAAGGCCCTCTACATATATTTTAAAATGCGATTCTTAACCTCGTTTGAACCGATTCTAGCTGGTTTTAAATAACTTATCTGAAGTTTAATTTTAGGACCGATTTAAAGCTGGTTACAAAACCGCTTGGAACCATAAAATTATTTAACTAATTAATGTTTATAGCTCCAACAATTTTTGTAACATGACGCTGAACCACTTTTTTAACACTTCCTGCCCAACATGGAAAATTTTAAACTAAAAGCCTAAAGTTTTTAAAAATCATATTGACGCCCACATTCACTTTTATATAAATGTACGTATAACGTATCCCCTCCAATTTCTCGTCCAACACTTCAAGTTTTACATATAAAATACCGAAATTTGACCTGCCTCAATTTTGGTCGCACCTTCTCTGCTCTAGTTTTTCCCAATTTAAACAATCAAATTTCGCAATCCAATTTGTTTATTCAAAACTGTTATTTATCTTCATCAATATTAAGTTTACAAATTAATTTACAATCAAATTAAACTGAAATTTGGTCTCTTAACTTTACAGGCCGCTACAATAAAAACGGTGAAAGAAAAATAGCAATAACAAAAGCTGGTGAGCTGCTCTAAACAAATTAACATAATTAAGGTGCGCGCATATAATGATCAAATGACAAACCGAAAAAATTGAAAGCCAAATCTTCGAGGGGGATCATCAACGCAAATGAGATTCAAAGCAAAAGGCAAGACAAGACGAAATGTGCATCAACACGAACTCAGGCATTGCATAATCAACTGAGACGACGACGACTTCGACGAAGCCAACCGAAGACGACCTCAATTTGCCAAGATTTGCATTACGCATACGCAGACATAATGGATCTCATGGAGCTACTGCATCAACTGTGTCTTCATATCGTTGACATCTTCAAAATCTATCTTAAATATGCGTTCATTACATTGGTTTTGTACTTTATAGCCGAATGGTATATTCTGCGTTATGGCGACGAGCTGGAGGCCCAAATCGATGCCCATTTGGTGGCTGCTGGTGATGGAGCTGGAGCTGAGGTGAATGCTAGCGAACGACCACCCTCAAATAGTACGCTCAGCAAACTCTTTCGTTTCGTAGTCAACTTTTTTATACTATAAGCAAACACTTGAAGGAACGACTCAAGGTCAATCAATCAATTGTGTTTGAGTTTTGCGGAATTGCAATTCCAGTTGCTGTTGCTGCTGCTGTCAGTCCAAGGCTCATAAGAGAATGTAAAAAATAAACAAAACCAAAACACGTTCTTTTCTTGTAATTGCCACAAAGCCACAAAAGCTCAAAAAAAAAACAAGTTGTACTGCTTTTTGTGTAATAATTATAACAGTTTGCCTGAATTTTATTCAAATGAGTCAAGTTAATTTTTTTATTGAATTTGGGAGAGGTTTCAACTCATAATTTGGGACAAGACAGTTAAGGAAATGCTATAAAAATAACAGTAAGTACATAACGGTAAGAATTTGTATATTAAAGTCGAATTGTAATGGAAGTCTTACGCTTGCAGACTCACAAATGAGAGAGATAAATCTTCCAAGTGTCAACCAAATTTCAGAAGAAGACACCTTTGAAGCGAAACAAACGAATTTAAAGTACATTTAAATAGTCAATTTTCATTGAAGATATTCTTTCAAAGTAGTTAACATTGCAATAACTCTAAAAGCCTAATACTAATTAGTTTTGTATATTAAGTTAAACATGCAGGATTCAAAATATTAACAAGCAAAGTTTTTATAATTATGCTATATTTCAAGACAATTTCAATTGCGGCGAAGACCTTTCTTAAATTTATAATAATGTTAAAAAAAAAAGCGAAAAGCTTACATTAACAATTTTTACTCTCGAATTCTTCAAAGTTTTGAAAAAAATAAGCAATGTTGCAGGTGCCCCAGGGTTAACAAAAAATGAACACCCACAAAATTACATCTTTTCCCACCGTCTAAATAAACACTTAGGTATGAAAACCACATTAATTTTTTTTATTTCAATTAAGTCCGTAGGCAGAAATAATAAAGCAAATTCAGGCAGCTGAGCCTATCCTAGTTTCGCCTATTAAATTTATACTTTAAGCTGCAATTTAAGCAAAAATAAAGTTTTAACGGCAGGCAGTAAAAAAAATTAATTTGTGAAAGTGGACAAAACTTTGGTTCAAGATTGCTAAGTAAATATTGATAACCATAAAGCTTTGAACTCAGACAAGCTAAATCGAGTAAAGGTTACTAAAACTGCCGACTGGATTTATAGCAGTGCCAGTTCTTAGACAAACTAAATGCTTTCACGCATACCCAGCGTAAAACTCGTAGCGCCGCAACCTTGACTGGCTAAGCAGCTAATTGAATTTAGCTGGGTAGAAGCCAAAAATAGTTTGCAATTTTTCCGACATCTACCCCAGCTAAATGAATTCAACAATGGCTGCAGCCTGCATGAACCATGACTTCTATATTTTAAGTAATCAATTGTAGGGTGGTACTTTGGCGTTCAGCAGTCATACTGTACACTTAGCTGACCACCAGAGGAATAAGCTGTATTTTTAGCTGGTCTAAGATTTAGTTTTTCTGAGTACTAAGCTTGTCTGTCTTATTAAGTGGCCGATAAAAAAAAAACCTGTTCAAAGTTTTGTTTCATCGGGTTTTCTATCAGTGGAATGGGCCATTCTCACACATCCGAAACCATGAATACTGTTTTCAAAGAATTGTATAAGTGATTGATTTAAATTTTAAAACAGTGGACAACAGTACATTGAGCCGTTCGGAAAAGCCATTTCTAATATTGAACAATCGACATCGGATTGAACATCCTGTATTTTTTAAATGCGGTCTACAGAAAATAAGATTTTATATCTCAAACATATTGTTCTCACAAATTTTTGAGAACAAATGTTCCAAGTGTTCATGAAATGAGCACAGTTCCGCTCATTTCAACCACCGCACCGAAAAATATAACTAGCCATTCAGACGTGCTGTATTGGCACTGGGCAATAGCCTAACCGTCAAAAACGGCCGCCGTCGTGTTGCGCGCGTAATAGGTCTTTGTACTTATTAAAAAAATTATTCAAAGGAGCTGGGGAGTTGTACAAGCAAAGCGATGGTTCTGCGGACATGGACCTGGACGGGGTTGGATGGACCTTGAACGGTGGTGGACTTGGACGGAGGACCTGGACGGTGGTGTGAGCTTAAAATGTTCTCAAAACGGAACAATTGTACTCAAATCTAGATTTTGCGTTCTTAAAAAAGAGTTCTTGAAGTGAGAAATTGTTTTTGAAGTGAGCAAATCCATTTATGATTAGTTTTTGTGACTGATTGTGCTCATTTTCAGTACAATGCTCTCGGTTTTTATACCCTGTTGCTATTAAAAATGGAACTGAGCGAGCGGTTGCATTATACAATTGATTCTTGATGCTCGGTAGCACGTTGTTGTTGCCCAATAATTTATTCCAAAATCAGTTTAGCGCCATAATGGATTCCTTTAGGTTAGTGAAGTCATGGTAACTCCAAGGTATTTGTAAGATTTTCCTCTCTCTAACTCCGCTCCGTTTCGGCTCCAGGTTGCCCCTTGATCTACATGACCTGTACCATCCCTAATCCCTACCATCACTTTTGACTTGTCGGTGTTTATTTTCAAATTTCAAGTTTTGCAGTATTTGTTTAGATGGCTTAGCATATTTTAGCGTTTGGGTCCCAAATCAGCTAAGAGTACCATATCATCCGCGTACAGTACACAGAGGGAAAAAACCAAGAACATTGGACTCAAAATGAGCACACTGGGTCACAAAAATCGAATTTTCTTACTTTAAGAACACTTTCTCGCTTCAAGAACTTTTTTTTGAGAACGCAAAATCTTGATATGAGTTGATATGTTCCGTTTTTGAGAACAATTTAAAATAAAAAAAAAAATTTGAGGTCCAGTTCCACCGTCCAGGTCCATAGGTCCACCGTCCACGTCCACTGACCAGATCCACCGTCCAGGTCCAGGTCCACTGTCCGGATCCACCGTCCAGATCCACCGTCCAGGTACAGATCCACTGTCCAGATCCACCGTCCAGGTCCACCGTCCAGGTCCACTGTCCAGGTCCACTGTCCAGGTCCACCGTCCAGGTCCACTGTCCAGATCGACCGTCCAGGCCCAGGTCCAAAGAGAAATCATCGCTTGTACAACATCCCACCCGCCTTGGTTATTTATTAAATAAATAAAAAATTTTTTTCGGACTTAACTGGGAGTAGAGCTCAAGACTTTTGTCACGTGCAACGACGGCGGCCGTCGCGACGCGTCGTAGACTGTTAAAATTCCTACTGGCATTCTAGTGTTTAAGCATAGAAAAACTTGTACTTCAAAGAAGAAATTTAACGTAGATCCAGTGATTTTGTACATAACGTTCTTTTGACATCATTCTCAAAAAAAATATAAAATTTTTAGCCTTGGGGCTGAAAGGAAGCCTTGCATTAACTAATGTCGTGACAAATATCTTAACTATTTGTGCTGTGAAGTAACTAGCTATGAAAAAGCAGACCCCAAACTGTGCGGTTCCAACTCGGTCCTTTAGAATTAGAAGTGCAGACTGTCAGCCTTGGAAAACCATTTTACATTATATCTTGTCAATAAAATTGTTCGATCTTTAGTGAAGGTTTCCAAAGTACTTTTAAACTGGGTGACAACGGAGTTCCATCTAGTTTTTATGTAATCTAAAAGTAAAGATTTGGATAGCCTGCTATTCAGTTCAGATTAATTAGCTTGGCTAAATATTTTGAACCCGCGAGAATTTCCTAGAAATATTTCGACCCTTCCTCGTTCTCCCAATTCTTCGCAATCTTTTTATTCCAGCACCTTTTTTTAAATTGATCCAAGTTAATACAAGTTTATAATACTAATTACACTTACACATTGAAGGGTTGATGGTAACTCTACATGATTTTTGTGTGCTGGAATTCGTCCATCATGTGTAGACTTGTGGCAGTTTAAGCATAAAGTTTCATAAAACTACGTATTTTGACAAATTTTTGCATATTTTGTGGGTAACCATTTCGTTTGATTTGTCTCACTTTGATATTATTATATCTTATCTAAAATTATTATTTCTTAATTTCAATTTAAAACTATTCCTAACAATTCTAAGATTTTTCTCTAATTTTCTAATAGTCAAATTTTGTCTAGTCTAATTTTTTGAGTTTAATGTCAAATAAATAACTAGTATGGGAATGCTTTTGTTTTGGCTTGGAGTAAAAATTTCTATATACAAAATATTTTACAATTTGTTCTTTAAAATTAAATATTTTCCTTCAACAACCCAATTCCATTTAATTGTAAACAACTTCGATCTAATTAATTTGCTATGCACAAGCATAATTTTGTTTGTTTTTATTTCACGCTGACTTCCATGACATAATAACAATGTCAATTAATGAACCTCTTTAAAAATAAAACCCATCTGCCCATTAGTCACACACACACACACACGCTTAATCACGAAAAATTGTTGGACTCTGTCCAAAGACAGAAAATTGTTAAAACGGTTCATGAATTATTGCGCATACGCCGCATGGTTCAGTGCCATTAAAATTTCTGCTTAGTTGTATTGGGCATTTCTTATGCGAACTGCACTTTTGATTTTCATTGAATGCAAAATAATCGCCTCTTATAATGAAATCAATCATTGAAAATTGTGCGAGGCTTTTGTGGCTGCGGTAACTGCGGATTATGGCATATTTAAGCTTGTTTTCCCTCTCTTTCTATTACATCACAGAGCCAAAGTACTCCAGCTTTAAGTCTCCAGTAATGCTGTTGCACTGCATCTGACGTATGTGAAAGTTGAACTGAAAAAAAATAAAAACAAAAACAAAAAAAACTCAAGTCGAGCTATAGCTTGGGTATTCAAATTGGAACAGCCGCCAACTTGAAGTCGGAGTTGGAGTCGTTTACCGCATGCGGAATTGCCGAGTTCGTTTATATTTTTTTTTTATCGCTAACGGCGTGTGCCTCAAATCTTGTTACATTTCTATACTCTCGCGAAAAGGGTAGCAGGCATATTTATTACAAGTTGGCAAAGCTCTAAGTGTAACCAGCGTAAAGGTCCTAAGAATTTGCATTAAAAAGTAATGCCAATCAGCAGGATTCTTCACATTCAAAGTTCTTAAGAATTTGTTCGAAGCAAGGCTCAATAGAATCTCGAGTTTTGATAAGTAGATTAGCGATGCGCCCTTTGCGAAATAATAATAGCAATCTATTCCGATAAAGATATGGAATTAGTTATCATAATATGTATATTTTTCCAAGAGTATTCAAACTTCGTCACAGCCTCCGTTACCTCAGTCCCCTGGTTTATATTTAAGTATCTACTACAAAGTCTCTGGGTATGAGAATGGGAGCAGCATGTCGACTGCATTCGAGTGTGGGTCGCTGCTGCTCTCTGGTTTGTTGAACCGGTATTCCACATTAGTTGCAGTTGTTGTTGTTGTAGTCGACTTAGTGGTAGTACCATGGAGACATGTTGTAACTACACAACTGGCCAGCTGTTAAATACTGACTGATAAAAATCGATTTGTGTTCGTTCGTGCAAGCAAAATTCTTCAAAGCTACAAATTATTTTAAATATTTTGATCAAAAATTATAATATTAATAAAAGGATTCTTTAACTAAATCGATTACAATACAAAAACATTCTAGTAACACCAATTTGCCAAGAAATCTTATAATTCGACTTAAGTTTCATCATACTCAACAATCACAGAAAAAACTTCGAGCTTAACTATAGTATAGAAAAATTTTAATAATCCTAGAACTCTTATATCAGGCTAAGGCTGAAGGACTCTGCCAAGAAGAAACAGTAAGCATACCTATCTCCATACATACGCAAAACAGCAAGATGGAAGAGATAGCAGTAGAAAAAACCTGAGGTAAAGTGGAGAAACACAACCGGATGCAGAATCTGCTACAGCTCCCAAGAAGAGATTGTAGACTGGGGGACACTGCCTAGCAGCCGCTCACGCGATAAAGCTAGGCATTACGACAGAGGACACCTGCAGGAAATGCAAGGAACCTGGAGTCGCGGAAACTCTGGAACACCTCATTTGCAGCTGCCCAGCAATCTCCACGACAAGACTTAAGCTTCTGCGCACCCCACCGCTCGCTTTTCTGGAAGAAGCAGCCAAGAGGCCCCCAACCAACTATTGGCTTCCGTCAAAATCCTCCAGGATTTCTAAGGCAAATGGTACCAACAAAAACACCCGGCCTCACGGCTATCCACCTTACCTATATCAGTCTGAAAAAAACTATTTCAAACAAGGATTTGTAAAGAAAAAAACAGATCCATTTGGAATGGATGTAATCATATCCGTTTTTGATATTATAATAGCCTTTGGATGATTTTTAAGCTCCATTGGATGAAAATTTAAGATCAATTTAATGGTCTTTGAATCCTTTATTGGATCGATTTTGGATATTAATAATATCTAGTCCAAATGGATACCAAAATAATCTAATGATTCATTAACATACAAAAAAATATATAAATAAAATACATAAAACCCTTTAAAAAATGCACAAGAAAATTCCTGGCTTGACTTGTTTGCAAAACAAAAATGGCATATTGGGAAACCATCAAGCATAATTACATGCCTTAAAGTTGGGCTGAAGTTAATGGCTATAAATAGAATCGAATGGATAAATTAGGTTCATTCGAATTCTCAAGTCCTAATTCACCCAAATGCTTAAATAAATAGTAAGTGGCTTGTTGGCATCAGCGTTTGAAACGCACTTAGAAGGTGAATTGTAATTCATCGATACAGCTGTCTGAGTATCCAAAGCTGCTCAATAAGCATATATCTCTGTTGATTTTGTTGTTTTTTATTGATTATTGAATCATATTCAATCATTGACCTTGAGACGGCTAACAAGCACTTTGACTAAATTAAATAAATATTTGACCATAAGCAGCACACCATAAGGGCAAGGAGAAGCTTCACTCTATATCTTGGCTTGTGTGCTTCTAATTTTTGCACAAAATAAAGGGACCTGCAGGGTAAAGGTTGTTCATTACACTCACATTATTTTGTTATTCTGGTCAGTTGTTCAATTGTTCTGTAGCTCATCAACTGTCCTCTAGCATAAAGTTGTAATCTTTAGTTGAGTTATAAAACCCTTTTTCAAACTCTCTTTTTGTTAGCCACCTCATTGAAATAGTCATAAATGTTGCAGTGCTGTTTAGTATAAGGCACTTTGAATGACAGGTTCCACAGGAACTAAAGTTGTTTGACACAGATTTAGGGTGTGTTCAGAGACACGGGCAGGCTGCCAGATTTTTATACCCCAGCTATCTGGAAGTCTGTTTAGACTGAGTACAATACATGAGCATATTAAGAGATTTTTCTGACCAAATATGGCACTAGTCAACAGGTTGTGGCCGGGTGCCTCAGCGGCTAGTGTGCGCGATCACTGTGCAAGAGGTCGTGGGTACGTTCCCGCCTCGGAACATCTAATGAAAAGTTTTTTCTTTGAATAAACTTTACGCCCGGTCACCCCTCTCTGCTGTTGGCGCCAGCTTTATAGTAATTAGCCATGCAAAAGTTTCTCAAACTGCCGTTCAAATTCGGCGTTAAACTGTAGGTCCCTTTCTCTTGAGAGAAGCTCGGCTTTGGCCCTTTGGGACTGAGTCAAGCCATTTTACACAACTGGCACAACACTCAAAGCTGTTCACACGTGTATGGCAGCAACTGGCAACCTGTCAGTGTGTCTGAACGCACCCTTACTGAACATTCAAAAAATTTAGATTGAAATAACAGCTGAGCATAAGTCACGAAGCATAGACTCGCTGAACAAGTGACACTGAAGAAGCGAAACTGAACAGGAGACAACGAATCAAAGTCACTGAACAAGAGTTACTGAATAAGAGTCACTGAACAAAGAAAAGCAGTTAAAGAAGAAGTCAAACTAGTACTTTTATACTGTATACTTCCCTTTAAGAAATGTTTCGAACACAATCACACTTCAATTTTTCGGCTCATAGTTAAACCTCAACCTTAGGATAAAATCGGCATATTTTGTTGAATATTTATGGACTCATTTATATTTTAAAGACCTAATTAATTTTTGCTATATTTTTCATATATTTTGCAAGAAATCTGAAAAAAAAATCTTAATCAATAAAACCTGTTGATCGGCTTATGAGGTGAGCAAAACAAAACACAAAACACAGAGCACCAAGTAAAATCAAAAGCAAAGTCGAAAGAAAATCCAAAAACAAATACAAAGTCAAATACAACAACAAAAACTATTGCAAAATGTGAACAAGAGGAAAATTTACAACAAAAACCCCCCTGAAAAGCTTGCTCTCTGGCTCTCTCCCTCTTTCTCTCTCTCTGAGCTCTTGCAATGGCAACGTGCTGCGCATGCGCAAAGCCGCCGAAGCGGCAACAAACCTGTTTTAACAAACCAAAAACAAAAATACAAAAAAACACTAAAATAAAGCTCTCAATTTCCCACTTTTTTATGCCAACTCTCAACTGTTAGCCAATACAATCTGCAATTTCAGTCTGCAAACGGTAAGCCAGGTGAACGGCAGGCAGCAGCGCACAGTTTTTGGCCATTCAGTAAGTGGGCGTGGCAGGCGCATGCGTAGCCTTTCGTGCGATTAAGTGTGTGTTTGTGTGTGAGCGAGAAAAAAGAAATAAAATTATATAAAATCAAAAATAATGGGAAAATTCCAAGTGTTAAATAAAAAAAACAAAGTTTTTCCAGTGCCAAAAATATAAAAACCGTTACAAAATTCGCAATAAAAAAACCATTAAATTTTCACAAGTGCACGCAAAGTTACACACAAAGAAAATTACAAGCCATTAATGGTTTTTCTTGGCTTTGTGTGTGCGTGTGTGTGTGTGTTAATGCAGCTTTTTGTCTGCAGTTTGTGCAAAATTTTATTGTTTAACTTTTAGAAAAACTGCCTGAGAAAATATGTACATAAATTAATCATAATTTTAAAATTTGTGCCCGCTAAATTAGTGAGAAAATTCAGTTTTCAGCTCTTTGAAAAATTTAGTAACAAAAAATTATTGAAAAACCATATTGAAAAAGTGCACAACATATTGTGGATTACTAAAAAAAATTAAGGTAAGCTTAAATCACTTTACAAGTCAAACACCTCTACAATGGTGACTCCCCCCTTTGCTCGTCACTTAAGCTCATGGCCAAATCTTTGTGCCACCCAAAAAATAAAAATTGCAAAAATTATCTCAGGCGTTGCTAATTATTACTATGTATGTACCTTGTACATTGTTATCTTCTTCGCCCCTTCAACATCATCCTCATCAACATTAACAATTTTTTGTGTGTTTTGGTTTGCACATCTTCCACAAACACAAAATTTGCGCTGATTTTACTTTCATCATCGGTAGCAGCAGCCACAAACGAAATTTGGAAATTTTACTTTCATTCATCTCTGGCTCTCTCATTTTCACTCTTCATTTGCCACCTTTTTTCACACTTTAATTAAACATTTAGGAAAATTCATTCAAATTTTTTAAGAAGTTGCGTAAAGTTGGGGAAAACTAGAGTAAACTTTCCTAACCAGCAGATGTTTTTGGGAGATGTCAAAATCAACTTTTAATAAATCCCGCCTTGACAGCCAACCGGAATCGGCAATTCAACTTATTTGTTCAACGGCAAATGAAAACAAAAACACAAATTGAAACTGAAACTGAAAACGGTTTTCCAAAAGGAAACTCTCAGTTTTCACTTGATCGTCTTAAATCGAAGCAAACGAGCAGAAATATCACGTTCGTGTGAAGATGCAGTTGAAGATGCAAAAAGACAGATTGAAAAAAGGAGGAGCTTGGTTTAAAGTGAGGGTTGAAATTGGGAGAAGCACTACATAGATACTTTTTGTACATTTTTACAAAATTATCTTCGATAAATATCGATATAGCGAATATTTCTTCATCATTCACTCATAACATGTTGTTTGGGTTATGACAATCTTGTGGATCAAGTGGACCAAGACATAATTTTGTTCCAACTCTGCAATATTTTATTAGCCTTGTTGTTCCTAAAGAAAGTTAGTTAAGTATACAATGTAAGAACATTCAACTTTAAATCAGAAAAATCGTCCTTACTCTGTTTATGACCAGGGGTGCAAACCGATTTTCAGCCGTACCCCTTGGAACCGGGAATTCCGAAATATTTTTTATTGTAAACCGAACCAAATGTGATGATTTTTCGAAACTGATCCTCCTCAGAACCCAAGCTTTCAGTTCAGTTAATCAAAAATTGTACACTATAAAGATTTAGCCACTGTCTTTTGAATTTTTTTATCTCAATACCGTCTGCCTAAAACAACGTGGAGTTATTAACAATTCTTGATTAGAATGAAAGTTAAAATTGGCACAGATCCTCCATTCAAATGATGCGTCAAAGGTAGAAGCTAAACTACACATAGGAAATATATTTCTTAAATATGCCTTCAATTTCACTTTCATAAGATGACTAGCTAGATTCTAGAAAGTTATTTCCGCACTGTTGAAAATTCTGACATGAGCCGAACCGAGGTTCGAACCAATACCTTCACCCATAAACCTTGTACCTTACATTTTGGAACATTAACCATTGTTAAATTTAGTTCGAGCCCGCAAATAAAGGATTTAGATTTTTAGCAGTCTTGTTTCTGATGCAGTTTGTACTCGTATTAAGTCCTATGATTTCGGTTTTCTCTCTCTCTTAAAGCTAAGCAAACAGGGAACTAAATCTGGACCTTGCTAAAAAGACAACTTTTTCCGCAGGGGTCTCAGCTAAGGGTACAGCATGATTGTTCAACGCCAAAATACCACCCTACAATGGTAAAGTACCACCAATTGTCAAACGGTCATTCTGCATTTGTTTATATTTAAATAAATTTAATTAATAAAAGTGAAAACGGAGGAGTATTTGTTGAATCGATTTAGCGGGGGTAGATTGCTAAAAAATAGCAAACTTCAACCCTGCTAAACTCAATCAGCTGTTTATCCAGTCGCAGTTGCGGTGCCATTTCTGGACATATTTAGTAATCAAGATTACTTATCGATTCGCCAAGGGTTAGGTAAAGATCGGATGAACGATAGTCGAGCTATTAGAAAAAAAAAACAGTTTTATGGGCAGCACCAGCTGCAACGACGATGGTCAGCACTTCACAAACCTTAACATTATCTTTGAGAGGTGCAGAGTATATTATAGTCGGGCTTGACAAACTTTCTTTCTTGTTTTTTTATATGGAGTTGACACTCAGCTAAGTCTATTTAGCTTGTCTGAGTACTCAGCTTATAGCCTAAGGGATACCCAGTCGGCACATCTTTCATACTTCTCTTTCACCGAAGAGTAGTTCCCAAATCTGAAAAGTTCCATTCGCTTTTATTAAGGCTTGAAACCCAAAAAGAGTGCACCTTTGAGAACGTATTCTATCGGGGTTCCCTTCCGATTTCTCTTTCTCAAAGAACGCTTCCAGATGTACATCCGTCGGAAGGCAATAAATCATGAGTGAGGCGTTCTGTGCTAAAATAATGTGGAAACAACACGTTCTTTTGGAAATCGTTTTAGATGGCATGAAAAAAAGTAAGCTAGACACGTGATTTTTGATAAAATATTGAAACAAAACCCTTATAGACATTTTTATTTCAATCCACTTCTGTTAGTATTTATTTTTGTTATAATTTTATTTATATGTCACTTCTACACTGTATTTTAACAGTCTGAGTTGATACTCTCCTTGAGCCACTCGTACGTTTTATTCTAATAAACATATGTACCAAACCCAATCTATACTTTATTTAACCTATTTACTTTTTTTTTTTTTAGACCGCCGACGACGCCAAACGCTAATTTTCTCCTATCCTCGTTCCTTTATTTTACATCCTTGGTTTCCGTTTGTCTTCGCATTCCGTATATTCTCTTTAATAGCTGCCACAACGCTTTTACCCACGGAAAACTGTTAGGAAAGAAATCAGCGTTCGGAAATCATTCGGGTTTTCCATTTAGTTCTTTCTTTTTGCTAACGCATGCTAAAGACACAACCCAGAGAAGGCACGGTTGCATGCTAGCGTGGCTTTTTGCCTTCTAAGCGCATGAAAAACGAACGTAGTGACCATTTCATATAGATTTTTTAACTTCTATCATACTAAAATAATTATGTAGTGACTTTTCCCCTTAAAAAGAAGTATGAAAAAAGGCATTCTCTTGGGAACCACATGCTGCAAAGTCCAACTGGGTTGTCTTAAAGCCAAGAAGTAATACTTCACGATTTTGGCTAAGAGATCTTAAGCAATAGTATAGGTTCCCCAAAAGACGATTCTAAAAATGGTCACAAAAGTCATTTTAAGCAACTTCAAACTCAAATTACTGTTTTACTTTCTGAAAACAGGTTCGTGATCAGCACCCGTAAATCATCAAGAATCACCACCAACCCTACGATATACTGAAAACATGATTCTATTATCTTGTGTAATCCACGCAAATCTTCAATGATTTTTGAATCTGAATAGTACTGTTTCAAGGGCATTCCGGTCGCTTTCATTAGGAGACTTTTTTGCTGTCACCCTCCAAGTCGTCTTACATCTTACCATTATATTTACTGATCAGAAGATTAAGATCCGTTCATGGACCGGCTCGTGGGACTCGAAAACCCTAACCGAACTGCCAAAAAAATATCATTTTGTATGAGAAACCCGTTCTTATGACAGTTATGCGAGCTATAGAACTATTTAAAAGCAGAAATGAAGTCAATTTAGTTTTTTTAATTATAACTCTTCCAATGACCGGTCGCTCCTATCGGGGCATATAATATTATCTACCATCCGTCTGATTCCGAAAAAGTCATTAAGTTTGTTAGAGTTAATGTATGTAGAACAAACTAGGGTCATTATCGAGTCCATAGACCTTCATTTACTCGACAGTTTTATATTATTAAATTTGTTTCATCAGGTCGCTTGGAACATTAAATTTCTCAGTTTACCAATAAGCTATGCTCTAACCAGTATTGTCATATTTACCAAATAAGAAATATTCCCTTAAAACTAAATTAAAATAGCTGATGCTGCAGCAAATTCTTATTTATCTTGATCAACAACCTTAACCTTTTCTTTTGTGCTAGGAATCCTAGCCTAGGATAATTGGGTTGTTTTGGCCATGGTGGTTCATGTGAATAAAAACAATTTTACTTTATTCTCGTTGACTCCTACGCGTTTCGAAGTTTTTTAACTATTTTCTTATAATGCTAAATAGTCAACCGATTTCGACAAAATTAATAAGATTAATAAGTTATTACTCCTATCAGATTTCACAGAAGCTACTGTAATGATTCCAACTTCTTTTCCGTTTCCTATTAAAAATTCATCAAACTTAATTTAAAAATAATTAAAAAGAGGATAACACTATCTCTCCTTGGATAATTTCGAAGGCCTTTTT
Source organism: Lordiphosa collinella (assembly GCA_018904265.1). Lineage (NCBI taxonomy): Eukaryota > Metazoa > Arthropoda > Insecta > Diptera > Drosophilidae > Lordiphosa > Lordiphosa collinella. Next base: position 190,184 of record JAEIFV010000219.1, read on the forward strand.
CGAATTACCCATAGATTTCTCTTGAAGTAAAATGATCTAAGATTCGTCCTAAGCAACGGTTTAGTAAATGAATCAAAAATTTTTTTAAGATTTTCTCACTTTTTACCCTGAAAATTAATGATTTGATTAATATTTGAATTACTTAGTTATGCCCAAATGATTTTTACTTCACTCAATTTAGCTACAAAAGTCTAGCCATAAAGTTATGGTCTGCTGCTCTGAATCTTATTTAAATTCAAATTAAATCAAACTTCCTCTTCCTTTAGAAAATATATGCATAATAATGCAATGTTGAACAAAATGATCACATAAATTATCCAATTTCACACCTGCCTTTAGAATCCCAAATATGGAGCAAAATTTATAGAGCATTGTGTCAACTCGTACCACCGGCTCCCGTCAAGAGAAAAAGTTGAACACATAAATCTGCAACTAGCCAAAGGCGACCTTGAAAGTACCAAATAAAATAAAACCAAAAACCCGTAAAAAAATACAACAAAATAGAGATGCTAATTTCTTATGACAACGCACAGATTGCAGACGACGACGGGCAACGCCAACGACTTCTGTTTCTCTAGACGGGTGCAACCGGTCGCAGCAACTTGAAAAATAAATTAGATATTATCATAAAAAAAAAACCAGTTGCTGACGTCGAAGAAATTTGAAGCTACGAGCACTGGTGGAAATGTAAATGAAATCGAGAGTTTTATTTTCTGAATAATTTATTTTAATAGTTGTGAATAACCTTAAACATCTCAGAAATTCAGCGTTCTCAGCATTTAATGAAAAGAATTTATGGCTAAATTATAAGAAATTTGCACATATTCAAGGAAATTTCGTTTTCGGCCAAAACCATCAACCAAAAACTTCCTAAGTTAGATCTAGATTTTATTTCCATATTATTTCCGTTTGCTGATGCATCATCAACAACAACGTACACCGGTATACCCGCATGCCGCGTCGTGTGTCTGACTGTAAAAAGTTGTCATGCTTTAGCCTTGAATTTGAACTTGGAACTAAGACAAAAGGCATCAACGAGAGTTCGAGTCAGGTGGGCTGTAAAAAATTAGTTGCCGAAAAAAATACATTTATTAATAGGCATTAAAGTGTTATATTATGGACAATGCATTGCACTAAAATACAAAGCAACAGACAAAAGCTGAACCATAAATTCACGTTGTTTAGTATGGAATCATTTATCATAAATGTCGAAGACAAGCTTTAAAGATGACCTTAAGATGAGTTTTTGGTGTTTTTTTGATAATGACATGGAAATTAGGTATAGCCATTTATGGGAGGAGATTTATAAAGAGAAAGATTGATGGAAAAAGAGTTTTAAGAAGTAACACAATTAATTAGCAACGGATTGCCTTGAACAAACACAAAAACCCGGGTTTTATTCAATTCCAAATATTGTGATCTAAGGAACCGAACCAAAAATTTGGGTTAAGGGACTGGTCCCTGAACTAAACCCCTTATATAATTTAAAAAATTAATGAACAAAAAACTAAGTATTTTTTTTAAGCCATAAGACCTTGGTTATGGAAATTTATAAATAAATACCGAAGGTGGGACCAAATCGCTTGCTTTCGTAGCGTTCAGATATTCTATGCTTTTTTCCCCAGATGATGATTTATCTAACGATAGCTTAAAATATGTTAGCTCTAAACTAAAAAAGTAAACCCCAAAAAGCATAGTTTTATATTCTCGATCCAACCATATCCTACAGTCCGTCTGTCCAAATTGATACAATAGAAAGCAATTAACATATGAGATTTAGGTATAGAGGATTGGTTTAGCAGTCAATTCCGCGTATACAAGCATTTCCCGAAGCAATTGTTTGGCATAAAGGAAAAAAGATCTCTTTTAAAATGCTCTAAAATACTATTAATAATCAAAAACCACAAGCTTACAAAAAATACAAACATTCTTAATGTATTTTCGGGGTTGCTGAACTCAAATAAATTGTCCGCACGTCAGGTTTAACAGAAATTTGCGTAATCGTGCGTTGAACGAGGTTGGTTATCATTTCTCGGTCCTGGAGCCACATTAATTAACCTATACAAACAAGTTAGCTTCTACGTAAACTGAGCTAAATAACGATCACGAAACCCCAGAACCAAACTTTGGTTTAACTTAAGAGATACCACCATTTTTATTTAAATATAAATTATATGCATTTTTCCGAGGAAAAGAGTTTTCAAATTTATCTGCCAATCGAAAATAATCGGGAAATGATGGATCAATTTGGAATATTGAATATACAAAACTAAACAAGTAGTTCAAGCCCGACTATAATATACTCTGCACCTGTGAAGTGCTGCTCGTCACCGTTGCGGCCACTGCCGCCCATAATTCTTTGTTTTCCTTATAACTCGACTATTGCTCATCCGATCTTTATGATAAAGAATCCCGATTACTAAATACGAGTATGTCCAGAAGAAACCAACCTTATATCTATAAAACTGTGAGAGATTTGACGTTTTTTCGATATTGGCTTGGCCAAAATTTAAAATAAACTTGATCTGCGTTTTCAACGACATTTTGTTTCAATATTTGAATAATAAATGTTTGCTTGTAAGCCCGGTCCTAGACTAAAGCTTTCGTTTTAAACTAAAATAGATTTACTGATCATTTTAAAGGCAGATTTATAAGTATTCACAAATATCCAAATGATAGTCGTAAAATTGTTCTAGCAGTTCCTTATAAAACTATACTAGACCTCTGAATGGCTATAAACAAAATTAATACAAATAAATTGATATGTTAATTAATATTTTTTAATTTACTATCCATACAAAATTGATTCGTAGAACCTCTTGACATTTCCAATATGCAGATTAAGACGATTATCTTTTGCAACTATTATCATATTTTGTCAGATATTTATCTTCAAAGCCCACCACGCAAGACAACGCACACAACTCACAAAATGTCAAAAAGTGCAAACAAGCTTGTTCCATAAAAAAAATGCAAACACATCAAATCAAAATCTCCACTTAAAATGCGCGACACACTTTTTTCCTTTTGACGGGGCGGGGTGTGAACGGCAAAATCTTTGAACTCAAAGACAAAAAAAAAACATACACAAAAAATTGTGCCATGAATAAATGGAAAGGAATTGGGCGTCGCTTTTAGGCATTTAAAGTTGTCCATTAAGCGCATACGCCCTGTGAGACGAATTCAAGGAAAATCCATAAACAATAGTCAATAAAAACTGCAATCGCTGATCTATGCATAACAATGCTGCTCAGCTGCCAAATTACACTGATCCAATGAACTTTTCTAAAACGATATTCCCTGTTGTTGTTAATATCGATTACTAAAGCCTCCATTTTTGCAAACGCATTGGAAATGAAAGTGTTTAAAATTGCTGTTGTGCGCTTTTCAATTTGTTATAGTTATGCAGCATTGTGTACGCTTATTTATTTATGTGGCTACCCTTTCGCCTGCGGCTGCTTTTGGTGTCTGCTTTAGCTTTATGTAAGCAGAAAAAAAAGTGACATTGAAGGCTGGCTGCAAGCTGCTAATTATGCAATTACCTGCCTCTTTGAAATTAACGGAAATCAAACAACAAAAGAAATAAGTTGTTAAATAGCAAGTGAATTGCTTGGTGAAAAATGAGAGATAAATTTTGAGAGAGTATTGCAAATTAACGGAGTAGAATAACAGAAATGCAATTAATTTTAACAATTTGAAATCAAAATTAAATATGATTTTTTTTTTAAGAGATTTTAAGTACAGCTACAAAATAGTGAAATAGTTTTGACTTTCCTTTTGATGCCTTAGTGGTCAACACTTTCTGTTGTAATCGGGGCATATTTCTTGGTTCCTTGAACAAGGTGATTGCTTTGACAATTGAAAGATTCGTATTGTAGGTAGACTTATTTGAATTATGTTGATCGAAATCTAAAGATAATATTGAAGAGAATGAATGTCTAGAAGTGTATGGTAAATAGGCGCTATATGTCTACGTTTTTACTCGGATCTTAGATACATCATTGCACACCAGAGAACTAGGAACAATTGAAACAGTTTACTACACCAAGAGAGTTGAGACCAACAATTCACACCGAACGCTTGCCGAAGTAATGCATCAGTAAGTGTTAGAGAGAGACAGAAAGCCTCTCTTTTTGAGGAACGCTGCTATAAATAGCCCGCTCGGCGGCTTCTCTATCACGACGCGAGCTTTCGGCTTTTTGTTCTCTCAAGAGGTATTTGTTCGTTTGCTTCTTGTTGCGTTGTTGCTCTGTAACGCACACAAGCGCAAAGCTTGATTGTGTAAGTTTGGGCACCACTGATTCAAATGAATAGGTTTACTGTGAGTCGAATGTCTACTTGAGCAGGGAAAATGCAACCGGTTCTAAACTGAACAGAACCTAAAATTCGAGTTCAAAAAAAAAACCAATGTCCTTCAAAACACTTAACTAGAAAAATAAGGACAGTTTCTGTTCGATCAAGTTCATTTTATAATGGCATGATCTGTTTTCAAATTTGGGAATATTATGATTGCTAAAGTGATTATGTGACATTTGGCTCACTTTCAATATTGAATTCCTAAACACAATTGAATGGCCTTAAAATGAGCCAAATAAAGTCGGATATATAGGCCTCAACCATATAGATTTCACTTGCTAAACACTGCATTACTCGGCTGTGTTGTCTACCACCAGATCGATATGACTGATTAATCCGTAGCAGTAGTTGTCAGCCTATTCTGCGAGCGAAAAGAATACATACTTTAAATGAAATCTTCCCGTAGAGGATAGGAATACAACTAAATTAGCAACTTCCATGGAGGAATGCAGTCTGAGTACAGGACATTAAGAAATCTGTGAGCAATTGCAGGTATTTTAAGAGACCACTTGTTTTAAACTGGTTGACAAGTCATCTTTAAAGGCTACACAGAGAAAAAAAAGGATATTAAAAAATATCCATTGGATGATTTCCCGTATCCATTTGGACTGGATATGTCATTAATATTCTTATAATCAACCAAAGGAGCTGAAAATCAGCAAAAAGAATTTGAAATATGTTCATCCTTTGGATGATTTTCAGTTCTCTTGCTTAATTTAAAGGATATTAACATCCATTGCATATGGATATTTCAATTCGTCATCACTACCAATCAATTCTGTCCTCGAAATTTAACTGAAAATCGGATAAAACTTGTCTTAGAGAATCGATTAAAGTAACATTGCCTGAAAAATGCGCTTTACGTCTTAAAACTCATCAGTGAACCGTTTTTGCATGTGGTTTCCGTTCACCATATGGACTTAGCGGTTCGGTTATGGTTTGGTTCGGTTCAGAATCTGTTTGCATTCCTGCACGTAACCTTACCAAAAACCGCAAAAGAAAACAATTCAGGAAAATAAAAACAAACAAAAAATAGTTTTTTATTACTTATTGTCGGATAAGAATATTCCCCTAATAATGGGAGGCCACATAAACAAATTGTTTGTGATGTGTAGCAGGACTTATGTAATTGATTCGGTTTGTTGTCGTGGTGCTTATTGTGTAAACAGAGCCAGTGCTTGTTGAGACGATACATTAAAACTAAGGCTATTTAATTGTTTTCTGAATATGAATATGGGTTTTAGCGACCTATTCTGAAACGGAAGGCTCGCCGTGATGTTATAAAAACCTTAACGGTTTCCTAAAATATTTCATAAATTGCATTGATCCCAGTTTGGCCCATTTAATATATTTATTTATTTATTCTTCCTTAGTATAGTGTTCCCTAGATAAAGCACTCTAAACTCTCTGAGGCCTGGACATTGTCCAAAGAAATGGCTAAATGCCTCATTTTCGTTATTTACTTAAATTGCACATAGTGCAAAGTCCCGTCCATCGCCGTTCAGTTGCAAGAGACCACATCGTGCTTTAAAAATCCATGGAATGTTTGTAAGCTTCATATCGTCTGATATATAACCGGTTCCGTTGGTATAATCCAGATATTTATTGACGCGACGCGTTCTTGCTGCTGCCTGCGCTTGATACACTCGGATAGCCTCAGTTTTTAATCGGCTTACCAGCTCGGTACACCCGAAAATCCATGATTCTTTGGTTGCATTTTCGCATTGCCAATCCAAATCGTGACCCTTTACAGATTTTAGTCGCCTAAAAAACGTTCCTTTGGATGATACATGTCGAAAGCAATCGATACAATCTAAGCTCATGGTAACCAAATAAGATTTTTCCTATGTAGTTTAAGTGTGACATGAGTGTGAAAAGTGCTGTTCATATGTAATCTTTGTTGATTTCTTCTGATTATTGAATTATAATGAAGTCTTGACCTTGAACCGGATAACAAACACTTTGACTGTTTTTTGTAAACATTCAAACAAGAAATTAAATGCAGGTCGATATTTTTTCTGAGAAAATTAGGGAATTTTGTTAACAGGAACTCTCTCGAATATGTACAAAAAATAAACCACTGAACCGAACCGAAAGCAGCAGTTTGCATCTATGACTTTGAGGACCTGTTCAATATTCGGGAATTGTTTGTGTTCAAAAACTACAAGCAAAAATGTCCATTGGAAACCAACAAAACTCTTCTCTGTTTATTCACTTTAATTATACCCTTGAAGAGGGTATATTAAAATTGTGCGGATGTTTGTAACGCATAGAAGGAAGCATTTCCGACCACATAAAGTATATATATTCTTGATCAGCAAGACGAACTGAGTTGATATAGCCATGTCCGTTTGTTTCTATGCCATTTCCTTCGTCATTTTGAAAGCTATCTTCACGAAACTCTCCACGAAGTCTTGTAATACAAATACGCTGCACAAGTATGAAAACCGGCCGGATCGGACGACTATAGCATATAGCTGCCATAGAAACTATCGATCAAAAAACTTGTTTTAGAGAGAACAACTTTTTTGTTTTAAATGGAATCGGCTTCAGACTTCGTATTTATACGTTTTCTATGCTTTTTCATGATTTTGGTTTGGTTGAAACCGGAAGACTGTATAGTACAGCTGCAATAGAAAAGTTAGGTTTGAAAAACAGTCTTAGCTTCATTGGTGTATAAAATTCGGCCGAGCCGAAGTTAGCTTCCCTCCATTTATTTCCCTTCAAGTTAAATTTTTAAACAAAACAGCTAGAGAGCGTCTATGAAAATAGAGATGGGGGTCTTGTTTTGGACTTGCTATCGACAAAATAATTAGCAGAGATTGCGCAGATATCTCCATACCTAGCTTTGCGTGTATTTGGAAGGCATTAACAAGTTGAAAGACAGTTGGATAAAGTGGTTTCCTCTAAAAGTGTTTCCTTTGTTAAAAGTATTGACTTATCCCAGAAGAAGTTGGGGGAGGTTCTATGAAAAGATCAAAAACATATCTCTAGAAGTGTCAGCTTAAACCACTAGACTAAACTGAAACTGAATGTACCATTTCTTAGGGCATAATTTGGAAACAAATTTGTGTTACCTTTGTTTTTTTAATCGCTGAGACTTACATCTTTGCTCAGCCATTAAAACTTATCAAGAACATATTTACTTAATAGGATCGGGGACATAACTTTTAACTAGAGTTTAATCTCTAAAAAACGGCTACGGTATCGGAAACGAAAAGTATACTAATTCAAAAGAGAATCTAAAAATAGCTTCTAATAATATGAAATATCATGTATGTTCCTTAAGAACAAAAATGTTTTCTCCCAAGACTCCATTTCAAGAGCAACACTCTAGGGGCAGAGACCTTATTAAAATGTTGCAGAAGGAATTCATAAATAAGAAATTTGGTAATGGTTTCTTTTGATTTTTCTGATGTCGGAAGAATTTTTAGTTTCCAGAATATTTGAATAAACTTTTTATGCATCTTATGCTCCACCAAACGGTTTCACTACTCGAATTTTCTCCATTTCATTGAAAAAATCTTTATAAGCTCGTAACTAAGAACACTTTCTACAACCAAATGTAGACACTGTGCATTTCTTTTCCGCCGCGACGAAGTAACGTTTTTTTTTTAGACAAGCTACGTGAGTGCAGGCAAACTTCGTGCCGAAAATATTAAGTTAACTTGATAAAGAACTCAATTCAAGACCGGGGCAATGACTTCTTTATACTTACATTGTCTGTACTTTAGGGTGTGCTGAAATTTATATAACATTCTTTCTGTCTTTTTCAGCTAGCCAACAAAAAGGAAGTATTGAAGTATTTGGGAAGTTCTACAAAATGAAAAGAGCCAAACATTGGCTGTTAATGACAGCGGCAGGTGAGTGAGTTTCAAGTAATTAACAACTGAACGAAAAGGTACAAATCCAGTTTGACGGCAAAAACTGTTACCAGTTATGCGAATTGTTGATGATGCAATTAAATAAATTTTTAACGTATTTTCGACGCTAATATTTTGTATAAAGTGCTGCTGTTGAGTCTATTGGCCTCTACGGATGCGGCGCTGCCCTTCAAAAAGGTTTCTATTGCTAAAACACCCGCCTCCACAAGTAGCACAACAAGTACAACTACCACAACGACAGAACCTGCAGTCGAAGAAGAGGAGGAAGAGGAGCAACAACAGCAAGTGGTGCCCAGTGGAGAGGAAGGCGAAAGCAAGGTTAATACGAAAACCAAATGGAAGAATCATAAGAATCTTAATTTAATTTTATTTCAGTCTGACAATGGTACAGTTTCAAAGAATTCCAAATTAACGGGCATACCACAAATTGATTACATCTGGGATCCCAATTTACCCAGGGAGCTGCATGGGTAAGTTTATTATTAAATGTATGTAAGTGTCTCCTAATCAAGTTTACTCTTCATTCTCGTAGCTTTAATCTCTCCACCTATCCATTTTTATCCACTGTACCGCCCCAAAATGAGATCCATTTCAAGTGTGAGGGTCTTCATGATGGTTTCTATGCCTCCATCGAGTACAAATGTCAGGTAAGCAAATCGACCTTGAGTTTGGCGTTAAGTAAATAAACGCCACAGTTGGTCAACCCTAAGTGAAGTCCAACACGTAGTTTCCTTTTCATTTGGTTGGCCCAAAACATTGAAACCTGTTTTTAAGTCACGATCTTGACCTGAAAAAAGAAATTAATAGCCGCAGATTAGTTATGGTTAAATCGGAGTTAACAAGTTGGAAATTTTTGTGCGTATTTTTTTTTTGGCAGATTTACCATCATTGCGTGTATGGAATACGTCACGATTTCTTATGCGCCAATTTTACGGCCTTTGATCAGCGAACGTTTATCTGTCACTTTGCATCTGATGTGGACTGCGAGGGATCACAAAAGTACTGGAATAGGTAAGGCAGAAAGCATTCCCAACTTTTTTTAAGTCCACACATAAATATAAGCAGATCCATTTGGATTGAATATCGTTTTGATGATTTTCAGCTCCTTTGGATGAAAATCTAAGATCAATTTAACACTAAAAAGATATTTTAACATCCAAAAAAGAGCTTTAAGTTAATATTCACTCCAAATGGTTACCAAAATCACTCAATGGATCTTCAATAACTTTCCTTTTTTCTCTGTGCAGGAACGACGAATTGTACATGGCCACAACGACCACATCAACCTCTACTACCACCACATTACCACCTCCTACAGCTCCCGCTAGACGTCGCAATCAAAGACCTCAGCGACGTCGTCCCTACGATCATCGCAGACCCATTGATGATTATTACTATGAAGAGGATCAGTATGATGATGATTACTATGAAGAGCGTTTGAATAGGCGTCACAAAATGCGACCACGTCATCGTAAGCCCCAGGTGGAACTGGACTATGATGATGAGTATGAGGAAAAGAAGGTAGAGGAGAAACCTTTGAGAAGGAATCGCAATCGTTATCGCGATGATGAAGAAGAACCGCTGGAAGATGACTACGAAGAACGACGAAATCGTCGTCGTGGTAAACCATCTAATGGACGTAAAGTCACTCCCCGTAAGCCCGGTCGAGTGGATGAACGGAGAAGCTTCAATGAGGAACGTCAACTGAACAACAGACGTCGTATTAGTGAAAAACGTACCACACCCATTTCGGCCCTGGACGATCTAGATGAATATGAGAAACCCGAAGCAGTGGATCAGGATCAAGAGGCAGCCGAAGAGCATACTTCACTGAAAGTTAAAACCACGCCGAAACCCTTGAGTGAATTCATAACACCCAAAGCAGCCGCTGCTTCGGTGTATGCGCGTCCCAGAGCTCCTCCGCGCATAGCACGTCCCGTACCGGTTAATGAAAAGAAGAAGTATTCCTATCCGGTGCAGAAAAACACTGCCACTACTCCAGCTCCTGCTGCGTCGGAGCAAGAGGATGAGGATTATTTGGAAGAAACACATCAGCAGCAGCAGGAGGAGGACTATGAGCAGGCACCGCCTGTGAGGACCACACCGTCTAGGCGACGCACCGTTAAGCCCACTAGAAGTACCCTCCGTAAACCGGTCACTGAGCGCAAACCCCTAGAGGAGGAGTACTATGAAGAACCACCCAGTCGCAAGCGTACTCAACCGACTAGTAAAGCCCGTCCGCCTGCTGCAGATGTGGATTTCGTGGATGAAGATTATGAAGATAGACCCGCTCCTGCTATACAAAGACAAAGATTAAGAGGCAAGCCGGCGGCACCACGCAAGCAGGTGCCACGTCCACGTCAACCCATAGTGGAGGAGGAGGAGGTGACGCCTGAAATTGAAGAGGAGGCAACTCCCCCCAAAACTAGAGCCAACTATTTGACTGGCAGACGCAATCAGAAATTGAGTGCGGCTACGCGACAAAGAGCTCTACCCACACCAAAAACCACACCAGCCACCACCGAACTGGAGGAGGAAAGTGAACTAGCCGAGCCGGAGGAGGCGCTTGAAGCAGAGGAGGAACCCCTGGCGCCGGCAGCACCTGCCAAACCACAGCGTCCCTCTTCGGTACGTGTCGTGAAACGACCTTTTTTGCCCTCTCGCGGCGGTAGCCCCTATCTACCACGTGGTCTTCAACCAGTGGGCTTGGGTGCCTTAAAACCGGCTCTATCTACCACTCAGAGTACACCGCTTGATATGGGTTCAACCATCTCGGGGGTGCGTCTATTAGAGCACGGTGCTCCGCTTCTACGTAGTGAGGATGATCCACCATTACGCACTACTCTACCTCCGCGTAGTGCTTTGCCCGCTACGCCCAAGCGTCCAGAGCAGCCGCCCAAACTCAATCTCGATGAGCTCTATGAGAATGACTATGATGTTACCCTAAATGATGCACTTGATCCCACGCTCAAACCGCTATCCCATACACATCAACATTCGCCTACGCATCAGCTTCCGTATCAGAATCGACCTTCTGTCTACAATCCATTCGCCTATCAACTACCACAACAGCAAACATCATCCGCATCCGCTTTACCATCTCAGCCAGCAGCGCCAGTGGCGGCGGCGGCCTCAGCAGCTGGCTATAATAGTGATTCCTATTTCTCATCGACAGATATACGCCGGCGGGCTATTATCCCGGCGCAAGGGGCGCGTCCAAATCGACACGAATACGCTGCTGCCGGAGGATCCTCCGCAGGAGCAGTGAGTCCTCAAATGGTGGGTGGCCGACACGCCCAGCATTTCTATGATGACTTTGCATATTAGTCGAGGTTACAAGTCTGTCCAAAAACCAGGTGAGTGCATATGCCAGATGGTCGTCCACTTTCATTTCCTAACATCCTCTTTAGTTTCTTCAGCTGTAAATACGTTTCCCCGAGGACCAAATGGAAAAGTTCCATGGTGCACGGTTCCAAAACTTCTTCTCCCTACAAATCTGTCTCTATTTTTAGTTTTTTAGCCAGAAAAAAATCTACTTATAATACTTTTGTTAAGGACAAACAGGGCAAATAAGTTTGCGCAAACAATTGAGACTAATATTTTGTGAACCATAAGTTCATTTGCGAACAAAATATGTTTGTCGAAATATTCAAATTATTTTTCAAAATGAAAACAAACAAAATTTGTACACAAATCATGGAATTTAACCACTTTCCGAATGGAGCAAATGTTTGTACAAATTCTTTTACAGCTTACAACAAAAAGTATTTATAAAAAAGTTTGTCTATAAGTAAATATAGGTACTGAACAAAAATTGTTATTACAAACATCTGTTGAAACATACAATTTTCTCAAACTTTTGCTACAAACTATTTACCCTATTTGCCCTTAACTGTTTACGTGTTTATACATTGTATAATACTCAATTGTCGTGATAGTAGCCGAGACAAACAAAACAAAACAAAAACAAACAATTTGGCCAATTTGTCTGCTAACTAATTTGTATCTAGTAATAACATTGATCCTCTGCTCCGCTACACTTCAGAGACACCAACATCAACCACAGGCGATGTCCTCTTAATGTAAATTTTAGAGAAAATCAAATAAATAATATCTTAATTTAAACAAATCAATTTGCAATACAAATTTTATATATTTGTTTGCCTAATATTTAAGCTTTGTCCAGAGACTTAAGTCAAAGTGCTTAACATTGAAAAGAAACAACAAAATAAACTTAAATCAAAACACCCTTAATCAAAAAATTGTATTTTATTTTCACTGAAGATCCGGTTCATTGGAAACCAGACAGATTTTGAGATTTTCCGTTTCCTCTTCCAAATGGTCTAGTTTTTTCATTAAAATTATCTGGAAAAGGGAATGGTATTGTTAAGTAAGTATGGTAAAAATATGTACCCAGTTATAAAGCTCAAACCTTGGCTGCTGAGATGATTTCTGTGGCCACTTTTAGAGGCATATGCTCTACAGATTTAACCAAAGCCATGGGTCGTATTTTGGCTATGTCCTCAATGGATCTGAAGCCAGCTGTATAGAGTTGCTTGGCGCGATTCTATAAATAAGAAAAGAATAGATGATGTAAATACATAGAAATTAAAGTAGGATGGCGCCAAAGAAGTCCTACGATTAATGAATAATAAAAGAAGAACAAAATCTTCGAGTTTAACAAATGTTCTTAAAAACATTCCTGAAAGTTTCCCGATTTATTCATTTGCCAATGTATGCTTATATAATGTCACGTGTCACAATAACCTGGGCTGTATTTGCTAGATTCAAATTTCTTCCTTGTTCTGATGTGTCTTAAAAAAGCAGTGACCATTTCATTTAATGGCTTTGTGGTCTTCCCAAATTTGTTGTTGTGGCAGTGTACGAACACTTGTTCCAGCAATTTTAAATTGCTCATATGTCGAGACAACTTTCATTTCATCAAAGAGTAGCACACACAATTTTTCATCCTCGCTTAGTTCGACGTTTTGCTGCATTAGTCCGATGACAACATCCAAAGTTCCAGTCTTTATTTCTAGTTTTCGCATCCACCTTTGGAGTGTTGTGAGGCTAGGCAAAGAAAAACCTTTTCCATACAAATGATTGTATGCTCGTGGACCAGCAGCATGCAGACTTAAAACGTATGAAATGTCTGCCGAACTCCATACAACCCTTCTTCCACCGCTTTTTAACTTTATTAGCTGCTTTTCCGAAAAAATCGTCGAAAGAGTTTCTTTTAGGACCTTGTACTCCTTTAATTCATTCTTAAGCTTTGTATTTTCCCATTCGAGATCTCTAATATTATTTTTAAACTGAATATCTCCAGATGTGCAGCAGACTGTATAGTTTTCCGTCTTTAATATGAAAAATAAAAATAATAAAAATACTTGCATATTTACACATTTATAAAAAATACGTACTCCGTTTGCGAACCGCAGTCTTTATATGTGCTGTCAGATTATTCTATTCCATGAACCACAATTTTTTTGGGTACCGCATTTGGCATCAATCGTAGGCGCTTAGCTGCTTTGTCTTGAGATGTAGTCGTTTTCCAGTCGACGGGTTCAAACAGATTTTCGCAAGCTCAAGTATTTTTCTTAATACTAACGCCTATAGACTCTTCCCATATTTTTTTTCAATTCCTTGGGAACTCGTATGAGTTTAACGTTACTTCGCGCAAACGATTTACGGCAAACAACACAATAACTCGACATCTTTTCACACACTAAAATCAGAAATGACAGCACGAATAAGACTATTTATCCGTAACCTACCTTTCGCTTCAAGCACTCACAGCATGCTGACCCTTTGGCCCTACAAACAGAGAGAGTGCTGTCAGGGACGGCTTCACCTTGTTAGATCCACCATGATTATCAGTACTTGGCAGGCTGTCAAAATCCAACAGGCTCGTATCGGACTAATATTTTTCGGATTTTTTTGTTTGTTGCTTTAACCCTTACGTGAGGAGAAAAAATTACCTTTTGCATTTATTGTCGTACGAGTATTAAAACTGAGGAAGTAAATTTTATTCATGTTCCAATGATGGAAAAAATGAAAAGTGTGTGAAGATTCCTCAGGATGTAGTTTTGGTCCAATTGGAAAAATCTGCCATACAAATTTTAAAGCTACCGATTGGAAGCCCTTAACCAACAAAGGCCAGGTGTCGAATATGAGAAGTCTCATGCCAGATGCAATACCAGAGCCGGAGCGTGAACCGGCGCGTGAACCGAAAATCATTCAACATAGGGCATAGGTTGCTACAGTTGGCTGCAAATGTACCCCACTGCCAGTCTAAGGGTTAAACACAGAAAATGTTACCGTTTCACTCACATGAAATTAGTAGGCTCACACTCATTTGTCAATATACAATAAGGGAGAGATTTTACGGACGGGAGCACCTTATACTCATTGTATCATTGTTTCGAGTGAAAGTGTGTGTGTTTTTCTGCTCCGAAAAAAAAAAAAGGTTTAATAAATAATTTTAAAGGAATCTAATCTTTGTGGTAAGTACTATGTGTTAGCACCTTGTTAAGTACAAACAACCACCACAGTTCTTGTAGTTAAGGGGAATTTGTGAAGCAAAATTCAACTTTGCAGAGCACTACCGAATTTTGCTTAGATTTGCTGAGGCTGCTTCTTGGTGCACCTTGTAGAGCAGACATGCCCAAAAGTAGCATACGGCAGAGCACTCTCCAATACTTACAAAGAAAACACCAATACATCGTTGTTGGTCAGTTTGGTTGCACGCGCAAACGCCAATCAAATAAGTGAAAAATCCCGGTTTTTGTTCTACGCGACGCACACACATACGAAATGCTTGCATGTGTGTCGTTTTGTATGCCTCGCGCCCTGCATGTATACGACCAGAAATTTCATACGAAGAAAGAGCATACGGCTGGGCATAATGCAATAAGTATAAGGTGGTCTCGTCGGCAAAAAGTAGTCCGTTAACTATGCCAATAATAAGTGCGAGTGAAAGGGTTCAGCGTAGTAAGTGATTTACCCTTGGAGCATAGGGTTTAAAGTTGCCTATTATGAAAAAAAGAGTTAGTTATTTTATAATTTAAATTTTAATAATTTTGAACTTGAGGCTGTGCAGACCAGAGTTGGCTCCCACAATGTTCTCCTCACTAAACATTTCGGTGCATTCATAAATTACATTTCTTTTGCACAAGGGTTAAAGTTTGGAATACAAATTTTTCCGCACACAACCAAAAAACGAACAAGTCGGCAGCCGACGAGTCAATACATTTGTTGTTGTTTTCGCTTCGAATTTGGCAATTGTGCTTGTCATCTGCCTAGCTTGTGTGAGATGACGAGGCAATATTTAATGCGTCTGCGAGGCGCCAGCTCCATTAAAAGAACTCTTGGGAGCAATGGGAGCAAAAATAGCAAGGGCGTGCCCGTTACTGTTGTAGAGCCTTCAATTCCGCGTCAGTTTCACTTTATCTCTGGGTGAAAAAACATTAGGCTGGAATGACTATTTCAATTTTTGGGGACAATTATTGTCGCAATTTTTCATTCAAACATATTCTGTCTCTCGTACACCAACGACTTTCCCCTATAGACAAAAAATTGGCTAAAATTCTGCCTAAAAATTTAAAGTGTCAATCTGAAAATTTACTGATATCAATCTTCTTTTTCACCTTCTCTGATTTCAAGAACTTTTGCATTAACTTTGTTAATTTAGTGTTAAATAACAGCTACAGAAACCCTGAATGGTCTAACTACTCCGAATCGTCACTTTTAGTCGCAGAGCAACATATTTTCAACTGAATTAGTTTTGTCATCCAATTTTTTTACACGTTTTTCGGGATCCTCATGGACAACTCTTACACTTAGTACCATTCCTGGTTATACTCACAATTTTAACAGCAGGCAACTCCAGCAAAGGTTCCAGCTCCAAGGTCCCACACCTATCCATTTTACTAAGAATACGCTCGAACAATGGTTTATAGCACCAGAACTCTTCCATTTGATCGCACAATCGGACTATAGCACTAGAAGCGGCTATGGACTGGCTAATCAAATGCTGTAGAGTTCCTCGCTCCACATTATACTTTCCAGCCACACTGGGAAGGGGCTGTATATCCAATATATCCGCCAGTATCAACACTTTATACAAACGATTCAATTGTAGAGCCAAGGGACCCTGTACAGATTGATTTTTAAAGAGTTTGGCAGCATGAGCCTCCGTAAAACCCAACTGACGAAATAAACTCTGATTCGGTAAGGACAGTGAGGAGTAGACTCGGAACAATATACTCGCATCGGTGGGAAAGAGCTCATCGCCACGTTCGTTGGAGTTGAAACTAACCACCAGGTACAAAAGATGCAGGTAATTGGTTAAGATTAGTTGCTGTTGAGCCATCTGGAGTTCTTTGTGTATGGCATAGGCACGTTTATAGTCAATTCCCGCCTTAAAGGCGGCTCGACCAATCTGGGTTAGTTGAAAAAGTGTGGATTGGCCTATCAGCAAGCGACGCTGAGTGCCTGGATTGACCTCCTGAGTGGTAATGATATCAGAGCAGTTATTTTTCGACTGTGAATTGCTCTGCTCGGGGGTCAGTTGAAGCACCTTGTTTTTGAACATTTCACGGAGTATTCGCAGAACCAGCTGATCCACGGCTACTTCTAAGGCAGCAGCCTGAACTGCCAATAAAGTGCTGTTGACCAAACGATTCAAGTCCCGGCGACATTTGGCCAGATTAAGACCAATTACGCTGAGAATAAGAGACTGACAAAGAGAAAGAGAGGTTAAAAGAAAGTTAAAATGAAATTTCTGCTTTATTCACCTGCAAACCCACCGCTTCCAGCTGATCCATTGAACTCAAAGCCTTGTCCATGGGCGAGAATAGCATTTGTCCCACTTGCAGATTATCCTTGCTTTGTGCTATGAGTATACTCTCGCCCGCTTCACCCATACCCGCACGTCCAGCGCGACCCACCATTTGTTTATATTTACACAAAGTCATAAACTCCTGACCCACATACGGAGCACGTATAATCACCCGCTTGGCTGGCAAATTGACACCCGCCGCCAAGGTGGAAGTGCAACAGATCACTGTGATTACACCAAATCGATAGGCAGTCTCTATATACTTTCGCTCATCCGTGGTCAATCCGCTGTGATGATAGGCTATTCCATAAGGCAGGGTTTTGGCCAACACGGGACTAAGTATGCCACACATCTTGTCTAAGGCATCCATTAGATCAATTTTTTCACTCCGACGATGCTCGAGGAACTTTTGCTTGGGCACAATACGACTCAAGAGCATAGCCACATTCTCGCAATTCTTGCGTGTGGGACAGAAAACCAGGCAACAGTGTTCCGGCGAACATTCACTGATTAGACCAGCCAAATGATCCGGATCGGCACGCTCCACAGCTGGACTGTACTGCGAAGTATATAGAAAAAGGATTGCAAATAAGAAAACATGAAAGAAAGTCGGTCAAGCCCAACTATAATATACTCTGTAGCAACGAAAGTGTATGCTTAGAATGAATTGTTGTTATCTGTTGCTCATAACTGGACTATCGTTCACCTGAACTTTACGAATCTTTAGCGAATCGATATATAATCCTGATTCCTAGATATGTCCAGACGGTCGGAATCTATAAAACTTTCGGAGATATGACAGTTTTCCAAATTGCTGGAGCGGAAATTAAAAATAAACTTGATCTGCCAGCAAGTATAAGAAGTTTTTGGTCCACACATGTCGAATCTGTATCTCTTACTATCTCTGAGATCTGTGCGTTCAACGGACAGACAGACGGTTCGGTTCAAAACCGGCTTGCAGCCCTGAACAAAACGAAACTGCATCGGTACCAACGTTTCGGTACGTGAATTGAAACGGTTTATTTCAGTTACCAGTTCCGGTTTCGGTATTAATCCCTGATTATAATACACTTTTCAAGAGTATACAAATTGTGAAGAAAACTTACATTGTAGTTAACAGTGCGGCTATGCACAAAAATATCCTCCAGTGTTTGTCCTTCTGCATGGACTTCCAACAGATCTGAACCACATTTGATATATTCCTTCAGCTCCACCGGACGAAAACCTCTAGTATACACATCAGCCTTAAGGAAGGAGGAAATTTCGCAGAGATTTCCTATGGTCGCACTCATGCCCACTATTTGTATGTCAGCTAAAGGGAATGAACTTTGTTACCATGCTCCAAATTTCCAGGAAAATGCAAAACCAAATACCATTCAAAAACATGACCTTGGTGAGAAAGGCCTCCAACGTGGCTCCTCGTCCTCGCTCGCCTATCAGATGCAGTTCATCCACAACAACCAAACCGATTTCATGGGGTCGCTCTGCCTCGATAAGGCTATCCATGAGCACTGCTCCTTTTTCAATGGAAGCTATAAAGAGGCTACGCCTGCGTCTTCTAGGTGCCGGTGGGCATTTGCCCTTGCCTGCGGTATACTCCTCCACCAGAAAGTCCAAGGCAATGGCAAACGGTGACATGGCACTAACCTTCTCTTGGACAATGGATACATAGGGTAGTATGAATAAGACATTTCTCTCACGGCACATTAACTCGCGCAGCATCAGAATTTCGGCTACCAGAGTCTTGCCTCCGCTGGTGGGCAAAGCATAGATCAGATTCTTACGTCGCCGTATGGCAGGCAATTGCAGACACTCATCCTGCCATTCTGTGGAGAAAATGATCAAAGGATTAGTTGGGAACTGGGCTAAGGGTGACTCCAGCTTACCATAAAGATTCTTGATGCCTTTGTGCTCGAATATCAGCTTCCTTACTCTATCTGGCAGGCCGTAGAACTCTCCTTTGGAGGGGAAATTGGCAGGCTGGATATTCTGCTCGAATTCCGCAAAAGCCTGTGTCTCCCAGTTGAGTGGATCCAGCAGGGAACGATTCATTAGCTGTTCACAGGTCTCATATTGGGTGCCCTGCACCACGCCCTCTATGAGCGACTTGGATATTAGAGATTGCTCCTTCTCTGGCGTTTTGGGTTTCTTAAAGGCCACTGCCTCCATGAAAAGCTGGGTATTCTGCACCAGAGGATCACTGTAGTCCTCGCCGTCTTGAAATATATCCTCCATTTCGGCTATGCTCAAGTCATTCAAATTGATCTGCTTGAATAACTCTTCGGCGGCAGGTTCCTCTTGATCAGTTCTCAAATCGATCTGGTTGTTATCTGGGCGGGATGTCGTGGGTTTGCTCTTGCTGCTTGTGCCCGGCAGACCCAAGGTGACATCTGCGAACAGGCCATCATCAGAGCTACATTGCTCTGTTATGTCTCTACTCTGAGTCTGGGCTTGAGTACCAAACAGCCGCTCCTGCTTGCCACCACTTAGTAGATCTTCCAGTTTGACATTGGAGAAGAAACTATCCTCCTGGCCGTCCGCTTCGTCGGGCCAAAATAGACTCTCGCTGCAGTGGCGCTTGGCCTGCAGCTGCTGCTGCAGCTCATCTTCATCCAAATCTACATTTCGTTTGTGTTTTCCCGTGGGATTTTCCGACAAATGTTTTGGGTTCGACATTCAGGGAAATCTTTGGCGCTCACATTACACAGGGCTGCATTAAACTAGAGATGCACTTAGGTTTTACGTGTCACGGTGATTGCTGCTATTACAGTGACTTGGTGGTGGTGACAGTGACAGATTGATTCACGATTCAGTCACTACCTGTTTGAATAAAGCAACGATTGCGGTAAATGTTTACTAAGTAAGGTAAGCCACGCCAAAAATCTGGAACTATTTTTCCTTGGTGAACCGCGAAATATCTCAAATTTCGAGCAGAAATTTTTGAATGGAATTTCAAAGTTTTAATTTTTGTCCATAAAAATAAATGCTCGATCACATAAGGGCATTTCGTATACATTAAATATGATTAAAAAGTCAAAACGAAGAGCAATTTCAATTCGTTTTTTACTTTATTTCATGGCTCTTAGCACTTTATCCAGCTACCAAAATATCTGCTAACGTGACACAAACAGAAGACCATCCATATAAAGAAAAAGATTAGCGATTACTGACACAATTCTTAAGCCCAAATTTGTTTAATATCCTCTTAATAAATTGTCCCTTTAAATGAATTTGTTCAAAAAAAATCTACACACTTCACGCAAAAATGCTTCCTATCTTTAATACATTTCCACTTTAGGACCAAACACATTTTTCACAAATTCATTAAGTTTGGGGGTTTAATTGGTCTAATTGTCTTATTAAATTCTACATCTCTAAAATATATTTCTAAGATTTCAAGTCGATCCGAGTAATCGTTTTGGATATACATTTTAAAGAAGTTGCGCGCTCCAGGGTAGCTGGGCGCAGCACTCAAAACTTTAAACGCGTTTTTCTCCAAGCTGTGTTTTCAAAGCCATCCCAGGCCTGTCGAAAGCGGACTCCGGGCCCGGGTTCTTTTCGCTTTGCCGGGTTCTTCTCATTTTGCACATAGTTTATTTAAGTTTTCGCCAAAAATCCGGGCTCCGGGCCCCTCTCAGAAGTCCGGGCCCGGGGGAAACATGTTTTATGTTCACTTATGATCTTGCTAGGAGTTGTCAACTTTTAATATTATACAAAATTATTGAAAATAGTCCGGTTTTTCCCGGACGAAATCCATGTAACCCCTTAAGAAATGCTCTCCTTGAAATTAGTAGGAACACACTTGTGCTGTTTTGCCTTATTGCCAGAGATATATTTATTTGGCTTCTATCACCGTCACTTTTGTTTCACTGAGTCACTGTGATTGTTTCCTTTTTTTCCAGTGACGGCTAACTTGAGGGACGGTCACACTGCGGCGTCGTGAGCGCATCAGAGGAACTCGGAAGTAAAAGGAATGAACATCGCAGTTAAAGTCTCGCCGTAATTTTTGCTTAGCTTAGCTTTTTTTTTTTTTATTATTGTTAAACCTTACCCTGGCATAATCAAGTTCACAAAATGAGAGGCAATGGCTGCGATTGGTACTTGGAACACTTGAAAACCAAAGCGAAGTTCGTCCTGGCCAAGGGTAATAATACCGTCGGAAGGCATTCCGTTTGTAGGATTGTGATTACCGCATATGACTATGTTTCCAGACAGCATGTCAATTTTGTTGTAAGCGACTCGGGTGTGGTGATCAAGTCGATGGTAAGTTTCTGAATTTCACAATTGAAAAATCTACTAACGGTATTTGTATTTGCATGTGTGGGTGTGCTTTGTTTACGTGTGTGTGCTCGTGTTTTCTATGTGAACGCAGAATGCCTTGAACGGAGTCTTTATCAATGAGACAACGCGCCTAAGCGAAAAGGTGGGCCAATTGCCCTTAAACGATGGCGACCGCATCGGTCTGGGAGTAGAGATCGAAGCAGCTGACGTGCAGGCTAACCACGCGGTGTTCGTGCTTAAAAAAATGATAATACCCGGCGAGGAGGAAGTGGTGATTTTGTCGGATGATGACGATGACACCATGCCGCTGCCAGAGGCCAAAACAGCTCCTACTACTTCTTCTCTGGTGCACCTACCTAAAATACCAGACGTTAAGCAGGAGCTTTTATTGAAAACCTCCCAGGAGATTGAGAGCATCTTTGGTAAACCAGATGAGGCCATTTTGGACTCGGTACTACACCTGAATCCTTATGTGTACAATAAGCTGTCCTCTGGCAAAGCGAAAAGAACCTCTGGCAAGATACGCGATGGTGATTTTATAGAAATACCCGAAGATGATATGCCTCCGCCTCCACCTCGACCTCCAAATCCACCCGCAGAGGAGATCATTCTGAGCGATCACGATGACTATGATGAGAACATGGCCATGTCGCAGGCCGTGCTGCAGGAAATGAAGGAGGAAATGGATGATGAAGCAGAGTTTATTTTAGAATCTGACCAAATTAAAGAGGAAGAGGAATTCTTGGATGCTCCTCTTATGTCTGAACACTGGGAAGGAGATGAGGACGATATAATAACTATAGAAGATGATGATGAGGACCTGTATAGCAAAGTGGCCGATTGGTCGTCGAAGTTACTTACCCAAAATGTGCCTGATATGCCGATGGAAATGTCACAGGCTTATCCCCTAGAGCAGAGCTGTTCGGAAGCAGAGGAGGACGAAACTGATACAGAAGATGAGATACTGGCACAAATGCCAAGACGTAGCAAGGCATTTCGCATAGACAGCAGTTCCAGTGAG
Organism: Lordiphosa collinella; assembly: GCA_018904265.1. Taxonomy (NCBI): domain Eukaryota; kingdom Metazoa; phylum Arthropoda; class Insecta; order Diptera; family Drosophilidae; genus Lordiphosa; species Lordiphosa collinella. Next base: position 212,565 of record JAEIFV010000219.1, read on the forward strand.
GATGAGTCTGCTGACCATGCAAAGCTTCAGGGTAAATATGAATTTTGTATTAACATAATTGTTACAGCGAAAATAGACTTTTGAAATGACCTACCGTGCTTTATAGAGCAGGTTGATTATAGCATTTCCTCATACTTGGTTTCTTTCAAAAACTCCCAAAATCTGAAGTTATGGCCCAAGAACCGTTTTATGCAAATTTCACAGTTTTAGAACCATTACCCGCTCATTTCTTATCTTTGGTACAAAGTATAACAAGTAAGAAAGTCGGTCCAGCCCGACTATAACTTACTCTATACCTGTGAAGTGCTGCCATTGCGACCAGTGCTGCCCATAATTGTTTGTTTTCCTTATAACTCGACTATCGTTCATCCGATCTTTACAATTTCTTAGGCGGATCGATAAATAATCGTGATTACTAATTATGTCCAGAAACAGTCCAAAAACTTTTAAGAATGGTGAAAAAACAATTTTTTTTTTAAGTTCCAGCCAATTTTCTATCACATCTTGAATTTTAAGTTTCGCTTTAGCCCTTGAAGTTAGAGCTCTGATGCCTTGCAATTTATTATAGAAATATTTTTTTAATTGTTTATAACGAATTTTTACTAAGTTTTTCCGGAAAATCTGGAAAAAAGAAGGGGGCGAAGGAAGTATAATAGAAGTAATCGAAGTCGGGCGACATCGTCAAGCTGCCCGATGGACAACGCTCGAAAAGTGATTTGAAACGTTTGTCATTTGATAAAGATACCGATAAGGGCCCAGGCTTTGTGATGGGAGATCGGGACAAGTGAGAGGAATATGAAATATAGCTTGGTTGGGTTTTACTTGGGTTTCCCCAATCCATGCAACAAATGTTGAGCTATAGACAGGTCCTAGAAGAGTAGCAAACGGAAATGAGAAAATTCGGTGCAAGGCAAGGTCAAGGTTATGCGTCCTAAAAACAAGGGAGGGATGTAGGAGCCTGTGCCTTGGATATCATACTATTCGACAAGGCTGTCGATTGGGGATAAATAATGTTCAGTTGATTCGTAGACTTCGATCGAGAGCTAACCAAAATACATTCCGAGAGCTAATATAATCCGAAAGTATTGTGTGTAATTATTTTGCGTGTACGGGTTGTTACACTGGCGACGAGGATTAAAAAAAAAACTTGTATTAATTTTGGTTTGCATTTGGACTTCGGTTATCGCGAGTGATTGGGTAAACTGTGTGTTTGGCGAGACCGAGGTGTGACTAAAGCTTTCCAGTGCGAGGCGTTGGAGAAGACCTTTTCTGCGTAGAGAGTGTGAGAAATGGTTGCGGTCATTCAAGATTTATATTGAGGCAGAGAAGATTATGAATTCAGCGGCAAGTAAAGATAAGTATACAATAATATTTAGAGATATATATATCACAAAAAAAATATATGAAAATATAAAAAAAAAAAATTAAAAGAAACGGGTCTCGAGCAGCAAGAGATACCTGACAAAGGTCGGGCTATAACTTGTGTACTACCTGACAAACTGTCTGCCGCTAAGTGACACTAGACGACGGTCTCGAGTAGCATGATTATGAGATACCTGTCAAACGTCGGGCTATAACTTGCTTGCTACCTGACAAACCTGTGGCACAAAGAATAATATCCTTAGAGGTATAAAGAGAGTCTAGTACTTATTAAAGGGACAATATATATATGTGACAAGATTATTAAGGTAATATTAATTTTCAGTAAAGATGGCACGACAAGCCAAAGCAGCCTTTCCTATGTGAGAACATAGATAAATCGAGTCTGAGAAAAGAATGGGAAAAGTGGCTATGATCATTTCGTATATATGTATATCGATGCTGTTCGTTAAAGGAAATACTATTGCATCTAGGCGGTAGCCAGCGATAGAAGGTGGCATACTCAATACCCGAAGAGTGGGAATAATACGAAGGAAACGTTGTGCAGACAAAGAAATAGAGAAGGAAATTACTGCATCTAGGCGACATGCAACATCAAGCAGATCCGCTATCACTGAGTGAGTTGGGGGATGATGTATACTCCGTTCTTGTCAAGACTTACGGAATAGCCTGATTCTACTTTTGAACAAATATGGAGTCATTTGCTCAGCGAGGCATGCGTTCCTCCTTCATGGCTGCGGACACCCGGGTCGCTATACTCGGGCATAACGTATACGCAATGTCTAATCCTCGGCATGCGGCGAATTCATCGCATCGAAGAGCTGGTCAGACGTGTAAGTGTACCATCCCACGATAAAGAAATGTATGTCCCCAAGTCGCTAAAGACCATGCCCACAAGCAGCAGCCAATGTGATGACATCTTCATGTTGGCCAGTGAATCAGTTGGGAGGAATTTTTGGTAAAGCTGTTTAAAGACCCCATCACATTTTGTCATCAGAAAGGGATCATGATATGAAGAAAAAACAAAGAGGGACGCTGATCTGGACTACTTTTAGGCTGGAAATTTAAAATGGTACATTTTAAACTCTATTTTCTGAAAACAAAGCAAAAAGCGCTCCAGCGGATGTAAAATATTCAAACAAAATAAAAAATAGGGAAAAGTTAACTTCGGCTCCGCCGAAGTGTTGTATACCCTTGCAGTTTGTTTTTCTAAATAAGACTACTTTTCTGACCTTAATTTTCTATTGAAGCTATATTATATAGATGTCCGATTTCGACCAAATTCGGTGGAATCATAGAAAAGCATTGTAAACTAAGAAATACAAAGTTTGGAGGCGTTTCCATTGAAAACAAAAAAGTTTTTCTCACTAAAACTAGTTTTTCGACCGATCGTTCCTATGACAGCTATATGCTATAGTCATCCGATCCGGTCGGTTTCGACAAATGTGCAGCGTATTTGTACCAAAAGACTTCGTGCAAAGTTTGCTGAAAATAGTTTTCAAACTGACGGAAGAGATAGCAAAGAAACAGACAGACTGACGGACAGGGCTAAAGATCGTCGTGCTGATAAAGAATATATATACTATATGTGGTCGGAGATGCTTCCTTCAATGCGTTACAAACATTCGCACAATTTTATAATACTCTCTGCAAGGGTAAGCCATGTCGCGGGTGATTTGTGAGGTGGCACTCTTAACTCTTACTTAAAGTTGCCAAACATGATGGCAGATGTTGTATGACCTAAAACTAAATCTATGGTTCCGTTTACAAATACCAAGTATGAGGAAATGCTATACTCCACCTGCCCGACAATATATGCAGGGTACCATGAAAAGTGTGATTAGATTTTTTTTGTAACACTGATCCATTTGAATAACATCTAATTCGTTATATTATCTATATTTCAGACACTTCGGCAGTTACAAAGGTTCGAGCTTGCCAGGTACGGCTAAAATCCATTCGCAGTGAGATGATTTTAAGTCTGGATGATGATGGTTCTTCTTTATATACACGTCGCCCGAAGAAACCCACAATGGAAGAAGAGATTATGGATTGCTTAAATAGAGAATGGGCCTTGACCCAAGAAAATTCCGTCTGTGAAGATGATCTTACTGAGCCCGAGGACGAGATAGAAAAAACGATTAAGAAATTGGTTGATCAATCAGCTGAGCCTGATGCTAATAAATCCCTGCCACAGGACCAATCCAAGAAGTCTTCAATAAAAAAACGCTCAAATTCATTGGCTGCTCGTGAGGACTTACAGCTGGAAAAGAGTTTGCTTGCCAAAGATACCAATAATGTGACTGCAGAAAAGACTATGACATCTAAGAAATCTTCCTCAGCTGAGCCTGATGCTAATAAATCCTTGCCACAGGACCAATCAAAGAAGTCTTCTATAAGAAAACGCACAAAATCAGTGGCTGCTCGTGAGGAGTTACAGCAGGAAAAGAGTTTGCTTGCCAAAGATACCAATAATGTATCTGCAGAGAAGACTATGACATCTAAGAAATCTCCCTCGATAGAAACTCCCAAGGATAAATCCCTAACCGCTCAAGAGGACTTGAACACTAAAACGAAATCTCCTGAGAAGAAAGAGTCTGAAATCAGTATGCAGGCTGCAGCTAAAAAGCAGAACATGCGAAAACGCTCCAAAACCTTAGCCTCGCGAGATGATTTAGAAATAGAAACTAAATCTCCGGAAAAGGAGAAGATCAAAGACTGTAACATAAGGGAGGCTGCGGCTAAAAAGCCGAAATTTAGGCAACGCAGTAAAGAAGTGGATTGTAGGGAGGACTTGGACATAACATCTAAATCTCCCGAGAAAAAGGAGTGCGAAATCAGTAAGCAGGCTGCGACTATGAATCCGAAAATGAGACAACGGTGCAAAACCTTAGCCTCTCGAGAGGATCTAGAAACAAAAACTAAATCTCCTCAAAAGGAAAAGGTCAAGGAGAGCCTCATAAGCGAAGAAGCTGCGGCAACAAAGCCAAAGTTGCGTCCACGCGCAAAATCCGTGGCCGCTAGAGAAGATTTGCTAGTCAAGAATGCATCTCCAATAAAACAGCCAGACGATGAAGCCAAAGTCAAGCCACCAATGCGTCAACGTTCTAAGACCGTATCGGCTCGAGACGAACTGTTAGAAAAAAAATCACCAGAGCCAAAAACATCCGAGAAAACTACTACAAAGTCTCCTCTGAAATCGGCCAATTCTAAACCAGTAAGTTCTCGCCTGCGAAATCGTTCCAAATCCTGTTATATGGAACGTCCGCCCAGCCCCGACGAACTCTCCGACGACGACTCTCTCCAGCAGCAGCAGCGCAACAAAGCCCAGAGCGATCGACCCCGTACCATTTCTCATAATGAAAATCACCTGGAATTTGAACGTGGACCTTTTGTAATAGATGCTCCTCACTTGCCCACTGGTCGCGGCCGTCTACGAGGCGTATCTGCCGCAAAAGAAAAGATACTAGAGCGTCAACGCTCATTAGAACAGGAAAGAGAACTGAAATCCAAATGGTATCAAAAGGCCAAGGATAAGAAAAAGGAGTTTGCCGATATCAAAGAGAAACGCAAGGAGATTCTCAAGAAATTGACCACAGAAAAGAAACCTCAGGAGGAGGAAACCACACAAAGCTCTAATAAAAGAAAATTCCAGACCACGGTACCCACTGTGAATAACTCTAACCGTGGTGGCTTCCTCACCAAGGATGTGGAGCAGCAGCAGCCGCCATCTAAACTGCCCAAACTGGGTGCTATCAAAAAGTCCCCGCCGACGCGTCGTGCCACCACTGAAACATTTTCACAACAGCTACAAGCTGCAGATCTGGGTCCACCCACTCACAGCAATCGTCCGCCCGAGCGTCGTGAGGCAGAACGTGCCCGCAACCAACGTACTTGCAATCGTGTGACATTTGCCAGCATGGAAAGGGAATTTCAATTGCGCAAGGAGCTGAACAAGGAGGCGCGTAGCCATCGTCATGTGAGATTCAATGATGTGCCAAAAATTTATTACATAGAGCGTGTCAGAGGCAATTCATACAATAAAATTGGAGGACGCAAGGAATCCTTGAAGTTAACTTTGAGCACCTATCAAGAGCGTCGGAGTTGGATACATGAGTTTTATCACCAGAAGAAAGATCATACAGATCACATGGGGAATATACTTAGTTGGGCCAATCAGTGGTTGAAAGTCCGCAGTGCGGATGTGGTGGCTGAATCGGATGTGCTTATGCCCATACCCCATGAGTTTGCCAATTACAAACAATACAAAGAGTAAGTCGGAATCCTTTTTTTTTCTAATTATTTATACTAATTTATTTTTTTTTCAGAACTTTTGTACCCCTCATGAAACTAGAACTACTGAACACCATCGAGCGGGATTACAAAACGGCCAAGGACAAATTTGAAGTGACTCTAAAGAGTTTCACCAAAGAGTCAATGAATCGCTATACTTTAGTAACCAGATGTAAGTACATAAACCTTTGAAGCAATTCCATAACCAATTTCTATCCTTAATCTAGATGAGAAAAATCCTTTGGTTAAGTTTTATCTGTACACACTGTCGCATGAGTCCAAGCTGAAAGAGACGTTTGCCAATCTTTTAAATTTGGTTAGAATTGCGGGTAAGTCTAGACTGGACACTGGTTTGTTGGAACCCCAACTCTCACTCTCTTTTTCTCTCTTCGTTTAGGCAACCTGTACGAGCTAACCTTCCAGATTTTGCAGGAGGGCATAACCATGAAACAACTGAGTGAAATAAAGCACCTAACAGCACGTCCTATTGTCGATACTTTGAGAGTCGAAATGGGTGCCTTTAATACTGTCCATCAGCTGGGACGCTCACCACTTTTCCATCGTATACTCAAACCCTGCCAGAATATTCAAACGGTTCCCAAAATGTTGCCCAAAAGCACTGTTAAAAGCTATAAAGGATACTCACAAATGAATGAGCATCAAGTGGAAATTTGCCTGCACACTTACTCACGCATCATAGATGATGATATGCCAAGCATAACCCTAATACAAGGTCCTCCGGGCACTGGCAAGTCTGTGGTAATTTCGAATCTTTGCTTGCAATGTTTGTTTGGAAACACTGCAAATATTTTGGATCGAAAAATCCTCGTCTGTGCCCATTCCAATGCAGCTGTGGACAATATAACCACACGTTTGGATCGAGTGCGACAAAATATGTCTCAGCCTGCCTTTGAAATGTTAAGGTTTGGGCTTTACGAAAAAATGTGCAAGCCTGTACGTCGTTTGTCCTTGGATCATCACCTGCAACAGGCCAAGAACAAGAAGCGGGAACGTCTAAGCCCAGAACAGCGTGAGATCCTAAAGCAGCAGTATCAGGATTTAAAGACAGAAGTTGGTGAACTAAAAAAACGCAATGCCTTGGGCAACTATATGCAACAGCAGCTCCAGCAGAAGGAGAAACAATTGATTCATATGCAGGAACAGCTGGATCCCCCATTGACTGCACGCGAGGAAATGGAAATCTCCAGGCTTTGCGTAACTCGAGCTAATATCATTTGCACCACACTCTCCTCCTGCGTAAAGTTATCCAACTACATTGACTACTTTGATATATGCATCATAGATGAGGCTACCCAATGCACCGAACCCTGGACCTTGCTGCCTCTGCGTTTTGGCTTGCGTCACTTGGTTTTGGTCGGTGATACCGAACAATTGCCCGCGACTGTGATCTCACAGAAGGCTCAGACTTTTGGTCTTGCCAGTTCTTTGTTCGATCGCATACAGCGTTGTCTACGCCAAGAGTTGGACAAACCGGGAGGCAATCAGAACGTGCACACTAAGATTTACAAACTAAGCATGCAATATCGAATGCATCCGGAGATTTGCAAATGGCCAAATCGATATTTCTACGAGGATCAGTTGGTCAATTCACCTTGCACTCAGCGCTATGCCTCGCCCATTATTCCCTACTGTGTGATCAATTTGAGTTACACCCGGGACACAAACGATTCCAGCAGTCGGAGTATTAGGAACGATGAGGAGGCTCTCTTTGTGGCTCGCTTGTTGGTGGAACTGGAGAAGCATATGCCGACAAGCCGTTTTAATTATGGTCTCATCTCACCGTATATGAATCAATGTTATGCTCTGAATGAGGCCATACCCAAGCACATGAAGCTGACGGCCACCACTGTGGATTCTTATCAGGGCTTGGAGCGCGATGTGATTATTATGTCGAATGCTCGAACACGCGGATGTGGCTTTCTAACCAATTATCAACGTCTGAATGTAGCGCTGACCCGACCCAAGCGATGCTTAATCATTTGCGGCAATTTCGACGATTTACAGGTGAGAGGAAGAAGATTATTACTACAAACTTTGGAATAGACTAGAATTAGAACCAAAAGTATCCGTTTTGGAACGAGCTAGAAGCGAAGCGTTTATTTTTGATAAAATAACCAACAGAAGGGCAAGCAAAATGGAAAAAGCAGAGTTTCAACCTTATTCCATTGATAAACATTTACAAAACATTCTCCAAATGTAAATGTTTCCTGTGACGAATTTGGTTAACGATGTAACTTAAATTATATCGGCCCTGTTCCGAAGGCAAAATCGATTTTGGTGCTTACAATCTCGTTCGATATAAGATTGTAAGCAATTTAACCTTGCTGCCATAATACATAATTCAGGTGTTTCCATCTTAAATTAGCCTGCTTGCGCAGTTCTTTGACTCATATCGAAAGGCTGCAGGTTCAATGTTCTCCAGAAAGGTTTGGTCTTGCCGACAATGACGTTCCATAGTCGCACGTTGAAATCATGCTTTATCACTTTGCCTAACACGAACTTTTCTTCTTAATCGTTCTTGCTCATTTTAAGCTTCGTTGATCTTTAAACTTCTGATTCGAGCTGCTTTCCTTTTAATCAGCATGTACTTCCTCCGTTCGTCGAGCTGCGACATTTTGGTGTCGAGTTGCATTCTGAGAACTCTGACTTATGTTAAGATGACCTGAAATAGCACAACAAAGATTTCAATAATCAATAGTTTACCTTTGAAATAGACAAAGTTTAGAAAGCAGACGAACAGAAGAGGTGCAACTGAAATTTGGGAAAACTAATGAAAAAAAAAAAAAAACAAAAAGGACATATACTAAGCTTTGTGGTGGATGACCGCCTACTGCCGCCTTTTTTTAAACTGTAACCGACACGCAGAAGAAATAATCCAATTTAAGTTTGCGCGAAAATATCGTTTGTGCTTTTTTTTTACGAAATTTCCATTTTAATGTCAATTAGTCCTATGCCCACTGACTCATTACCTCGTAAAATATTACAGCGATAATCACTACGGTTATGGACAAGGGCGTACTCCGCTTTCAAAAGGTAGGGGCAGCTCTGTCTAAATGTTTCTAAAGTATTCCTATAATGATATGATAATTCGATATGAAATGAAAAATGTCGGAAAAATGAAAGTTAAAACAAATCGGATAGATCTCACCCCGTTAATTCATTCTGTGTTTTGAATCTGACTCGAAGCACTGGTTCACCGTCTTCTTACTTCATAGATTCCTTTAAGTGTCCCGGTCTCGCTTCTTGACTCTGCATTCCAACATGTTGTGTTCTGGATTTCCACAGAAATGACACAAAATGGTTGACGGTTTTGGTTTCTTGTGATTAGATTCAGCCCTGTCCTCACGGCCGGCACTGCATTTCTTCCCGAACGATTCGGATTTGTCAGGTTGGCACTATTATTATCCGTTTTCTAGCTTGTTTATAGAATTAATATAAGTATCATTGGCTCTATTTGACAATATACCACCCTCTGAATCGCTTTTATATTACGTTTTGATTTGTTTAACATAGAAAATTGTATGCATATTTTCATATATTATGCATATGCATTTCATGTTTTCAACTCCTTCAAAAATATGCAAATATGCGAAATCCGAGGTCTACTGGTCACACTGCGGAATGTTGCCTATTTGTTAGCCATCTCCAAATGGTAGCCACGACAGCATGATGCTTACATTGAACAATCAGACACGCGGACAAAAAAACCACGGAAGAGTCACCAAGTTGAGTGAACAAGTCACTGAACAACTTACAGAAAAAGAGCCGCTGAACAAGATAAAGTGAACAACTCACAGAACAAGAGTGAGTGAACAAGAACAAATGAACAACTGAAAAAGAACAACTGAACAAAAACGAACAATTAATGAAGAACATGTTCACTTGCTCAGTTTAGTGAAACAACTCAATTTTGTTCACTCACTCATAAACAACTCAACACTACAATACGTACACACACAAATGCGAATGACTTTTATTTTCTTCGCTCGTGCCCAATCGATGGGAACGGCATTCTCTGACCCTTTGCTTAAAGAGTTCGTAAATAACAATTATTTTTGGACAACGAAAAACGGTCAATTGTTATTTGCGAGCTCTTGACAAACCACATTCTTATCGTAAAAAGACACGATCATGTTTAAATTCTTAATATAGAAGCAATTAAAAAATAATTCCATTTTGCTTGTAGCTTGTGTTCTGCGGTCGGATCAGTCGCTGTAGATGTACTCACAGCGCGTTATGGATACACTCGCTGCTAATGTGAAATGGCGCACCAGTGAGAGTTCTTACAATTCTTGATTGTAATTTTTGGAGAATGTCACCCTTTGCTCACACAGACATTTCACATAATGCTTTTGTACATTAAAACTTATAATATCCATGTTATATTTCCCAATTTTAGTGGGGAACGAGACTTATTAATCATTTTGACTGTCTGACTTCCACTGATTTAAAGTATCCCGATTCAAACTTCAGCAATACAACACAAACTATTCTTTGTCAATTTGTATTAATTCATTAATTTATTCAACTCGTATTTTCCAGGCGGTGGAAATGTGGCGCAATTTGCTAGACGATGCACGTCAGCGTGGTGTCTACTTTGATCTGGAACGTGAGCATGCCGATGATTTGCCAAAAGCTCTTATGCCCAAATTGCTGGTGAAACCCATTCAAATCTAAAGACGATGATCGCATTCCCAGCTTTACCAAATGTGCCACAAATGAGATCTTCGATCTTAAAACAAAAGCTTAACCAAATACATTCATTTTTTGTATATTTTTATAACATCGATAGAGACTTGAAGATTTGCATTTGTTATGCTTTGCTTATTATGTTTTTTCTTGTTTTCTGTTTTTGTACACTTAATTCGTAAAACATCATTTGACTCGAATTTCTTTATATATATATCGTATATATATGCTCTATATAATCGTTCAACAGCATTTGAGAATTAAATCTATGCGGAATACGAAATAAACTAAAAATTATGTTTTAAATTACCAAAGGAACATATTGAAGAAATTAATTAAATAAAGGAATACAATCTGATTTTCAACTTTTCCTATGTATTGCACACAAAAAAATCATGGTTAAACAACAAAAGAGTCTTCTTCAGTTATACTTGATCTCACGGTTTACGTATTGTTCAGCTAGTTGATATTAAAAACCTAAAATGCCTCAAAATTAGCCTAAATTAATCGATAAGTAGTAGGTTTTTATAATATTTACTAACAACGACACACACACACGCACACACAACTATCATTACAAATTCATGAAAATTCTCTCCGTTTTGTTGTTCACTTTAAAATTAATGGAATCACTTAAACGAAACGTAACTCTGATTGCACTTAAATAAAAATATCAGTTAATAATAATAATAACAACAAAATATGCCTACTAAAATAAAAACATAACAAAATTTATGCTCCATAAACTAAAAAATATATGTTTTTCCTATGATGTTTACAGGTAGAAATTTTGCCTTAGTTGTTTGTTGTTACTTCTTTTCATAGACAAAGCAAACCGATTACTGGGAGTATTTAGTTTAGCATGTCGCCCAGAGAATCCTTAAGGGATTGATAGATTTGGTATTGTTGATCGGGCTTAAGATTATAAATCTGTGTCAAAAGCTTGGCCGGCGATGGAGTTCTGATGAAGCTTGAAATGTATACATTGACAAAGGTGGCCATCAGGAATTGACAGTCGAAACGATCCATAATGCCACCATGGCCGGGTATCATGTCGCCAAAGTCCTGTTGAGAGGGGAAAGAGGGGAGATTATTTTAAAAATAAAATAGAAAAGGTTATGATAAGAGTTTAGTTCCAGAAGTACGCTACACTCCCTAGACACGCACGATGGTACCCAGAGCCAGAAGCATTCCCCTTGAAAACCCCAAAAAGAAGACTTGGAACTGTTTTTGAACCGATTCAAGTTGGTCCGGATATTCGAGAATTGGTATAAACGTATCAAAATGTTCAGCAAAATACGGATGTTTGAAGAAAGTTTAAGTCACATTGTCTGCAATTCCCAAGGCTTTTTCTCAGTTGGATTTCTGATAACCTAAGTTCTGATAACCTAAGTTCTAAAACCCAAAAAGTTATATTTTGTAATTCATATTCTAAGTGCATTCAGGTTACTTCAGGAGTTCCCCAAGGTAGTCACTTGGGTCCATTGCTTTTTATATCTCTATCAATTATCCTCCTCCAGTCTTGTCTCGTTTTCGGGTGCTTATTGTACGCCGTGATATTCTCCAACTCTAGATACCACTCACCTAGAAACCATACTTCCTGTTCATATGTCAGAAATTTCGTTCTCAATTCCTAATCTTGTTGGAATGTAAGCTATGTTTTTCTAAAGTTGTTAAATCTGCGCATAGCAAATTCGCCAACTCGCCTTCTGTTTGGATAACTACTTAGTTGATGGTTTGTTATTCCACAGTGTCTTCTTTTCCTTGTTGAATCAATTTTCGTGAAACTATTTGTGGTCATGGTTCACTATTTTTGCATTTGCCTGTCTTAACCCCCTGGTATTAGCACAGAAAGTTGATCTAAGCCTATTTTTAAGATAAGCTTGCTGGCCTATGTTGCTGTAGGGTTCTGGGCCCAACCTTGCGGTAGCTGTACGTCTCTCATCGATCATTTCATTGCTGGCTACTTAGTTGTGTCACGGTATCCTGCGAAGGACAGTTTGATTCTGCTGCTTTGTTGGTACATAAAGTCTGACAGTTAAAGGTGATCCTGTGGCTGCTTACCTATCCTAAATGCGATGATCGCCTTTTTATTAAACTGTAATGCGAGTTTGTAATTACAAGCTAACTAAAGGCTATCACGGCTACTTCTGGAACTAATCGTAGAAGATGCTTTTTTTTTTAAATTTTTTCTCACTTACCTTAATCTTAAAGGCCCGCTTGAAGCCTGAAGCAAAGAAGCCACCGAAAGGTCCAATAATAGAGCTAAACAAGCTCAGCGATATCGAGTGCCAGATGTAGGGATACAAGCTCAAGGATTTGCCTATGCCAAACTGAAATTTGTTTTAATTTAATTAGCAAACACTTAAACGCCTTCCCCCTCCCTCCCTTAACTCACCAATTTCAAGCTATATTCCTGTGGTGTAAACAAATAACTAGGCACACACGACATGGTCATGCGTCCAAGTTCCTCCGAGTATTGTATGGGACATATGAAATATTGATAATTGCATAAAACATACGAGAAGAGTATGCCAAAGAGCACAGTGGCAAAACCACCACCAATAAATCCCTCCCAGGTCTTTTTCGGGCTTAGCTTAATGAGGGGTGTACGTCCAAAGAAGAAACCAAATACATAGGCCATGACATCATTACACACAATCATCGACACGGGCACTATGAACCATATAAGACCCTCGAATATATTCTGGATGATGAGGTATGACTGTGTGACCACAATTAGCAACGAGACATGTGTCCAGGCAAACAGACTAAACTGTTTGATATAATACTTCTTGACCAGCGAGAGGACAAACCACACAAAGCCAATAATGTAGAGAGCGAATGACAGGAAGCGATGATAGGTCACCAAGAACTTGAGATATTCCTGAAAGAAACGAAAAGAGAATGTTTAAATAAATGCATAAAATGTAGGTTTAGTTAACTTACCACACGATTGATGACCACGCCAAAATAATCCACCAGATTCTCGCCATAAAAGAAATAATTGGAGGTCAGTAGAAAGTACCAAGAAAGACTACGGAACCAGGGCAAACCGTGTATGCGATACACCTGGTAACCAATTGAGATAATCTCCTGAAAACATTTCACTTGCACCAGCAATGTCTGTAAGAAAATCGAACAAAAGAGGTTTAATGGGCTGCTGCTTAGTACTTTCAGTTTTCACTCACCGTAATCATCAACGCCAGCGGACCACCGTAAATGATCAATGCAAAGCCACAAATCATTATCCAAGTGAATATGCCGCGGATGACCCAATTCTTCCATCTGCACAATCAAAATTTAATTATGAATATATGAATTATATGCCTTGTACGCAGCTGTTTTGGAACTATTTTTGGAAATAAATGGAATGTGCACATACCGATCGGGCAAATCCTTCAAAGCCGAATCCAAGATCTCTGGTGTCTTATCAGTGCCTTGAGGCAAATTTTTAGCCAACTCTTCAACGAATTTTTCTTCTGGAATTTTTTCTTCCTCGGAATCAACCTTGCAAAAAAGAAATAGATATAAATTGTCACTTGTTTGTTGCAAAAATATGATTAGCTGTTCTTACTTTGTGATAATTACTATAAATAGTGCAGGCAAGAGAAAACTCATGAAATAATTATATGTACAAAAGAGTAGGAACAAGTCAAGCAAGGTGAATGTGTAACATACATACATACATTAGAGTGACACAAGAAAGAAGAGCAAAAATCAAAGGTTAATTTTATTTCTTCAAGCTTTTTTTTTCATACGATCTGCATTAAATTTGGTATTAAAGCAGGAAATTTGTTTGTTTTGGTAAACTTTAAGACCTAGGTATGGTACCAACTAATCCCTACATAGATATTATTTGAAATGGAGCAGATGGCATTAAATTCTCAACAAGCTACATAATACAAATATTTAATTCGAACCAAAATCAACCTAAATCGTATGGGAACTGGGTCGTTTTTAGGTCGAAAGTTATTTGTAGAACACATGGAATTCTCTGCAAAGCTATTTAATGTGTCTTCGCCAAGAATCATTAGAAAAATTTGCAATTTTTTCCTTCCTTAAAAATTTTTAGCCGTCGAAAAACCTCCATCAAAGGGCTACACGGAATTGTTGAATTGAGCAATATTCGTTTGTGCAGAAGCATATCTGACCCTATAAAGAAAATATATTCTTTTGATCACTATCAACAGCCTAGTCGATATAGCCATGTCCGTATGTCTGTATAAACATTTAGATCTTGGAGACTAGAAGAGCTAGAGACACCAATCTTTGTACGTAGACTCCTGTTGTCCCTACGCAGATCAAGTTTATTTCAAATTATGGTCACGCCCCCTCCCTAACTCCTACAATTTTTAAGATATCAAGCTCATATATCTACAATCTCTCAAAGTTTCATACAGATCGGATAAAAAATGGCGCCACATGTTCTGTTTGCTTACATAATGTTGAAATGTTCTTATTAATGTTAATGCTCTGTTAACTAAAATAAGGGAAGGCTATACCTTCGACAAGCATTCGGTGTGAATCTCGAGTGTGTTCGGCCTCCAGGGGCATGACTTTGGAACACTGATTTATAGAACACACGTATTCCCTCTCTCGATGCGTGTGTCTGCTGCGACGCCGGCAAAATTAAGAGTTCCTATCCCATGGGATAGGCATTTGGTACTTTGGGCACCACTGATTTAAAACGTAGGCTACAGTTTGCCAGAAAATTCCGAAACTAACCATTCACCGATTGGGGCAACATATTGTGAACAGATGAGACAAATGTCGTACAGGCCGATAAAGTTACTGAAAAACAGTTCGAAGTATACCAATAAGACCATTTAGCATGGAGGTCTAAGACTGACGCTGCGTGGATGTTATTCGTGGAATGGGGTTGGACCATTAGCTAAGGTCGAGGGTACATGGATGGCTAAAGGGCTAAGATATGCTAAGCCTTAAAAATTCTGAAGAGCAAAAAATAGATGGGAGGATATTCACCTCTCGCACTTTTATAATTTCTATAAAGTCCAGATGTATCTTATGTGAACGTCTAAAGCCAAGAATGAGCAAACTGATCGAATCTTATCAGTGTGGCTTTAGACCTGGTAAATCCACCATAGACCATATATTCACATTGAGACAAATACTGGAGAAAACCCATGAGACAAAAATCAACACCTATTATTTTTTTGTTGATTATAAAGCCGCTTTCGACACACCGATAAGGTCAAAGTTCTTTGAAGCCCTGTCTACTTTTGGTATACCAGCAATGTACGTTCGACTTTGCATGATGACGTTGAGAAGCACACAAAGCCCTTAACTTACGCTCTCGTTTTTGTCTGCCTCTGGTTTATAGCACGGTTTTGGGATCAATCCAAGCCGCGGATTCGGTTCGGAAACGTTGAATCCCGTTTGCAAACCAACAGATTGCCGTTTTTAGGAGATATTTTCAAGCCTTTTGGTTTATAAAGCGATTCAGAGTAATATTTCAAAGAAAAGATCGAAATTTTTCACTTGTCCGTCTTTAGTCCGTGTGCGTTTTGTTATGTCACTGAATCTATGTGCCTTTAGATAGTCGCCATTTTATCAAACTGGTCAATTAAATCAACCAAGCCTAACCCTTATTTATTGCCATTATCGGCTCGGTACTGCATTTTGGTACTATATTTTGAGACAGGCATTTGTAGCCACCTCAATACAAAACTCACTATACAGTACTGTTGTTCTGTAACTAATCTCTTGAGCTATTTTCCGGCTATTTTAGTTAGGATGGGAAGTTTTAACCCAAAAAAAAACCAATAAACAATAAACAAATGAGCAATGGGCTAGTTAAAGTCTGAGTACCAGGGTTAGAACTCACACACCTGTATTTCTATGGTTTATGTGTTTTTTACTCTTGAAAGTATTTTAAGGTAGTGTCATTACTCAACACTAGAAAATCAACAGTTAATGGGTGTGTTTACATTTTGAATGGGAACAGCTGCTTTGAGTTATAGAATGTACAGCACATATTTTATTTTTAGCGATGCAAAATGAGAAGAAAAATTCCAAATTTTATTTTGAAAATTTTTTAATAATTTTTTATAGTTTAAAAGAGAACGAAAAATCGTGAAAAATGTAAGATTAATTCTAATATTGTAATAAATTATAAATTCCAAAAGAAGCCCAATTATTTGCTCCATTTTGATACACGTATGTTTCAAAATTGCCGGGCGAACAAAGTCCACCAAAAATAAAATGCTCACAATCAGCCCGAAAGATACGAAAGTAATAATTATGTATTTATCCAAGACTCTCGCATACTTTGGCAATAAAATGTTAGCGGTTTATTTGTTTTTGTTTCTTTTTGGTGGCGTGTTTTCAAAAGGTTTGTTGCCAAATTGGGAGGGTTTGATAAGACTGCTTATCAGACAGACTAGACATAGCCGGAACAGGAGGGACGACCTCCCAGGGAGAGGTGGTGGCAACGCTTCCGTAATAGTCCATCTAATTGGATTTGTTTGGAATAATGGCGCTGTATTGCAGCACAATGGGTGGTTGGGTGTTTGGTTGTTAAGAGGGGGTGGGTAAGCATCTTTGTTGTTATTGGATTTTCTCCTGCCTGTGTGCTCTCTCTCACTTACTCTCTCATTTGCCCACCTGCTTGTGCGTCAGAGAATAACAAAAACCAAACACACACACACACAATGAGTATACATACATGCAATAATTTCTGCTGTTTTTTTTGCGCTCCAATGAATTATGCAAATGGAATAGAGCACACCAAAGGAATTTGGCCTGATCCACATACAAGTCAATTGCCTTGGACTTGGCTCTTAACACTTACATGGTCCGAGGAATCAGCTGCCGAGGAATTGCGTTTAGAAGCATCGCTGGCTGCTCCCCCCGCACGACTTTCCCTGGCCTCAGCGAGAATCTCGTCCTCCGCCTTTCTGCGACGCACTTCTGTCATTATTTATATTTTCACCGTATGCCACAATTGATTTAATTATTGACTTGTTTCACCCGCAATCTGACTTTTTGCTTTGCTCGTCTACAATTACAATACACAAAATGAGTTCTCTCGCCCCGAGATTCCGATTGTCAGTTATGACTAGTGATGGAAGTGGGCGATTGTTAGGGATGAGATGGGAGAATTTCTGGATATCAAAATAACAAAATTACTAGAGATGAGATGAATTTTTGGTCATTAAGCGATACATTCAGTATTAAAAACTACAGAATAATTCTAAATAAATTGATAAGTTGATTATAACGATTTGCATTTTAAATTTACCCAGTTTTTTTTTAACAATTTAAAAAAGTAAACCTCAACTTTACTCTAACTGATACGAATAATTTTGTTCACGTATTTTGAATTTTTACCAACTTTTTCAGCATGTATTACAAAGGAGTAACACAGCGTTATAGTAAAATCCGTTGACCATTGCACCAGATTCCATTGAGTTTAAATAACACAAGTTTATAGCAAAAAATATAATTTGCCAAATATTTTTGCTATTATTATGTAAAGTTTAAACTTCCAATTTAATTTAAAAACAATGTTTAATGCGACTCTTGGAAATTCAATAACTTTTTAATTCTTACCTGGCTTGAATCTATCTAAGGTTTCTGAATTGAGATATGTCTTAAAATGTAAGTGTACCTATAGAAAATTTCGTCTGTAACCGTTCGTCTGTAACCGAACTAACTTCGTCTGTACCGAAGTTTAAATAAACTTGAAACTTCGGTGACCACTGACCTTTTTTACTGACCAATGACTTAATTTATAAGCTCAATGTCTTGTGTCATTGGAATATTAAATAAAAAACTAAGAAACAAAATATTTGTACGGCAGCTACAAGAAGTGACCATCCGATTTTCGCGGTTTCGACATATTTGCAGTGTGCAGCTAAAAAATGACTCTGTGCAAAATTTCAGCTCGATAGCTTCAAAACTTTGTGTAGAAACAGACAGACGGACGGACAAAGCTCTATCGACTCAGCTCGTCATGCTGATCAAGAATATATATACTTAATGTGGCTGGAGATAATTCCTGCAATGCCTTCCAAACTACTGGGCAAAATTATAATACACTTTTCTTGTGTATAAAAATCATACATAAAAATCGATTTTTGATATCAGCATTCCAAACTACCTTAAAACAAGAAAGAGTGTTCGAGTGTAATTGAGCTGATCTTTTTATGTGTATCTTCTGTGCGTGTCGTGATGAGACCATCTCGAATCGTGCTTATTAGAAATCGCCAATTTGTATCATCTCTAGTTGACAGTTACCAGAAACTCAGAACTAGCTTTAGATAAGCGAACCACAACCCAAAGAACTAGTTTTTATGAGGCCGTTTTAAATTCAAAAATAAAACTAAATTCGTAATTACATTTAATGAACGTCTCTATTTTTCATTAAACAGAATGATGATGAATATTAAATGAGTGATTCGCACAATACTAATCGATACTGATGACCTCAGTGGGGCCTGCTTGAGCCAACTCCTCTAGCTTGGTACGTTTAGATTTGGTGGGACCCGCGGAAACGGTGGTTGAGTCCTCGTCGGATGAGTCCAGAATTTCTGTAATATCTTCATCATCATCTAGAGTTTTGCTAGGTTTGCGTTTTGTGGCAGCTTTGGGTGGACTCTGCACGGATAACTTATCGGTGGCAGTGATGACCACTTCCTGGGGATCGTCGTCCTCCTCCTCCTTCTTCGCCTCCTCCTCCTCATCCTCTTCGATAACCAGACAATCGTCGTCATCATCTTCGTCCTCAACTTCGGTGGGTCGACTGCGTTTCGAGGTAGACGGACCATCATCTGTGGCCCCATTTTTGTCAATGGAACGTTTGCGAGCATCTTTCTCTGTTTGCTCTTCCTCCTGCTTGGGCTGCAGCTGCTTCTTGTCGGCCACCACCTCGAACAGGTTATCCTCTCGCTCGGCCTCGAAATGGGCTATGATAATGCTTAGCTCATAGTTCTGGAAAAAGTCATCGCACTTGAGTATGACACCATCCACAATATTCATTTCACTTAGCAATTTTCCCTCATTGCTTTCGGTTTCTCCCTCCTCGGACGAGATCAAAATGGAGCCCGTGCTGTCCACGGTTACGTCCGGATTAATCATATTCAAGGTTTTGATAAGGATTTCATCTCTGAATTCTTTGATGTGAACGCGCTTGGTGTCCACGCGCAGAGTGATAGCCGGATCACTGGCGCACACATAACAATTGGGATTGGGAGCCGGAAAGAAGGCATCTGGGACCAAGAACTGATTACGTCCATTGAGACGAAGGCGGGCATACACCGCCTTGCACTGTTCCCACTTGGCCTCCAGCACATTGAAGGCTCTCATTACGGAAATGCCGGCGGTAATGGCATTGGTGGTGGCAATGGCTGGTATAATATTGCCAGCCATGGACTTGATCTCGAAACGAGATTTACGCTCGATATCAAAGATGTGCGAACGTACATTGGCACAGGCGGCCACAAAATCCATGGCCGGTTGATCATCCTTGTCCCACACCAATGTGTCATCTCCCTCCAGTTTGAGAAAGGATGAACTTAAGTCACGCAAGGCCAGGGCAAAGACCTGAGCACATTCCTCCATAGACCAGATTTTATGATGCTGGCGAGCAAACTCGGGCTGTTCATCTGAAGCCTCCTTATCGCCCAATAGAGTATCCCATTGTACAGGCACAGGGGCCTTGCGCGACTTCCACAAATTGGACATTTTCAACAGATAATGAATATCCTCGTGGAAGAATTTGTTGAACAGTTTGGCCGCATCATATTTACAGTCCTTGGCCCATTGGCGGGTATTAATGCGCACCACATTGCCATCATCTCCGGCAGCGGCGGTCTTTTCTGTTTCACTCTCGTCGTCCTCCTGCTGCTGCTTCTCCTGGGCGTCGGGATCAGCGGCATCTGGGGAAATGTCCTCATCCTCCAAAGACTCACCAAAGAGTTGGCTGTGGGTATAAGAAATTGTGGTTTTAATATCTTTCTGATCGTTTTTACCAGGGATTAATACCGGAATCGTAAACCGAAATCACCGTTTCAAATCGCGAACCAGAACCGATGCCGATACAAATTATTTTTTGAGAACCGAATACCGTTAACCGTTATTATTAGAACCGATTAAACCGGAACGAAATCGTAACTTTTTTACCAGTACGGGGGAACCGAATTGAATTCCCCGCATAATTATTGCTGCCGGGAGAGCAGCTGGCAGAATTGTTTTCGGTAGAAACAATATTGTTGCTTGACGGCATTGGAATGGCTTTGCTTAAAAGAACAACGAATGCGGACGGTGCGTATAGGTTGCGGGCATTCCTGATGTAATCATAAGGTCTTAAATGTTAACTAAGTAAAACAATAGGAAATGTGAAATAGCGTCTATTTTAGTTTAACATCAAACGACTGGAACTTTCGTTATATTTAAAAGGAATCAAATGATTTGAACTCTCAGAATTTTTCCAATACTTAAAAAATTTGTACTTGTACCGGTATACCGAACCAAAAACCGCGTACCGTATCGAAACCGAAACAGAACCTCTAACCGAAATATTCATTTCAGGACGTACCGGAACCGAAATTCATTTCGGTATTAATCCCCCTTTTCTTATCGTTTTTACTTACTTGAACAAATGCTTGGCCCATACTATGCAGTGTATGGGCTCCGAGGGTGTATTCCTAATGGTACAACCCGGAAAGCTACGCTGCTTCTCCTTGGGTGTACACTCATAGCACTGTGTTAGCCCGCGCTTAATCAACTCCACCTGTCCATTATAGCCCGAGGTGCCACTCTCAATCAGGGGAACATCCGCATTGAGACACATGCGATTCACATGATTGCGTGCCGCACGATTGTCCAAGGCACTCAAGACCACATTGAATTTCTTAAAGAAATTCACACCATAATCAGTGCTGCAGTGGATTAAGAGGCGAATTAGTTTACGAAAATAGTGTGCCGTAGCCCACACTTACGAGGTAACACTGTCATGGTAGGCTGTGATCTTTGCCTCCGGATTGAAGCTCAAAGCACTCTCGCGGGCCACACGCGCCTTGGACTTGCCCACATGCTCGCGATGGAACAGAAACTGACGATTCAAATTGCTCAAGTCGATGGTATCCAAATCAATCTAGAAAGAGGGTAAGAATAATAGTCAAACATCTTTCCTCACCTTGTTGTTGTACTCACAATTTCAATGTCCGTAAAACCGCTGAGCACCAGATTCTTAAGCACCTCACAGCCTATGCCGCCGGCACCCACCACCAAGACCTTCGATTTCTTTACCAACTCTTGTAAAGTTTCAGGCAAAACGCCATCAATTGAAGCAGCCATGTTGATTTCAATATACAGAGAGGAAAATTGGCAATGACGCCGGCTTGCAACTTAAAGGTGGGAGAGAGGGGTAGGAGGGTTTAGTGTGTAATGCGTTAGTACTTCAGCCGATAAGTTAAGTTAATCGATAAATCAAGTGCTTTAGTGCTGCCACATTAACAGAAGCCAAAAATAGCTAAGATCTCAAAAAATGTTCAGCACTGAAGCTAAAAAATAGCTAATTTTAAAGTTATAAATAACAAATTAAATATTAAAAAAAACTTCTATGGCCTGAAAAAGGCCATTTTACAAGGATTTTTCCTGAGAAGATCTTCTAATTTATTAAAGCAAAACTTTTTACACATATTAGGGTAACTTTTAACTGTTTTTCACTATTTCTATTTGTAGAAACTATAATTTTGAAACCTGTTACAGCAGATCTTCAGGAGCTCCACTTAAAAATGGAGTTTTGCGGCACGGAACACGATTTCTCTGGAAGTCCAAAATAAAAAACCAATTAATCGAAGGATTAAGCAAAATAAAATTTGTTTTTGATAAATAGCAGCTTTTCAAAAAAAAATAAATTTCGATTTTTCTTAAAAATTTTGGTCTAAAGTTGCATCAAAAAATAATCTTTGTGAGGAAAAACCTTCGATTAATTTTTAAACAATATATTTTAGAAGCTTGTGTTAAAGTTTGAGACCGATCGGTTCAGCCGTTTCCGAGAACATACGCCGATTTAGAAAACACAGTTTTGAGAAAATCGCGATTAACGCACTGTAAATTTACCTGAAACGTGTGACTTGAAATTTTCTGAGTGTGTATGTATGTATGGCATGTTTCAGAAACAGCCCAGCAACCAAAAATTTAGCCTATATATTTAACTTTATAAGTAAATACAAAATAAATTTGTTTCCACGCGTGACGCAGGTGTGCCCGTATCAGAAAACTCCCGCTGTTGTGGGGACATAAAACTGTTCTGACAACACTGGTTTGTCGTTACACATTGTGTAGTGTTAAGTAATAACACTTTGCAACACTGTTCATTCCTGGCCCGGCTTTCATTTTGTTTATCAACAACCATCATATAATATAAAAAAATCATGAAAATAGCCGTCGAAGGCTGCGCCCATGGCGAATTGGAACGCATCTACGACACCATCGAGGGCATAGAGAAGGAGCAAAACATCAAAGTCGATTTGCTCTTATGCTGCGGTGATTTTCAGTCCACGCGGAATTTGGACGATCTGCAAACCATGGCCGTGCCGAAAAAGTATCTGGACATGTGCACCTTTTACAAGTGAGTCTACTCTTACTCTCCGCTCTGCTTAAGTTTAACTAATAAATAACTCTCTTAGATACTACAGCGGTGAGCGTGTGGCTCCTGTGCTGACCATATTTATCGGTGGCAATCACGAGGCTTCAAACTATCTGCAAGAGTTGCCCTATGGCGGTTGGGTAGCCCCCAATATCTATTACCTGGGCTATGCGGGTGTGGTCAATGTGAATGGCCTGCGCATAGCTGGCATTAGCGGCATATACAAGGGTCACGACTTCCTGCGTGGTCACCACGAGTTCCCGCCTTATAACGAAAGCACTTGCCGCAGTGTCTACCATGTGCGTCAGCTGGAGGTGTTTCGACTGAAACAACTCTCGGGCAAGGTGGATATATTCATGTCCCACGATTGGCCCACCGGTATTTATGAATATGGCAACAAGGAGCAGTTGCTGAGAAAGAAACCCTTCTTCCAGGCAGATATGGAGAGTGGCAAGCTTGGTAGTGTGCCGTTGGAGGAGTTACTAAAGGCCGTGAGACCCGCCTATTGGTTTGCAGCTCATCTGCACTGCAAATTTGCGGCTCTGGTGCCGCATGTAGGATTAACACATAAACCTGGTGAAGCCTCTTCTTCTTCGTCCAGCAGTGAAAGTGAGGAGGACGAGGCGCCAGCTAAGCCACCAGTTCGTCCTAAACCCATTAGCATTACCAAATTTCTGGCTCTTGACAAATGTCTTCCTCGTAGAGGCTTTCTTCAGGTGTTGGACCTGCCCACTGAACCCTTCGAGGGCAAACCAACTTTGGCCTACGATGCAGAATGGCTCTCCATACTTCTTACGACCAATCATTTGATTTCGGTCAAGGATAATTATTATTATTTGCCTGGAAAAAAGGCAGGAGCTAAGACTGAACGCTTTGATTTCACACCCACCGAGCAGGAACTGGATGTCATAAACTCCAAATTCAAGAGCTTGCAGATACCCGAGAACTTTCAATGCACTGTTCCAGCTTTTGAGCCACAAAGGCAGGCGAATTATAAGCAAATGTTTGTAGCTCAACCTCAGGCTCAGCTCAATCCTCAATGTAATGAGTTTTGTACGACTTTGGGCATAGATGATCCTCTATGCCTGGCCTTGCTGGCACAAGGAAAGGATCTACCCAAGGCTGAGGAGAAGGAGGAAGTGCAAGAAGAGGAACAAATGGAGCAGCCAAATACTTCATTTGGTGAGTCACTGGTGACACCTGTCAAGCGAAAATTGAATTTATCCTTGCCAGCACCCACTGGCGGCGGTGGAGGAGATGGACTAGAATTGTCTCAAGAGTTGGACAAAAATGTTATTGACTTGCCTGAGGAGGGGGAAGATGCCGAAGAAGAAACGAGTGTGCCACATTTAGAGGATACCCCTAAAGCAGTGCAAGCAACAACTCCATTGGTTAACAGTTTGAAAAAGTTGAAAAGAAGAAATCAAAGCATTTATCAAGCTGAAGATTTAGATGATTAACCAAACAGATGTACAAAGCATAAATTCGTGTACAGAACAAGGTTTTAAACGAAATCGCCCCCAACTATCTCTACTTAGGCTTTAAATGTAATTTTTGTACATTATATTTGAAAAATAAGATCAATGTGTTGTATGTACAAAATACTGGAGTTTTAAGACATAAGAAATAAAATTCCAATATATTGACGAATATCGAAGTTGGTTGTACGTGACCATATTGCACATCTCTAGTTTGAAACCGATTTTCCGTTATCGCCCTACGGTCACACTGTTTGGACACACTAATCTGTCATTTTCAACTTTATCACAAAACATTATATGTGTGTATATATATATGTAAATCCTATTCCTATTCTAAATCTGAATCATGTCCGTGCGTATGCTTAAAAAGCTGCAGGGCGACGCCGACAAGCTGGCACCGCCACCAGATGATGAGGAACTAGAGGAATTGAGCGAGAACGATGAGCTAGAAGATTCGGATATTCGCGGAGATCGAAAATCGCATTTAAATCCATTCGATTTGGTAAGCATTAGCTCATAGGCTAAGTGCCAGCTCAGCAATCACCTCCTGCCCGCTCTCCCCCACAGTTAAATCAGCCTGGCTTGAGTTTGTCCGAAAGCGAATTCAAGGAGGATGACAACGAGACCGAACATCCGTCGGCGGCCTTGCCTAATGCCAGCGGCTTGGCCAAAAAGAAGAAAAAGAAGCGCAAGAAGAAGGTCAAGTCGAGTAGCAATCACATTAGTAGCGAGGATAACGAGCGCCAGGATAAATACTTTGAGAAGGTGGATCCATTGTTGGGCAAGGTCATTGAGGCAGTGCCCAAGCAGTTGAGCCTGAAGCAGCCGGTGGCCACCAAGAAGCTGTTAAGCGTGGAGCTCAGACATTTGAATTCACAGAACGAAATGCGTCGCACCTTTGGCAAGCGGGTGGTTAAGGTGGAGTAAGTGTTTAGAATCAAATGTCACATGTCATACCCTCTCATCGTTTCATTCTCCTCCAACCAGAACCAAGCGTGGCCGCCAGAAGCCCAATTTAAAGTCCACCCATATGGTCACAGCCAAAGAATCTTGGCCACCACTGACCAAAAACACCATCACCATGAAGTTGCTACAAACTGCCGACTCGCCCACCACCTCTGCCACCGCTGGCCATGCGGACGACCAATGGTTTACCTTCGAGCATAGTCAATACTATCAGGGTGTCCAGCATATGTTCCTGTCTGCCTTAGAACGCATTGATTCGGAATTTCTGATCACGCTGATCAAACGTTGTCCCTATCATGTGGACTCTTTGGTTCAGCTGAGTGAAGTCTGCAAGATGACCGAAGACTTTGCCCTGGCCTCGGAGCTGCTGGAGCGTGCTTTACTGCTGCTGGAGTCTTCACTGCACATCAACTTCAGTTTGACTTCAGGCAACTCTCGCTTGGACTATCGCCGGCAAGAGAATCGTTCGTTTTTCGTGGTACTCTTCAAGCATGCTCAATATTTAGAGGAACGTGCCTGTTGTCGCACCGCCTTTGAGATCTCCAAGCTATTGCTAAGTCTACAGCCCCAGGCTGATCCTTTGGCCATGATTTTGGTCATAGATTACTACGCGTTGAGAAGCAAACAGTTTGGCTGGCTGGTGGAGTTCTATGAGGAATATAATGCCAGTAGGAATCTATCGCAATTGCCCAATATGGCGTACTCCTATGCCCTGGCCCTGTACACGCTAAATGGAGCAAGTGAGCGGGCCAATGAGGCACTCCAATATGCCTTAATGATGTTTCCAGGTGTACTAAGGCCGCTACTGGATGAGATGTCAGTGCAGACGGATAAACGAGTGTTGGCCTCGTCCTATTTCTTTCCAGATGTGTCGGGCAAGTAAGTGTGAAGGCATATAATCTTTTTATACCCTTGCAGAGAGTTAGGTCCGAAAAGTAGTCTTATTTGGAAAAACAAACTGAAAGGGTATACAAAACTTCGGCCGAGCCGAAGTTAACTTTCCACTATTTTTTATAACTTAAATCCTCTTCCCTTGTTAGTCAATCGCCCGCCTTGCATCAGCTAGTCTGTTTGTATGTGTGTCGTGCTCGTGTCGTTTGGCGACAAAACGACCTACTACCTTGGTTGGAGTCCAATGTGAATATGGTTTTGGATCGTTTAGACAGAAAGGATGCCAAGATCAATGACTACAAGGAGAAACGTGCACTACGCTATGGTGGCACTCCACCACGTCCCATCTTAAGACATGTCATACTGTCGGACTTTAAGGAAAAAGTACCTCTGGCTGTTTTTGTGCACAAGGAGAAGCAGGCTATTATGACATATGATCCATTGCCGCCACCCGACAGCATCAACAGCTATCAGAGGTAAGACGGGAAAATAAACTCTAAAAGAGAAATTAATTTTCTTTTTCCCACAATAGGAAATCCTCTTCGAGCAGCAGTCCCACCAGCAATACCAACAATTCCGTATCCATGTTTTTCCAATCACTTTTACCCTCCTTCAATTTGAACAACATAGCAGCCATACAACAGCAACAACAACCACATCAGCCACAACAAGAACAACAACCTGCAGCCGCTCTGGGCAACGAGGGCGTAAATGCAGAGGTGGCCCAAGCTGCGGCAGAGGCGGGCGTCGCTGCTGTAAATGCAGCACGTCGAGCACAAGCCGATGCTGAAGGTAAGAATCAATAACATAATCCTTTCTGTTTCTGTGACCAATTTTCTTCGCTTTGCAGAGCCTGGCCTACAGCAATCACTTACACTTATGATGGATGCCATGCGTGATTTTTTGCAAAACTTTCGCCTGGCCGAACATTTACGCTCACCGGAAACGGCTGTGGCCCAAACGAGCAGCAGCAATGATGATGAAGAGGAGGGCTCCAGCGACTATGTGGACTAGTAGTCAATTATTATATACACCACACACCATTTACCTTTTTGGGCCTTTAATCGCTCCAACACAAATTTTCTATATATCTAGCCAATTTGCAATAGATACAAATTTATCTTGTAAAGCTTTTTAGATCCAAATACAAAATTTGTTTGAGCTTAAAGAATGTTTTATTGATTTAATTAATGCCATTTTTCTCTCAATTATGCTTATCAATATAACAAACAGATTTCTCTCATCATCGTTTAAACCTTTGTTTTTGTTTGCAGTTATTGCAAGTTATATAAATATTACTATGACAAGTACAATTTTCATATAGAGCAGGGGTACATATAAACATCAATCTTGTAGAAATAATGCACCTTAGAGAAAAGTTCCGACTGGCTGGGAGGATGATGATCAGATGAGAACCTTCTTTTCGTACCAAAAAGAAACATTCCCAACGGCTAGGCAAAAAATACTTTAGCTTGGAATACACAGATGTCTATATAGATCGATAGAAAGAAATTACCAAAAATTAAAATTTAATACAAAATAAAACGATGCAGCACATTGGACAGGCGGCAGCGGCAGCAGCGCAGTTGTTTGATTGACAAAAAAGAATCAACCAAACCAAACAATTATGTCATGGTGCCAAAAACGGGATTATGACGACAAATGCTGGGACCATACTCCTCATAAGCAGCCTTTGTGTGACAGACCTGATAGAATTCCGGCTGAAAGAGAGAGGGGAAAAAGCAAAGATGGTGAGAATTGCAGGTAAAACGCCCACGGTTCAATAATGGTCGAAAATTTCAAATAATAAACCCTTGGAAATGTGATAGCAAAATTATTTAGCAGAACTGCTTTTAAACTGCTTTCAACTGCTTGCTCTACTGCTAGAATAGCTGCTCATTAAGCAGCATGTTGTTGTTATCGTATGTTGGTGTAGCTGGTAGCGCTGTTGCCCGCTGCTAAACGTAGGGAAACGTGAGTTCGAATCCCGCTGTGGGCGGCGGCATAGGATTTTTATTTATTCATTATTTAAAGCCTTCTGCGTTTGGGCAAGAGTCGTTGCGATATACCAAAGCAAACAGACTCTAATCCGCACGAAGGTAGATCAAATCGTTCATTCTCTTCTGCCGTTGACTCTGCACTATTGCTCCATATATCTAAGTGAGCATTGCAGATCGAATGTGAGTGAATATACTAAAAATTTTATTTTTTTTCAACCTAAAATTTAAATATACGATGCAATACGTTACGTCTGTTTTGATGTTATGACATCTCAACTGCAACATTTATGGGACCATTATTTCACCCTTCCAACATGGATGTGGAAAGCATAGATATGCTACCATAAACCTCATAGAACTCTTATGTTTAGTGATCAAAGGGTTCTTATGTAAAAAGCAAACTGACATCATTTATAATGATTTTTTTACGGCCTTTGATTCTGTTGATCACTCCTTGCTGCTTCATAATCTAGGTTTTTAATTGTGTTTTCAACTAATCTTCTTAGTTCTCTGAAGTTATATTTCGTTATTCATAATCTAAGTTCATGCAGGATACTTTTGGAGTATCCCAATCTAGTAACTTTAGTTCATTGCTTTTTAAGCTGTTCATGCTCTTATGCAGTAAATGATATTCATTTTTCATCATCATCAACTTAAATTTGAATCTCACTGCTTCTGTTAATAAGTCCAGGGGTGTTCTTGGGTGTATTAAGAGGTGGTCGAAGGTATTTGAAGAATCTTTGCACTTCTTCTAATTAACTTTTCCTCCTTCTTTAACCCTAGGCTTCTCTGTAGAGGAAGATGAATCTCGGCAAAGCTCAGAATTAATTGGGAATTCAAAAATCAAGAAAAGCATTCGTTATCTTCAGCACAATAAGGTGAAAGTAAAACAGAATTATAGGGAGTTCTTCAATTAAATTCGAAAGAAGGAAAAATTAAGTATTTAAGGCCATCTTCTGGTCTAGACGACTGAATTTTACTTGTTTTTTATTTTAATTGTGAACGGGAAAAGATTTTGTAGTTCTGTTTTTAGTATTTGGCGGCTCAATTCATTAAAAATTATACAAAATTAAAAATGTGTGAATGGGAGGGCTGTGTTGCTGGTTCACAGCTTTCCGGGAGTCACACCATTATCAGAAAATAAGACGGAAAACGGGAAACTGGTAAGTATGAATGCCTTTAGGGCCCGAAGCAGAATTGTGAAAAAATTTAATTTGTAAAAATGATGGCCATTTGAAAATGAGATATTAGGGTGTGTTCCAGAAACCTCTAGAGATTTCCGTATAAACGACACAACACAACAAAGGAGGCTTCAGGTTGATCGGACGAGGTTTCATGAGGGACCAACCTCACTCATCAGCGATCTTGAGCCTGAAATGTCTGTCCAAACAGCAGTCTCTCCATGCCTGCGACGGCAAAACCGTTTGGGAATTCCAAAGGGCAGCTTTGCGCGCAAAACACCAAAAAGACAGCTTAAGACAGCCATTCCCCTTTGTAAGTGTGTGGCCTCTGTTTTGGACTTTGGACTCAGGTGCAACCAACGGCCGCCGCTCTGGTACAAAAGACCAAAATGTTTGTATATACAAACAGGAGTTTTTTGTTGTTTTAAAGAAAATTTTGTTTCGAACAACAACGCCGTGCCAAGCGTTTTAGTAATTTATGACTGTTTAAACGACCTTTATACTCTTTAACTTGTAGTTTTTACAGGCTCGAGGTCTTGCTATGTTGGATTTTGAACTAAACTGTCAGGACTTTATATGTAAAGAGTCAAGCAAAATGTCGCATACTAGATTATAGGAAAGGAAAACTGTACGTAAGAAATATACTTGGTGCTGAGCAGTCAGTTTTAAATCTATCCACTTTAGTCATCTAATCTATTAGCCTGGCATTTTGGAGACGCTTCACATGTAAAGGCAAGCAGTTGCAGTTCGAAATGAAACCGTTTAAACGAAAATCTCTAGAGATTTCTGGAACACCGCCGATTGATTATTGACATTTTTTTTTTGCTTTCTAGTGTACAAAAAATTTAGTAAAAATGTTATTTTCCAATGATCGAGGTTCGGGCCATAGTTACGTTATATCTGCGCCCATTAAGCCCGGCATCATCAAAATCGAATCTGAACCATTTTGAAAAATGCGTGTAAAGTTTTAAGTATTTTGTGAATGCGTCTGTTAGGCAAAAACATTGCTTCACAAAAACTACTATCTCCGAAAGTATTCCGAATTTTGTAATATCCTTTTTGGATAATATACGAGGTGTGTTCAAAGGAAAAGGTGAATTTTGAATTTTCGCGGGCTGTGTACATTCGATTATCGATATTTTGTTTTTGTTATATTCGGACACATGTGTTTATCATATGTTTGCATTAGCAGCCAATTTCGATTAGTAGTTTGTTTTGGGAAACTGAAAAGGTAAGTCACGTTTTTGTGTGCTCTTCGATTTTGGCTAAATTAGTATTAGTATCGCTAAGGAATTGTTGAATGACATCAACGACGATCCGGGTTTGCTCAAACGGGTCATAACTGGTGACGAAACGTGGGTATATGGTTATGACATTGAAACCAAGGCCCAATCATCCCAATGGAAGCGCACAGATGACCGAAAAAAGCACGCCTAGTTCAATCAAATGTGAAGGTTTTGCTCACTGTTTTCTTTGATTACAATGGCGTGGAGCATCATGAGTTCCTGCCAAGAGTTAATAAGGAATACTACAAGGAAGTTATGCAATGTTTGCGTGAAGCAATCACGATAATGCACCAGCTCACACATCAATGCTTCCGAATAAGAACAAGGAGGAGAAAATCTAGGAGTTGCATTCTGTGTTCGCTACAATCCCCTGAGAACCACCTCGCTCTTTCGGCTCAGATGACTGCCTCTCTGAGAGTCTTGAACACTAAACGGTTTTTATAAATAAGGCCGCAAAAAAGAGAGCAGCCGTGGGAAATATGTTACCTTGAAAGTAAATGCACCTGGCACGGGCGGTCAAAAATCTGAACATCTTTACTGTCGTCGTCGTCAAAAACAAAGTCTCTGTGCCGAACGATGTTGCAATGGCAAAGACATTAGCCGAATTCAAAGATGAAATTAAAGCAAAGCCTCTTTCTTCACACAAAAGGTAAAAAAAAAAAGAATTTTGTCGATCAGCACCGGTCGGACTCGAACACACAACCCCCGGTTTAAGAACTAAGCACTCAACACACAGCACCACCGATGCTTTTACCGATGCTTTTGGCAGATGTGAAATGTTTCTTCTATTTTTAGAATTGTCTGTTTTTGGATTTTTTTTCGTTTGATCCCTGCCCGCCCGAGCTATGAAACTTCAAACCGAAAATTAAGGGAGTTTTCATGAGGTTTGGTATCTATTTATATATAGTATCTTTGACAGAACCAAACAGTAATAATTTGTTGTTTTCTTTTCGGTTTAGTATTTTCGTAATTTATTTGTAGTTTTTTTTGAGAGTAGGCCGCTATACTAAACGATTACTGTTTTTTCGAAGGAACGCTCGTTCGAGTTTTCAGCTGAAATAAGTGGTTTAGTTACGTTTTCGTCAGGTTCTGTTCAGAACCAGTTTCCATCCGTAATATGTTGGTTAAGGCTTGATTATAGATGAGATATAAACTTAGTTCGACACAATACTTCATTCAAATAAGACTGCTGTGCATAAGCATTCAGATTCTTAGCTATTCAAGTAAAATTCGCTGTACAAGTTTTATTTTCGTGAGTTCTAAAAACGAGCCTCTATGAAAGCATCAACACAATTATGCAAGTCAGAAGAAAATGAACAAAAAAGGAAAAGATCACTGAGGCTCAGGCTGTTTTGCTGACCGTTTCCGATTTTTTCCCAACGACTCGCTTCTCTGAAACCAAATCAATCGTGACATTTTCTCAATTTTGATTCTTCTGGGGCAATTGTGCATGACAACTATGGCTTGACCTGGAAAACCCTTGTGACTGGGGCAGCAGCCAGATTTGCAACCAAGACGAAGCCCCGAAACGGCGATCTATTTTGAGGAGCTTAACATATAATTGTGGCCGGGTGGCTTAGCGGCTAGTGTGCGCGACTGCTGTGCATAAGGTCGTGGGTTCGATCCCGCCTCGGAACATCTAATGAAAAGTTTTTTTCTTTGAATAAACTTTACACCCGGCCACACCTCTTGTTGGCGCCAGCTTTGCAGTAAATAGCCATGAAAAAGCTTCGGATTCGGCGTTAAACTGTAGGTCCCTTTCTCTTGTGCTAAAATTAGAAGCGCACAAGCCAAGAGATTGAGAGAGGCTCGGCTTTGGCCCTTTGGGGCTCATATTAAAGACATCATAGTTCATCGTTGGAAAAAGTGTATCGAGTTGCTCCCCTTTTTCCTTTCACACAGCTTTGGCGATTTTGAATAAATAATTTTTTGCTTAATACCGACTAATTAATGGTTTTCAATAATTTGCTGACTTGGTCAGTTTTAGAATTTTCAACTTCTAAAGATCGCTCTAGCTCTCATGTCAAAGTCGTTTCAAATCAGCAGAGCTAAGATTAATTTACATACCGTGGAGGCCAACATGCTGCCGCCAAACCAAACAGCATATCGTTGCATGTGATGCGTAATCACCTGAACATCAATGGGTTTTGGCTGAAAAAGAATCGAATTAACAATTATTCACTCAATTGCCTCTGCTTAGCTCTTACCTTAATGCGTCCCTCGGACAAATTCTCGCTGATGCGCAAACGTGTGTCCACCGATCGTTTAATGTCACGTTGCAAACGTCGACCAAAGTCCTTGAACATGGTGGAACCCCCGCTTAGGACAATATTATTATACAATGGACGCCTCACATCAATCGGGCAGTTCTGTATAACATTGTCCACAATCTCCGACAAAGGAATTGTAAAATCTGGATTAGAGAATTCCGGATGAAAGAAGATTTCAGGTCCTAGGAAACGTTCATAGCCCACATCCACGTTGAACGGTTGCTTTGTGACCGTATTGAGACCAGTGAAGTTGCGTATCCATTTGTTCGGTTCCGTGTCGTACTTGGCGAACTCTTTGGCAATGTCGGGACAAATGTAGCAATGTTTCTCCTTAATGGCTTTGGCAGTTTCGAGGCTCTGTTCGGGCGGTATGCCCACCTCGCGTTCACGCAGCAAACTCTGAATGAACGAGGTGATGTTGCGTCCGGCAATGGGAATGTGCTTGATGCAAGAGCCGATGACGTAGCCCTCGGCCTGTAATTCAATGGGGAAAAGAGAGAGCGAGAGATAAGAGCGAATTCTATGCCCGATTAGATATACATACCACGGGTATAACGTGCGTCACTCCATCACCACTGTCCACCACAATGCCCGTCAGCGTACGCTCTTCGGCGGATCTGGACGCCCAACTGGCGGCCAAGGCCAGCACAGCCTGTACGGCTATATACAGACCAGGAACATTGAAGGTCTCAAACATAATCTCTGCCGTGTATTCCCGATTTTCGGGCGTATTTAATGGCGGTTCAGTCAGCAGAAAGTAATGATCCTCGGGCTCGGCACGCAAGTACTTAAACACACACTGCTCCAGGAAGCGCTCCATCAAGTCCCAGTCTTCCACCAGGCCATGACGCACCGGATACTAAGCAGGGGCAAATATTAGGTCAGCCGTTGGACAGGGGGGATTCCTCTCAACTCAACTCACCTTAATGGAATAGCCCGTGGCATCGAATGCTTCATCGCCAATAAAAAAGTCCAGATCCTCGATGCCCTTTGTGATCCGACGCGTATTGGTGTCACCCACGCGAGCCGACTCCTTGATGGCTATGGCCGAGGGTATAATAAACTGCGGCTCCTTGTTGCCAGCAAAGCCCAACTTGGAGTAGCTGCAGAAGATAAACATTTATCAAACGACGACGGCGACCTCTTTTTTGTTCCAATTGGAAATTGTCGTCAGGGGCGGGGGCGGGGGAGAGAGGAAAACGAAACTCACCCGGTGCCCACATCGATTACGCATGCCGGTAGCCTGCCTGTCATAGTCTATGCTGCTCTGTCTGTTGTTGGGTTTAAATTAATTAATTAACACTTTAAGCTTAGGTTTAACACTAATTGCAATGCGTTTCTTTGACTGATAAACACTAAATTTGATAAATTTTCAACCACACCTCCGCGAATGTGTCACGGCTTTTGCTCTTTGTCATACACACACATTCACATGTTCACGTAAATTGAATTAGAGGTGGGCGCGTGAGCGAATGTTTTTAGCATATAAAAACCACATTCAAAGTGGCTACATTTTCAAATAAAAAAAAGGCTAGAACTAAAAAAAAATGCTAAAATAAATAGCTTAAACTGAAAACTTAAAAAACTGTTGTTTTCTGACTGAAATCCAACAGATACTTGTAAGAAATTAATTTGTAATGAGTTACGACAACAAAAATATTTTAAATGAGGTCTGCAAGCCGTTCTAGAACAGTGCTGCTAGAATATGGGATTCAAGAGCTGATAAATTGCAAGAAACAGCCAAAAATTGCAAAGAGTTAAAACTGAAGGAGAAAAAGGGTTTTTGAGACTAAAATCCAACAATAACTTAAAAAATTACGGTAATTGTCTAGTAAATTAATGCACATACATAATTTCGGTACGGTGGCATGACATAACGCTCGAGGACTTATCGCCCATTATCTGTACTATTGTTATCTATTGTTTTTGGGGTCGCTGAACGTTTCTGAATGAATCCATGGTCGTTTTTAACAAATTCAAAATGGAGGATATAAAATTAAAAATATGGTCGATTTGACTGAAACTTGGTGTTTTGCGAAAATAAAACCAATAAAATTAACGAGAAAGTAAATCTCTGTGCCGAATTTGAAATACACTTGAAACTTTTGTGACCGATAACTTAATTTTGTGACCAATGAATTAGTTTATAAGCTTAATGTCTTGTGTCATTGGAATATTAAATAAAAAACTAAAAAAAAATTTGTATGGCTGCTACAAGAAGTGACCATCCGATTTTCGCGTCTCCGACATATGCTTAGATTGCAGCTAAAAGATGACTCTGAGCGCGGGCAGACGGACGGACAAAGCTCAATCAACTCAGCTCGGTTTCATACCAATTTAATATGCGTTATTTCTCACTTCGTCTTAAAAATATAAAAATAGCTAAAAATAATTTTAAAGTTGCTAGATTTATAGTTAATAGCATTTCCGAAAATTTATAAGGCTCAATGTTGTGTATTTTCGACATGATAATTGAATACAAATGATTTTTCAGACCTTGCATTGTGTCGAAAAAACTCAAGCTGAGTAACTCAGTTTAGCATTGTACTATCATGAACTGTAGATAGCACTTAGGCTTTAAGAGTCAGTTACGAAATCCAAGTTGGTTCACTAAAACCGCGCTCCCGCTTTGTGGGTTCAGTTCAATTTGAGCCGGTTCTATTACACCTAATCGCTTAGCTGAGTATGCTCAGACTCCTGTTTACACGGGCTGACATGTACTCAGATACAAAACTCACCTGAAAGATCAGGTCGTGTAAATTGGCTTAAACATTTTTACTTTCGAAACTGCTAGATCTAGCAACAAAATAGCTAAAATGGCAGCACTGATCACGTAACCAGGCCTCACGAATGATCACGATGCGTCAACAGACGGGCATACCTGTCTATCGAAATGCCTTACGGTCACACTGCCAACAAAGCCAAACTTCGGCGGTGTGTGAGCAGTGTTGCCAACTTTTCATTGAAAAAAAAGCTGGATTTGACGGGATGGATGATGAAAAAAAGCCGAAAAATTTATTGAAAAAAGCCAGAAAAAAGCGGAATTTTCAATAACTATTAAATCTTGTTTTTTTTTTTATATTTTAAATGATATTGCTATTTATATGTACATATATATTACATATGTATATTAATTTAAAGCCCGTCCAATATTTTTTCCCACTTCTACTGTTTCCTCCGGAGATTCATTCTCAAACGCAGATCCCGTTCCTATCATTCGAAGGAAATTAAAAATTTAAAACCATGTTCAATAGAAAACAAGTAAGTCGTTACCTATATAAGAATCTGTGCTTAAACGATGAACCTGAATTTGTCCATCGCTGAGTCAGCCTTAACTTAACTCAGACCTAGCAAAAAATCAACAAATGTGGCACATCCAGATCAGCACTCTCTTGCTTTTTTATTCGTTGCTATGCCTCTTCAATTTCATTTCCATTGCTGGGGTTGAAAACATTTATAATAAATAAAAACCAAATGTTGGAGCCAGCTGTTTGTATATCGATCAAATATATCGATAGTTCCATCGGCACAGAACTCGCGGTTAACTTTAACCAGTGCTCGAGCAGCGGTTAAGTCTGTTCCACCGGTTGCGCCACACACAGCATGAGATACGCAAATTCGGTTGAGCTGCCTGTCAAGTTGACTAACCGCATATTGAGAAATCGGGCCTCAATCCGCTCATAGCACTTGTATGCTTTTTATACCCGTTATTCGTAGAGTAAAGAGGGTATACTAATGTCGTGCAAACGTATGTAACAGGCATACGTTCCTATAAAGTACATATATTCTTGATCAGCATCAACAGCCGAGTCGATATTGCCATGTCCATCGGTCTGTATGAACACCTAGATCTCGGAGACTAGAAGACCTAGAGCCACCAAATTTTGAATGTAGACTCCTATTGTCCCTACGCAGATCAAGTCAAATTTTTGCCACGCTCCCTCCCGCCCACAATAGAAAATGTTGAATAACTCCTACAATTTTGAGCTCATATTTTGCATTGTAGTGTATGTGCCCAATATCTACAATCTCTGAAAGTTTCATAAAGATCGGATAATAAATGGCTGAGTTATAAAGGTTATAAAAAACGTTGCATACTTTTTGGCGCCCTTTTTGCTCACATAATGTTGAAAAGGTCGCATTAATGTTAATGCTCTGATAATTAACATAGGGAAAGGCTATTAAACACTAATTGCCCTGAGTAACGGGTATATCGAAGTCGGGCAGGACCGACTTTAACTTGCGCTCTCGTTTGTGCTGCTGTGGTCGCGCAAATCGGACAGTTTGGCGGTGATTGTGCACTTGCAATAGCTGCACAAAACTCTCTTCTCGTCCGTATCGTCTCTCCGAGCCCAAGCTTTGAATTCGTCACTTGTACTAAAAAAAGCGGAAAAAATCTTAATTTTAAAAGAAAAAAGCCAGAATTCCCGCTGCCCGCTGTTTCCCAATTTTTCTAGCAATTGGCGGTAAAAAACAGCCAGATTTGACGGGAAAAAAGCGAAACTGGCAACACTGTGTGTGAGCCTCTTTTCCACGTTTTTGCCTTATTGGTTTGCTTGGCTTCTTAAATATTATTACACCTATAATATCCCAGACGAGTGGAAGCGTCTAGTGGTCATAATACAGGTGTGTGTGCTGTAACCGGCGTAAAGTGTGTATTAGTAACAGTGGGAGCCAAAGAGGAGAGAATAAACGACTAAGGCAAAAAATGGAGGCACAAAAACTTACGGAACTGTTGCGCGCAACTATTGACCCGAATCCTGAGCAAAGAAAGGGAGCTGAGGATCAACTGGCACAGGTAAGTCCTAGCAAGGATAGAACTCCTCTACCTTGAAGATTGCTATTAAGGAGGCACCATCGCTGCTGACCAAAACCATGTGCTTTTTTAATTGTTCGCTTTTAACCTCCCTCTCTCTCGCGCTTGAGGCCCCAGGTGTGTGTGTGTGTGTGTATGAGTGTGTGTATTGAGTTGCGGGTGTAGGGAATAACTTGGTATGGGCTGAAACAACAATGAGTTAAGGAATTTTAATTTCTTAATAGCAAGTGCCTCTTCGAAGTTTTAATGATCCAGAGGCGTTGCAGCTCAACTTAAGTGGCAGAGACCTAGAGCCGGGGGGGATGCAAATGCACATACATATGCAAGTGTGTGTGTAAGTGCAAGCACTGTGGGACGAGCTTTATTTGTATTAAGTTTCCTTTCCAATTGAATGGAATTTAAAAAGAAAGAAAAATAATATTTAAGTAGAGTTTTTTGGTGTAGAGGTGTATATTTGTTTACACTTTAGCATTGTTTTGTTTTTTGATTTGGGAAAATATTTTTAACTATTTTTATATATATAGATCACCTCAAAATTAACGAAAAGTCTCAAGCCCCCTATTTTTCGATTTTGGCGTTAGTATTAAATCTATTGACTAATTATAAGGAAAATTAAATGTTCGACACTCATATTATAAACTTGGACTCCCATTTCTTGAACTTGGGGGCGTACTTTCAAGATTGGGTAATCAAATGTCTAATTATTTTGCGTACGTTAGCTCACAAACCGAGTTTCAAGACGATCTAATGAAAAAGAAAAGAATTATACTAAAGTTTTAAGCAGAACGATTTATTTTTTAGGTAATCAAAGGGCAAATCTGAAAGATGGTGTTCCCAGAAATAAGCTTATTTTTCAAAATCGGTCATTTCCTTCTCTTCACAAAAAAAAAGGATAGTTGTTGATGAAACATTAGATGATTTTGGCATCCATTTGGACAGGATATTAATTTATTTCCATTTTTATACTAACATTCCGATTTAGTGTTAAATTGATCTTAGATTTTCATCCAACGGAGCTTAAAATCGTCAAAAGGATGTAATATTAAAAAAGGTTAAGGTGGTAAATGAATTTAAGTACCTAGGAATTATATTCACTCCGAAACTACCGTTTAAAAAGTACATCCAAGAAAGAACAAATTCAGCCAAAGCTAGCATAAACGCCACATTGGTAAACTTCTTCCGAAACAGAGATGTTGGACTAGGCGCCAAGTGGAAACTGTACCAGGCCGTCAGCCGATCAGTGCAAAGCTATGGGGCGCACGTATGGGGATCTTCCAACTTCGAAGAAGTGAACAAGTTGCAAAATTTCTTCATAAAAAAAATGTTCAGGCTCGCGGACTGCACCCCGAACTATTACATCCAACTGGAAACTGGAATAACCCCCGCTCACATTTTTACGCTTGAACTGCACCTTCGTTATATGAAAAGAACGCTGTTTAACTTCTAATCAAACAGGCTACCAACCCGATTCTCAAAAATGTTGCTAAGGAACCAGGTAGGATGGGCGAAGAGTCTTTACGATTTAAGTGACAACTTTTATTTGGACTGGAGCTTACCATTCACCAGGATGGAGTGGCAAAATAAGGCACAAGTGCTTAAGAAGCATATAGTAACACAAGAATACCAAACTATGTGGAGCAGATCGGTAGGTAGCGCGCATAGGTTCTATAAGTATTTGGACCATGACCGAGCTACTTTAATGAAACGCACAAATGGGACACAATAATGTGTTTTTTTAAAGCAAGATGTGATTTGATAGTGTTAAACAAACATTGGCAAAAAGGGCCAAACGAATACACCTTACGCAACTTAGAAGAAAGCGAGGACTTAGAGCATTTTATAGGCAGATGTTCAAACCTCAAAAACATACGAGCTAGATTTTCTGGGAAAACAATACTAACGCAAGAGGAAATAGTTGCAAGACTAAATGGGGAAGACGATGAAGGATGGGAAAAATAAGCTTACTACGTCATAAGCTCTTTATCATATAGAAAACTTATAGTTACAGAGTTCGCTTATAATTAGTTATATAGTTGATCTCTCTTTTCCCGCGGACGATTTTAAATCAATGTCGTATTGTTCCAAAATCAAAAACATTGTATAATCTGTACTACTCTTTGTGAAGCAATGTAAATAAAGGAACATATTATTATTATTATATTAATATTCAGTCGAAATGGATCTTAATGTACCTTTTTTTTACGTGTAGTTTTTTCGCATATAAACCCCCAGTGATAAGTCAATCTGTTAAGTTTTTTTTGTCAATTTCATATGAAAATTGGTTAACTCAGCAGAGTTATTGGCATAATTATAGTCACTTGAACACTGAAATAGTAAAATTATGAAAAAAAAACTAGTAAAAACAGAATAACCAAATCTAGTCATTTTTGATGTGAAATATCTTAATTTCGATGAAGAAGATTTTGCTAAGGGCCAAAATCGAATTCAACGAGATAAAAACTGGTTCGGTTCAGTGGTTCACACAGTTATTAAACCACCGGTTTGGTATATTAGATGGGTTTTATAGCCAACCAAACTATGATTTTGGTTCTGTTCGGTGGTTCAATCTTAATTTTTTATATATTTAGCGAAGGCCTGTTTCTGTTTTCGCAGAAAGTACAATTAATGTTCCCGTCCTAAAGTATAACGAACCGATTTTTTCATGAAATTGAAGTTACAGCAAAGTTTAAAAAAATTCGAAAAACTCATTTGTCGCCTTTAACTCCGCCGAATCTTAACTTTTAGAGCCTGTACTTAAGAATAACGTCCCGAATTTTGCTTAAATCTGTTCAGAAAGGTTTTTCCCGGTCTTTCGAAGATATAGCAGTCCGAAAAGTAGCGCAATCTCAATTTTTGTTCAAGAATCCTTAAAACTTTCTTAAGTATAAAGTCCCGGTTTGTCCTTAAATCTGCGTAGAAATGTATTTTTCCAAACATTCGAAGGTATTGCAGTACGAAAAAGTTTAAGAAACTCATTTTGCTTCTGAGATCGCCATTAAATTCACCCTATCTTAACTCAGAAAGTACTTTCTTGAGTAGATTGTCGCGAAAGTCATATTTTCGGACTTTTAAGACCGTTCTGAAATCAACATTCAGAAATTTCCTTAAATATGTTCGGAAATTTTATTCTTTGGACTATTGAAGGTGCTCAAGTTTGATAAATCATAAATGTATACTATTTGATGTAATATAAACGATAAACGATGGGAAAGAGGTCGTGGATTCGATACCGCCGCGGAACATCTAATGAATAAACTTACACACCGGTCACCCCTCACTGCTGTTGGCGCCAGCTTTGTAGTAATTAGCCATGCAAAAGCTTCTCAAACTACCCTTCGGATTCGGCATTAAACTGTAGGTTTGGGGCAGTGTCAAGCCATTTACAAACGATTACAATTTCCAACATTTGTCAACATTTTCGGTTCGGTTCAGTATTTCCCAAAGGACGCCAGTTCGGGTTTTCAGCTGTAACTAGCAATTTGGTTACAGTTTGGTCGGGTTCGATTCAGAACCGGTTTGCATCCCTGGTTTTCTCCATCTGTTAAGTTGGCATTGCTGAATGTAGAGAGCTTGTGTTTTTCAATTTAAGGGTGAGTACTGAGAACGTTCGAATTTTCCTTTAGCTGTCAAATTCAAGGTTAAAATTCATCGATCTTCGATCTTTGAATTACCGCATAATACGCAATGATGTCCTATTTGTGCACAAGCTTCTTCTCGGATTGGTTGATTCTCAAGCGCTTCTCTTTTCGATGAATTTAATCTCGAGGCTTACTCTCACATTTCAGCCACACTACGCTTGTCAGTTTGCAGGTCCAACTACGCCCTACATGAACCTTTTCGGGTCTTATGTTCTAATTTTAAATTCCTTTACTAAATTTGTTCATTTGAAAAGTCATTTATGGTTATCTTAAGTGAAATTTATCAGCACCATGATTCATCCAACCTGTAAG
The DNA here is from genome assembly GCA_018904265.1 of Lordiphosa collinella. Classification (NCBI taxonomy): domain Eukaryota; kingdom Metazoa; phylum Arthropoda; class Insecta; order Diptera; family Drosophilidae; genus Lordiphosa; species Lordiphosa collinella. The sequence goes on from JAEIFV010000219.1 coordinate 254,408, forward strand.
ACAATTAATTTTCCTGTTTGTTTATATTTTAGTCTAAGTTGGCTGATCATTGTTAACCAAATAAATAAAGGAAGTAAATCGACTGTAGTCTCTTTTGATTACAAACACAAGCTCATTTTTCTCACACGTTTTATAATTTTTCTCCAGATCAGAAAACCTTCCAAAATTTGGATTTTCCAAATCTGCAAGGATCCTAAAATACAGAGAATAAAATTCAATTTATTTTCTCTGCTTCAGTTGCAACTTAATTAAAACAACATTTTGCTTAAATAAGCTCCCTCACAATTATATCTCAAGTTCCTCTTGACAACAGACTTAATTAGCTTCCACTCATTCACCATTTGCCATTCCATTTCAATTAGTCAATTGCTCTATGGTTTTTGTTCCACTGTTTTCAGAGGCACACGCACTGAGTCAGCTTCTAATGGTTTCACATTGCCTGCCCCTCCCTATTGGGTCTAGAAGCTAATTAACTTTATCAGCATTTATAAGGAAACTGTCGTCTCCTCTTTGGGTCTGGCCATGAATTTAAATTATTGAATTATTATTGTTTTGTCGATAGGCCCATCTTCCCTCCTTTCTCCCTCCCTCCCTCCCCCTGCAGGAGCAGCAGCAGCTGTGTAAACAACAAAATCTATTTACACTTTTATTTTACGTTTAGATACACAAAATCATTGGATTTGTGCCGGCCATATTGCAAATTGTTATGCAAACCACATTGGAGCAGCCGGTCCGTCAGGCTGGAGCTGTCTATTTGAAGAATTTGATTAACAGCAGCTGGTCGGATCATGAGGTTAAACCGGGTGAACCCATACCGTTCTCGATACATGAACAGGATCGTGCCATGATACGTAGTGCTATTGTGGATGCCATTGTCCATGCACCAGAATTGATTAGGTAAGCCCACTTGTTGCTTTTGATTTTATGTAAAAGTAAATTAATAATTTGTCCCCCATTTTCAGAGTACAACTCTCCGTGTGCGTGAATCACATCATCAAAAGCGATTTCCCCGGTCGCTGGCCGCAAGTGGTAGATAACATTAGCATCTATCTGCAAAATCCCGATGTCAATGGCTGGAATGGTGCCCTGGTTACCATGTATCAGTTGGTCAAGACCTATGAATATAAACGTTCCGAGGAGCGAACACCATTGAATGAGGCTATGAATCTGTTATTGCCCATGATCTATCAACTGATAATCCGCCTGCTGAACGAGCAATCCGAACAATCGGTGCTGCTACAGAAACAAATACTCAAAATCTACTATGCTCTGACGCAATATAGCCTCCCATTGGATTTGATAACCAAGGAGGTTTTCTCACAGTGGATGGAGATATGCCGACAGATAGCAGATCGTTCGGTGCCCGACTGTTCGCATTTGGAGGATGATGAGCGCCCAGAGTTTCCCCATTGGAAGACCAAAAAGTGGGCTTTGCACATTATGGTGCGCATGTTTGAGCGGTGAGTCGATAATTGATTGATTGTTTTATACAATTTTCTTATTCAATTTACAAAAATCCACAGCTATGGCAGTCCGGGTAATGTGGTGAGCGAAAAGTATCAAAAATTCGCTGAATGGTATTTGCCCACCTTTAGTCAGGGTGTACTGGAGGTGCTGCTAAAGATTCTGGATCAGTATCGTAATCGTGTCTACGTCTCGCCACGTGTACTCACGGATGTGCTCAACTATTTGAAGAATGCGTAAGTTATTTAATATCTATAAAATTCAACTTAATGTACAGGGAAATTAACCTTTATGGCCCATTTCTCATCTTCTAGACAGCTGCTATGAGTCAGATAAACTCGGAATTTACTCCGTTTGTTAGTTTATGTGACAGATAGCTCTATGTAACTAGTAGAAGTGAAATCGGCCCTTAGTTCCATTTGTAATACTAAGTTTTTTACTTTGTTGGGAGAAATTGTAAGACTCTTTATTAATTCCTATCTGCTCCTTATATTCAGTATCAGAATTATTTAACGCCAGGCATAGAATCTATCTTGTTTCTATCGTCTTTTGATCTAAACAGCTACCAATCCCGATTCCAAGGTTTGAATCCATAATAGCGTAAAACATGGAAACAAAAAAGTCAATTCTTGAAACTAGAAATTCGCTCTTGGATCAAGAACAAAAACAATAAATCAACATATTTCGTTCTAAAATAATTTTCTTGAAAACCCATAGCCCCCTCAAAGTCGAATCATAGATCCGCACCTGGACTCCAAAACTCCCCAAAAAGAACTCCGGAAAAACTTTCTGTATAAGTAATAGAAGAGCCATCCATAATACCCTCAAGTTAAAGGTTAAACCAGGATTCAAAACCAATCCTTTGCTCAAAAAAGTTCATTAACCCTGTTCTTAATTCCACTTCTACAAAAGTGATTTTGAGGCCAAAACTAGTCTAAGAACGGGTTTTATTCATAAAAACAAGAATGCATCATTATCGGAAAATCAAAGATCTAAAACATTTAAAAAAACTTATCAGTTCAAATAGGATTTTGTTCAGCATGACGAGCTGAATTGATATAGCCATTAGAGACCTGCACGAGTTAGTAAAATAGTACTCAAGTTGTACACACCGAGAACGATTACAGACGAGTACAATTACTTAGCTTTCAAATTGTCACCTTGGCACAGTAGAATCGTAGAATTCCCACGGTTAGTCCGTCTGTTTCTGTGCTATCTCCTCCGTCAGATTTAGAGCTATTTTAATGAAACTTTGTACAAAGTCTTTTAGTACTTACAAATACGCTACACATTTGGCGAAACCGGCCTAATCGGATGACTATATCATATAGTTGTCATAGGAACGATCGGACGAATAACTAATTCTAGTTAGAACAAGAAAGAAAGCTCGGTCACCTGTGAAGTGCTGCCCATCACAGCTGCGACCTATGCTGCTCATAATTGTTTGTTTTCCTTATAACTCGGCAACCGTTCATCCGATCTTTACCATTCCTTTGGCGGATCGATAAATAATCCTGATTACTAAATATGTTGAGTGGCCGGAGTGGCCAGCGGAGGGCGCGACCTGCGGTTCGACCCGCCTCGAACATCTATGAAAGTTTTTTTCTTTGAATAAACGACTTTACCGCTTAGCCATGAAAAGCCTCTCAAAAACTGCCGTTCGGATCGGCGTTAACTGTAGGTCCCTCTCGGCTAAATTAGGCACAGCCAGGATTGAGAGAGCTCTTGCCCCTGTGCCATCTGCGCCGATTTTACTTTTACTTTACTAAATATGTCCAGAAGGAACGATTTGCGGGGGCGGGAGGGGCGTGGCAAAAATTGTAAATAAACTTGATCTGCCTGCAAGTATAAGAAACATATGTCCCATACATGTCAAACCTCTATCTCTTACCATCTCTGAGATCTGTGCGTTCATACGGACAGACAGACGGACATGACTAGCACAAACTTATTATACTCTATGTACCTTTGGTACAGAGTATAAAAACCACGGGCATATACGATTATATTTGTTTTACATTCCTGTAATCTTCCGTTTCTTCTCTTCTTCTCCTTGCAGTGTCAGCCATGCCTATACCTGGAAACTAATCAAACCCCATATGGTTGCCGTCATTCAGGATGTCATCTTTCCTATTATGTCATTTACCGACTCGGATCAAGAGTTGTGGGAAAGCGATCCCTATGAGTATATACGTTTGAAATTTGACATCTTTGAGGATTATGCCACACCAGTGCCGGCGGCACAATCTCTGCTTCATTCCGTTTGCAAAAAACGTAAGGGTATTCTGCCCAAGGCCATGAATACCATTATGCAAATCATCACCTCACCGAATGCGGATAACAAGCAAAAGGATGGTGCCCTCCATATGATAGGCACTCTGGCGGATGTGCTACTCAAGAAGGCTTTGTACCGCGACCAAGTGGAGTCAATGTTGACCACCTATGTTTTTCCTGAATTCCAAAATCCTGCCGGACACATGCGTGCCCGTGCCTGCTGGGTGTTGCATTACTTTTGCGATGTGCAAATCAAAAATCCCCAAGTTCTGGCCGAGATCATGCGTTTGACCACAAATGCACTGCTAACGGATAAGGAACTGCCGGTGAAAGTGGAGGCAGCCATTGGCCTACAAATGTTCCTATCCTCACAGGATGAGGCACCCAAATATGTGGAGTCGCAGATTAAAGAGATCACCAAGGAGCTGTTGACTATCATACGGGAGACGGAGAATGAGGATTTGACCAATGTGATGCAAAAGATTGTGTGCACCTTTACGGAGCAACTGTTGCCGGTGGCTACGGAAATATGCCAACATTTGGCCACCACTTTCAGTCAGGTGCTGGAATCGGAAGAGGGTTCCGATGAGAAGGCTATAACGGCCATGGGTCTACTCAATACCATTGAGACGTTGTTGAGTGTCATGGAGGAGCACCCCGAAGTGTTGCTCAATTTGCATCCCATTGTGATTAATGTGGTGGGTCACATATTCCAGCATAATATTACAGGTAAGCATGAGATATAGCCTCTAGGACGCTGACTCAACTCCGTGCTTGTACTTAGATTTCTATGAGGAGACCTTCTCTTTGGTCTATGACCTGACCTCCAAGGCAATTTCCCCAGAGATGTGGCAGATGCTGGAACTAATCTATCAGGTCTTTAAAAAAGATGGCATCGACTACTTTATAGACATTATGCCCGCCTTGCATAACTATGTGACAGTGGATACACCCGCCTTTCTCTCCAATCCCAATCGTTTACTGGCTATACTTGACATGTGCAAAACAGTAAGTCGAACCGGAACTCTTGGTGTTTATACATGATGTTCTTTATTTTGTGTTTGACAGATGCTCACTGGCAGCCCCGGCGAGGATCCCGAATGCCATGCAGCCAAACTTATGGAGGTCATTATACTGCAATGCAAGGGGCAAATTGACTCGGTGATTCATATGTTTGTAGAGTTGGCCTTGTCGCGTTTGACACGTGAAGTTCAATCCTCGGAGCTGCGCACCATGTGCTTGCAGGTGGTGATTGCTGCACTCTACTACAATCCACAGTTGTTGCTTTCAATTCTGGACAAGATGTCACAGCCAAATAATGAACCCATTAGTTCACATTTTATTAAACAATGGCTACATGATACGGACTGTTTCCTAGGGTGAGTTTAGTAAAGGAAAACGGGAAGAATAGTATTCTTAAGCTCTCTTTATATGCCCTGCAGCATTCATGATCGCAAACTGTGTGTATTGGGTCTGTGTACGCTTATCTCATTGGGTGAGGCCAAGCCGCAGGTACTGAGCGAGGTGGCCGGCAAAATTGTGCCTTCTCTCATCTTGTTGTTTGATGGCCTGAAGCGTGCCTATGAATCCCGTGCTCAGGAGGAGGAAGAAGAGGAAGAGGAGGAAGACGGTGATGACTGCGAGGGTGAGTCTCTATGCTTGATAACTTGTTTCTCCACATTTGAAACATTTTCTCTACCTTTTTTAGAGGCCCTCTCCAGCGATGAGGATGAAATGGATGAGATGGCTCCCACTTATCTGGACAAATTGGCCGAATTTGCCAAGACAAAGGGCGCCGAAGCTGGTTTCGAGATCAAGGCCGAACTGAAAGACGACGATGAGGATTCCAATGACGAGGCCGAAGAATCTGTGGGTGATCTAAACGAAACGGGTCTGGAAACCTTTACCACGCCCATAGATGACGAGGAGAATGAAAGCGCCATAGACGAATATTGGACATTTAAGGAAGTTATTACAGGTAAAAGTTGATACATTTGTTTAATAGTTCAATTCAATTCAAGCCTTGCCTTTCCAGCCCTTTCCGCACAAGATCAGGCCTGGTATGCTCTACTCACCTCCAATCTGACCCCAGAGCAAGCCAAAGCTCTGCAGGAAGTCGTCGTTACTGCGGATCAACGCAAGGCCGCCAAAGAATCGAAACTAATTGAGAAACAGGGTGGCTTTGCCTTCCCACAAACCACTGTACCCACTTCGTTTAAGTTTGGCTCTTAATTCAAAATTCTTTCCACACGAAAAAAGCAACAAACGTTGATGGCTGTTGTAAGGCATTCTCTTGATTTTCGTACATTTGATTGTACAAAAACCACACGCGAGCTGCAATGCTGCAAAAACGATATACATATATTTATTTGTAGATTTATATGATTTGTAATTTTCTCTACTTTGGCCAATTCCCCCCAAAATAGGCCAACTAAATTATGATAACACTTAAGTTGGAATGTCCATTTGTAAAAAAAAATCACACTTTGTATGTAAAACGAAAACAAAACACTTCGAAGACTAGGAATAAATCTCATTTAATGGGATCCAAAGTCAACCACGTCCCCTTCCCTAACTGGACAGAGCATGAGAATTCAACGCAGAGCATTTCACATTATGAACACATACACACACCCACACACATACATACACGTATATAATGTACTAGATGGAACGCTATTTTTGAAAAATAAAAAAAAATAAATTTTTAAAGTTTGAAAGGCGACTGAGTTTTCAATTTCAAATATTTAGGCGCTTGCTTATAGACACTGCATGTAAACAGCTGGCTGCCATTTTTTGTAGTGTTTCTCAACACTTATGAATTGTGCTAACAGCAAATTAGAGAAGGTGAGTGATTTGGTATTGGCATTGGGCAATCAAAAGTTGATGGGGTAAATATTAGAGAGTAAATAGAGCGATTAAATTAAAATTTGCAGAACAACGACAGATATTAAAATTTAAAATGTTTTTCACGTTCCTTTACAGACAAGGGCACAAGCTCCTCTCAAAATCTTATTTGGCGTGACCTTAAAAAAATATAGTTTTGAGCAAAAACGGTTTAAATATTCAAAAGCACTTATACTGACCCCGACATATCTTTAAAAATATACGTGTTATTTCGAAAATTATTGCCATATTGACTTGAAATGTTCTACGATTGCTCTTAATTATATGTAGACTTCAAAAGCTAATTTTGCATATTCCACATATTTTGCATATTCAGAATTTTACCGACATATTTTCCGACATATTTGTTTGAAAAAGGAAAAACAAAATGCCCAAAATAATCCAACAAGTCAAGCTCCTAAATGTTTCTGTGCTCGAGCTAAAAATTTAAGCTATTGTGGTAAAAAAGAATTCATTTATTGCATTGTATTCAATATGAAGCTACAATTCTGAATCTCTAAACGGAAAAAGTGATTTCTAAAGATTGGTCGAACTTCTTCAGCAAGCAACTGAGAAACACCAGAAATGGTCCAGACCCCAATGATATTTGGGAAAAACATTCTAAACAGACTTATGCAAGATCATGATGTCGGTAATCTTTCCATTTAGATCTTCAAACACAGACACATTTACATTATTTCTACATAAATATACTGGACAAATATTCCTAACGAAAGAACTACAAGTAAAAACTACTTTAAGTGTTACAACAATCAATAGCTGGAAGACATACGAGGTTTGTTAAAAAGAATCCCGAGCACAGTTTTTTCGATTGCAGGAGCGATAAAAAAAAATAATCCGAATCTCATGGCTTATGCGCTTCTAATTTTCGCACAGGAGAAAAAGGACTTACATTTTAATGCCGAATCCGAATGGCAAAGTTTAAGAAGCTTTTTCATGGCTGGTCACAGCTGGCGCTAACAACAAGTGAAAGGTGACCGGGTGAATAAGTTTTAAAAAAACTTTTTCATTAGATGTCCCGAGGCGGGATCTTCCACACTCGGCCACGACTTCTTGCCACATGGAAAAGCGGTCAATAAGGAATATTACCTGCAAGTTATGCACAATTTGCGTGAATCAATTTGACTTCCTTTTCGGAATTATCGAAGAACAAAATTTGGCTTTTGCACCATGATGTTTTTGAGCGCGAATTTTTAGCCAAAAACAACACTTGCAATGCCGCAGCCACCGGGAGAACACTTCCAACTCAGAAAGAAACTAATTTTTCTACTTTAATTTGCACTGCGGGAAATGGTGTGGACATGAATTGAACGCAATACTGGCCAGATACTCATTCTGCATTCATGCAAACAGTTATGTTTATCAAGGTGAAAGAATTACACCTTAACTTGGTATAGTATGTACTGTATGTTTCGACATATTTGACATATTTTTCGACATAATTTGCATTAATTATTGAGCCTAATTTCAAAATTTTACCTTTTTCAGTGCAGAAAGGAAGAAAAACATAAAATCCGGGGTCAAGTTTTTAGAAGTATTTTTTTTTTTAAATCCTGTTTTTGGGTTTTTTTTCAGAGGGCCACTCGATTTGGTTGGAGCATATATTTAAGTTCATTTCACAATTTATTTTAGATAGAAGACAGCCTAAAAGCTCGGGAATAATTTTTGTGTATTTCCAATTTCGGACTTTTCTATTATGAAAATGTTCTAAAAAATAAACAATTTATAAATTTTTTTGATTAATTTTTTACACCGAGATAAAGGACTTTAATTATCCATGAAAGTTATCCAAATTTCGACAAAAGAAAAAGAATTTCTTCTGTTAGCTTACTGATTAGATTTTCATTTATTTGCTTCAATGTGTCACGCAAACATCAGTGACAGCACATTAGATACGTGCACATCTCGAAGAATTCTTTGCCATCGCTAGCTCAGCTGTTAATTAACAGAATCGGCAAAGGTAAGTGTCTTAGATATATCTTATTATTAATAAAATTTCAATGAAAATTGCCGTTTTAGATGTCTTTGGCTAACAGATTACTTCAGCAGAGCGCTCGCCTGTGGCTGGGCTTAAGTTCCGCACGTGGTTTTCATATACTAACACGACCTGCAGCCATTTCCCTAAGTACAACCCACCACAGCAACAACAACACGCAATTGGCAGCCACCCCAATAACTGGACTATTGTCGCCTGTAACAAGTCTACTCCAGCAAGTGGCGGGCTTCAAGGTGAAGGGACGTCTCAAGCGACGCTGCAAGGATTGCTACGTGGTCATTCGCCAGGAACGCAGTTATGTCATCTGCCCCACGCATCCGCGCCACAAGCAAATGGCCATGAAGAAGCGTGACTACAAATCCTGGATACTGACACATGCTACCCAGTCGAAGGAGAGGGGATTTTAAACGCATCATTATGTACCATTTTGTTGTCTTCGAAAATAAAAACCAAATATGAATGAAAATAAAACAGCCAACTTTACATTGCACTAGGCCGCGTTAATCAACACTGGCCCGAACAGCTGAGTGACATTTGGTTGTTTATCTTGGAATTTCTGGACGAGAAGTGGCAGCAGTCGAGTCTGTGACTCGTACTATTCCCGTTTGAAGGAGCATTATCGCATATATAATATAAATCAGTGATCCAACAATGACCACGCATTTCATGAACGTTTTGCGGCAGGCCTTCAAGACCTTCGATAGAGCCAACCATGCCAGTTTCAATGCCAATTTGCAGCAACTGAAGCAACTGACCGATGAACTGACCTACCGGGATCTGCACCTGAAGGAGGAGCTCTTCCGCAATGCTGGTGGAACATCATCTAGATCTGGTGCGGCGCCCTGTACTTACATGCACATCTTCGAGGACGAACGCTTCTCCATGAGTCTGTTCATTGTGCGCGGTACGAGTTGTATACCCTTGCATGATCATCCCATCATGTACGGGCTACTGCGCGGCATTTGGGGACAACTACACGTGCAGAGCTACACACAGCAATTGGCCGCCGAGGAGCCCCTCATGTATGAGAAGAATCCCACTGTGGTCAATGTGATTGCCGAGGAACCCAGCCTGGTTTCTGAACACACACCCAGCGCCCTGCTTACGCCACGCAAGCGTAACTATCATCAGATTACCCAATCCGGTGGCGGTGGCAATAGTGTTGCCGCCTTCTTTGATATCCTCAGTCCACCCTACGATGCCAATATGCCGATCTATGGTCCACGTCGTTGCCGTTTCTATCGCCCTAAGTTGGACAATGGACAGTTAAAATTGCATTGCATTCCATCGCCTGATAGCTACTACTGTGATATGGTAGATACTCCGGAAACGGTGCTGCGCTGCGGATTCCTTTGTGCGGCCGAGGCTTATGGGGGACATGTGAACACCGATGAGCAGTGAAGAGGAGAAGCCGCAGAATCTAGTTTTAAAGCCTTTTTAATTTATTACCAAAAAAAAAAACATTAGAAAAAGAAACCAACCACTCTTAGGCGGCAGCTTTAAACGTTTTCTGTGTTAAATAATAAATTTTGCCCATTTTTTTTTAATTAATGATATATTTAATTATAGCTTCTTAAAAATTTGGAGCAGGAAAGTCAATATTCTTGCCATTTCACCTTGAATTTAAGGTGTAGAAAAGCTCTGCTTAACTTGATTGTTTCAATAATAATGCCAATAAATACTCGTGGCCAGTCTAAATATGAATATTGTTTCCTGGAAGAGGTCGCTTCCTAAAACTCACTGGGAGTATCCCAGAGCAGTTTCTGTTTAGACCAGAGATGAGCGCGTCGCGACGTTCCAATGCACACGAGGCAGCGCACGCAACGTTGTTAATGAGCAGACCGCAAAGGCAAAAATGTTCAATTGTTATTTACGAGCTCTGCTTAATACTGTTGTCCGACTGCTCCTTTCAGGCCGATTTGCTGTTTCACATATCAGAAACAAACAACAGTCACCTATCATCACCTCGTTGCAATGCCCTTGGTATCGATGTTCCATATGTTTGATTTGCTGGTGAAATCGTTCACCCTGCTCATCACTTTCATCGCGAAAGGTTTTCCGGAAAGAAATCTAGATGCGAGTGTAATAGTGAATGTTCAGTAAAGGCAATACGATATCAAACCGATTTTTTATATAATTCTTGAGCAAATCTTCAATGATTTTTTTTGTAGTTAGAAGCATTAGTATTTCCCAATAAGCTTCTGCTTCATCGGAACTCGAAATCTTCGATAATTTTCTTAAAAGAAGATATAACTACTGATTACTATTCTAAAAAGTACCCTTTTCGGCTATATTTCTACTAGTCTTGTTCGGTGAGTCTCCAATTTTTTTTTAATTTTTCGGGCACAGGTCCTTGTTTTAGACTATTGCCTTCGCAATAACACGTTTTGTGTGAAATGTCTCCTCTATTCTTTTATTGATTAATCGTTGGTTCTAGTCTTCTAAAGATCCCGTTTAGGCCAATTAATTGGGCCAAAACTGCCCAAACTATAGTTTTGATTGATCATTCCTGTTGACGTTGGTAATGACCAGGTCTTTTTTATACATACTTACCCTATTCAAATCTGGAATAATTTATATCTAATCAGCTAATGAACTGAATTAATTTTAAGTGCTCAACGTTTTAAACAAATATATATTTTAATTCATTGGGTTTTTTGAGGGTTCTTTAAAGTTTTCACACTGTCTTTTCTTTATTGTTTAAAAGTTGTAAATTTTGCAAAATTTTGATTAGATAAAGGAAACCTGCTTTGAATATGTACTACGTCAATCGAAAGCGGTGAAAAGGAAGTTCTTATCAGGCTTAAATTGCAAGGTCTAAAAGTTTTGAATAGATAGTGGAAATCTATTTTGGAAATGCAAGCAAGCTATAAACTTTTAAGGGCAGAATAATAAATAGCATGAGATGAAAAGTAAATATGCTTTAATACGAATCAGAGATCTGCACGAGTGCCGAGTATCGAAAAAACTGCACTCCCGGGTTTCGAAAACGCTACAACAAAATGTCGCAGTGTTTTCCCAGCTCATTGCATATTTGTGCTTTGCATATGCAGTGGCACAAACACTTGCTCCACTTGCCACTAATGCTTGTGAAAACTCAGACGGAAAATATCTGAGTGTTGACCTATCTCTTGCCGCTTTTACCCGACAAAACTCTAGTAATCGGATCGAAAAAAGATAACCATATGATTCATATGTCGTTCAGTTTGTGGCAGTCGTGACTACCGTTGACGATAGTCGCAAGATATAGGGTTAGCGAGCGTTTGGCGATATTATTGGGGAGACTTTTTTGATAGTTCTACGTTGCTGCTGTCGGAGTGCGAGTACGACACTCATATTTGTAATGTAAAGTCCTCGCTGGAAAGCTCGTTTGCAAGTGCCGTCTCAACCAGTTGCTACACGACCAAAATCGTACTTATTTTGAATTGCCAAAATGTATTTACCAATATATTTCTGGCATTTTGCATAAACACGTCCGCTTGTAATTTTTAAGTTGGCATTCCCAGCATTGGGATGACTAAAGTGGTTACTGAAATATGCTTTTAGTTAAATCAAAGTGCTTTTTAATAAATTTTAATGCGTTTTTCCCTAGGTGTTGTGGATACCAAATTGTTTTTCTTTATTCGCCGTGAGAAGTGTAGTGTTCCAAGATTGAGTGGGTGTTCCATGGTGTCTTGTGTGTGACTGTGATTAATTCATATCTCATATCCTTGAAAATGGTAAGTACCTGCTTAGCCTTTGCCAGCACATGCACTTTTTTCCGATCTTCCAATAATATGAAAGGGCAGAAAGAATCGATAAGCTAGCGGATCTTTAAGCTTTAGCGTTGAGATTCAATTACTTGTTGTTACTTGAGTAAAAAAACCATCTTTAAAAAAATCAAGCCAGTAGCTTTCGAACTGGTAATCATTTTTAAATAGGTTCCTTTGTAAATGACTAACATCAGCAACAAATAAATGTTGGGGAATTTTTAAGGGGTGATCCTTATAGTATAACTCCATATTGTAAAACCTATCAGACACAAGGGCAACTATTTGCTTTCTTTTTGGGCACAATAAATAAATAAGATTTAATATATTTACTACGTGTCCTTTTTGGTTGTCATCCGATTCTGCAGGATTAGCACAAGCACCACCATCCTCCATCTCCTCATCAACAGGTATCCCCAATTCTTCCAATTGTTCCTGCACACTTTCTTTGCGTGTTGTCTTGCTCCAGCTCCAGACTCTTACATACAGAACTTCGATATCCACTGCTCCTAGTGGCTTGACCTGCGCCCTTTTTAAATTAATTTTCTTCATGGCTATTATCAAATATCGATTCATGTGTTTTTTCTTATCCTTTCCGATCACTTGCTTTAAAAATCCGTCGTCCACAGAAATGACGTAAGGCTCATCGTCACACATATTGTACAAAGGAGTCAGATTTGAATACTCGCTCTCGTTGTTGTCCACATCTCTGCCCATTTGCTCGAGTCTGCAAATACAGTAATAATTTGGTTTTGTTAAGTCTGGCGTGTTGTTAAGTCTTTTACTTACTCCTTAAAAATGTCCTCACTTCTTATTTTAGTCAAATTAGTTATTTCTTCAATTATGCTGAATAATTCAACTTTGTAAATTGATTTATTTGCAAATTTAAAGAGAACAGCTTGGTCTTCATCCATTTTGCTTTTTGTGTGGTTTGTTTTTGTTAACTTCTCCATATGTACGCATAGTGGTTCCAGTTCATAAGAAAGTTACTAAAAAACATAGCTAGAAACGAAAACTAAAAAATAGGGGAAAGTTAACTTCGACTCGGCCGAGCTTTTGTATACCCTTGCAGCTTCCATTGAAAACAAAAAAGTTTATAAAACTATATATATCACCTTACTTAATGAGATAAAAATATTTTACAATAAAAGTCACACTTTTTCACAGTGACTTACTGTGCTCTTATTGTTCAATTTTGTAAAGATGACAACCCTGTTCTGTAACTTCCTCTTCGCTTCGCTTCGCTCGCTTTGCTTCACTTCTCGCGCGCACTTCCGTCGGCCTAAGGAGCGTCTTTTTCGCAGGCAAATAATTTGTTAGTGAAAATCATTGTTTTATTAAAGAATTATTAAACGTTTCTCGTATTATTATTCGTATTATTAGAGAAAATAAACAGTAAGTAATTAAATTTAACATTCAACATTTTTTTGTCGCTTTGCTTGCCTCTTTCGTTTTCTGTTTTTACCGTTTTCTGTTTTTACCGTTTTCTGTTTTCACCGTTACTCCCTAGCCGCTAGCAGTTTTCGTTTCTCTATTAATATTAATTAAAAAATATATTTGTGGTGAAGTGTTATAAAATGAAAAATCATAGGCTTGGCCATAATCGCCCATACGCAAGTGAATTCATATTTTTTCTTTTCTAGGTTTCGCTGTCTTGCTGTTTGGCCACCCCCTCCCCTTCCTGGTCAATTCATCGGTTTGGTCCATTTTTTGGTAAGTTACAACAACAACAACAACAAGATAAGGGAAGTGTGTTTTATTTTCCCTTTCTCCCAGTTGTGTCGGCGGCCCGCGCACGTTGGCGGTTCGCACGCGTCTGCTGTTGGCCACCCCCTCCCCGCTGGCACGGTTTGTCCACTTTTTGGGTAAGTACAAACAACATCAAGTGTGTTTATATTTTCCCTTTTCTTTTCCCAGTTGTGTTCGTGCAATTGCGGTCCTTCTGTTGCTGATCACGTTGGCGGGATTTCATCATGAATCAATCAATCATCATGAACGATACCAACAACAACACCGGTGTGGACTTAAAACTTGTAAGTCATTTTTGTCAAGCCTTACCTTAAATATATTATGTTTGTTGTTAGCCATCAGTAGAATTAAAGTTTTAAAAGTTTAGAAATTTGTTTAGAAAGTTTCATCTGTATCTGACCCAGTCTTATATAGTTTGAAAGTCATTGTCCCTGTATTTATATTTAGACTAGGTAATACTCGCGATTTTGCCAGCATTTGTGTATGTTTAGATTCTCCAAAATTAACAAGTCACTCCATATTTTTTTTTTATTATATATGTAGATTAATTTAATGTAGAATTATCGTACGAAAAAGAAGTCGTACGAAAAGAAGCTGTCATTGAAACGATTGGTCGAAAACTAGTCTTAGTTAGAAATACTTTTTGTTTTTTTTTGTTATAAATTTTCAAAACTTTATTCCGTTCAAGATGGCATTTTAATTAGTTTTTAAAAGTGCCATTTTAGGCACTTTTAACAATTTTGACCATTTATTTCTCAAAAACTTTACGTGCAGGAGAAATTCAGAAAATTGACATCGGACTCCTTCCTTAATAGCAAAATTCTGTCCTTACTATTACTATACCAGAGGCAGAGGCACACATGGTTCCCCGCAGCCGAGATACAGACCAATCAGCCACGAAATCAACTGTGGAACAATTATGCGGCTTACCACCATTTCAAATACGGTTCGGAGTAAAACGGCTTATTTGTACAATGTTTAGTTTCTTAAGTCAATCTTAAACATAAAGTGAAAAGTGTGCAGTAGCAGATTCAGGCCGTGTTGCTGGTCAGCGAAGCCATCAGAAATTCCATTTTGTTAAGGAAACTTTTGCCCTCGATTTTATCAAAGCGCACCTGCAAGGGAGGAAAAACATTTTGTATTATTATATTCTTGAGAGGGAGTTAAGGGACAATGACCCACCTCCTTGAAATTGCCACCAAGGTTCTCCCACAGCTTTTCCGGCACCAGGGGACTGGGAAAGAAGTCCTGACGCGGACTTTTGGCTATGTAAACTTTTACATCTATTTGCGGATCACAACGTATTTGCACTGCAATCATGCGATCTCCATTGGGCGAGGCGAGTAAGCAGGAACTGGCAAATCGAAAAAACCAAAAGACCCATGCCTGTAGATGAAAATAAAGATATTATTAGAAATTTTTTCAAAAAATTAATCAAAATATAAATGTTTAAATGGTTTACCTTTTAAGAACCAGCACCACCCACATCATCATCATCACAAATTCCAGCTAAAACCAAATCGAAAAAACCAAGAAATTCCAGCTAAAACCAAATCGAAAAAACCAAGAAATTCCAGCTAAAACCAAATCGAAAAAACCAAGAGCCATGACTGTAGATGAAAATAAAGATATTATTAGAAATTTTTTCAAAAAATTAATCAAAATATAAATGTTTAAATGGTTTACCTTTTAAGAACGGTGAAATGAATTTAAATGTTTTTTGTAGTCGCATTTACTTAAAAACGTTAAGTCGCAATTTTTCCGATGGCATTTGTACACATGTTCCATCGATTCATGCTTGCGTAAAATGTCAGGACGCGAAAGACGTTTATGGCAAAATTTGCAATTATAAATGTGATATGTATCACGATGAATCTTAAATTCATCAGAATCATTGAATTTTCTACCACAAAGTGTACACCTTATTTTTTCTGTTGTTATTGTTATGGCTTCATCGCCTTCAAAGTACAGTTTTCGCAATTGACTTGGTTTCATATGAACTGCTTTGGCAATTGTTTGCCAATCATCATCTTCACCCGCTTTTTTTTCATCCAAATCGTTCTTCAGTCGCTTATTCATTCTGATCATCCCTACGATCAGCTCTCTTGAGAATTTTCTTTTTTTGGTTTTTTTTATTTCTTCATCACCATCACTGTCATCGTCTTCGTCTGGTTCATACTCGGAATCGGACTTCGAGAATGGTTCTTCTTCTGACTCTGATATGTCTTTGCTGAAAGTCGGGATGATTTCTTCTTCTTCTGTGATTTCTTCTTCTTCTGTGTTTTCTTCTATTATTGTTGTTTCTTGGTTTCCGATTTCTGGTGAAGTTTTCTGTTTCCTTGGGGTTGATGACGTAACGGTAGAAAAATTTGGGTCGTCGATTATGGTTTCTGGTGATGTATTTCTTCTGATTGTGATTGGCGATGGCGTTGTTTGCTGGCTTTGGCTTCTTTTTTTCGGCGATGGCGTTGTTTGCTGGCTTTGGCTCCTTTTTTTCGGCGATGGCGTTGTTTGCTGGCTTTGGCTCCTTTTTTTCGGCGATGGCGTTGTTTGCTGGCTTTGGCTTCTCATTTTCGGCGATGGCGTTGTTTGCTGGCTTTGGCTCCTTTTTTTCGGCGATGGCGTTGTTTGCTGGCTTTGGCTCCTTTTTTTCGGCGATGGCGTTGTTTGCTGGCTTTGGCTCCTTTTTTTCGGCGATGGCGTTGTTTGCTGGCTTTGGCTTTTGTTTGGGGTTGAATATTGTTGGTTGTTGTTGGAATTATATTTGATTGGGGTGGATGCTTTAGATGGTGTGTTTGGCTGAGACTCGAGTTTAACACAAAATGAAAAATTTCCCGATTCCTTTATTTAAAGCAAAGAATATTAAAATGTTTTTAATATAAATAAAAAATAAGATTAATTAGCTAGGAAGCGATGATGTGAATATGTTACTCACACAGAAAGGGCAACTGCAATGTAAATGGGGGTCTTGATCAGGGCAAAGTTGGGATTCCATCTAAATAAGTCAAGGAAAACAAAAACTTACAGTTCATTGCAATCAAATAGAAAACAAGAACACAAACAACAACAACCAAGAACAACAACTAATGTACTGTTGTGTTAAAAATGTCCAATTTTGTACCAGAAAGTGATGATTTGCGGAAATCATTAATTTTTTGTTTTCATTTGAAGAAAAGTGCTGCAGAGTATCGGTTCAAGAAAATCGGTTTTGCATTGGATTGTTACTGGCGATGAAAAATGGATTTATTTTAAGAATCCTAAACGGAAAAAATCATGTGTTAATCCGGGACAACCATCAACATCGACTGCAAACCCAGATCGATTTGGCAAGAAGACAATGCTGTCTGTTTGGTGGGACCAGAAAGGTGTGGTGTACCACGAGCTGCTAAAACCTGGTGAAAACTGATCGCTACCGACAACAAATGATCAATTTGAACCATGCATTGATCGAGAAACGACCAGAATGGGCCAGAAGACACGTCGTAATTATCGATGGTAATTTAGCTCCATGACAATGCACATGCACACAAATGGCCATTACATTGAACAAAATGTTTTTTACTTTCCATTAATAATTAGTGTTTTAGGTGTTTGCAAACAGTGACGCCGTACACTTCGGCAAACTGAAAGTTGCTCATAACAGTATAGTAAGATATGTTTATGGATTTAGACGAAGATACCATATTTCCAGCTATTCATACAAATTATTTGACCTTTCCCTTAAATCTTGGACAAAATTTAAGGTACTAATATTCTTACACAAAATTTTGTATACTAAAGAACCACACTATCTCTTTGACCAGCTTCAGTTTTCGACATCTACTCGAACAAATAATTTAATTTCCTTAAGATATAATCTCCTAATATCGGAAAGACAGTTTGGAGTTCCGACTAAAATACAATTAGAATTTCCTTAAAAACCCAAAAAGATATGTGACAACAACACGAAGCGGACGAAAAAGCGATGTCGACACCCGAAGAAAATGTAAAGTCCAACGACTTGCAGCTGTGGATTACATGAGCAGGGGACAGACTAAGGCTCAATTTGGACTCAATATAACAAGTAGTAAGACTATACCAATAATCCATAAAAAACCGTGCCTTCAACATACCAGTATAGTACGTAAGCCTAAGCTTTTACCTCTCCTCATAATGGCGCACATTGAGTTCCCACATGTATACCAATTCTGGGACGAGAAATGGCGTAATGTCATTTTCAGTGACCAAAAAAGCTAAGTCTGAACGGTCCTGACAGTTGCAAGAAATAATAGGCTGTTATGCGACAAGATAGACACACCTGATGGTATAGTAATAGTAAGGACAGAATTTTGCTATTAAGGAAGGAGTCCGATGTGTTTCATATCGATCAAAATGAAAGTCCATACGAGAGCTAGGACACATTATAGTTCACATAAAGAGAGCACCTTTAAGGAAAGCCAAGTCTGAACAAAATTAATCAAACGAAAGTACCAGTTTTAAACTGTACCTGATTCCCGAACTCAATCCGACTTAGACCTTGGGCTTAATTAGAGAGCTATAATCGCAATGATAAGAACGGGCACAGGCCCATTCCACCTAAGATCATAGGTTAATTCCATGCCGTTTCTACAAAGTTCAGTATAAATGAATCAGTTGAAGTCTATTGATAACACAGTTCAACAAATATTGGGTCATCGATGGCCTTTGAATGAATTTAGTACTGTTCAACAGAGGTTTTCAAGCTGAATACATGTCAATTTTCTGAATTTCTCCTGCACGTAAAGTTTTTGAGAAATAAATGGTCAAAATTGTTAAAAGTGCCTAAAATGGCACTTTTAAAAAACTAATTAAAATGCCATCTTGAACGGAATAAAGTTTTGAAAATTTATAACAAAAAAACAAAAAGTATTTCTAACTAAGACTAGTTTTCGACCAATCGTTTCAATGACAGCTTCTTTTCGTACGACTTCTTTTTCGTACGATAATTCTACATTAAATTAATCTACATATATAAAAAAAAATATGGAGTGACTTGTTAATTTTGAGAATCTAAACATACACAAATGCTGGCAAAATCGCGAGTATTACCTAGTCTAAATATAAATACAGGACAATGACTTTCAAACTATATAAGACTGGGTCAGATATAGATGAAACTTTTAGTTTAAATGGGTAAAAGTTTAATTCTACTGATGGCTAACAACAAACATAATTTAAGGTAGGCTTGACAAAAATGACTTACAAGTTTTAAGTCCACACCGGTGTTGTTGTTGGTATCGTTCATGATGATTGATTGATTCATGATGAAATCCCGCCAACGTGATCAGCAACAGAAGGACCGCAATTGCACGAACACAACTGGGAAAAGAAAAGGGAAAATATAAACACACTTGCCCTTATCTTGTTGTTGTTGTTGTTGTAACTTACCCAAAAAAGTGGACCAAACCGATAAATTGACCAGCAAGGGGAGGGGGTGGCCAAACAGCAAGACAGCAAGTGACGAAATCCCGCCAACGTGATCAGCAACAGAAGGACCGCAATTGCACGAACACGACAACTGGGAAAAGAAAAGGGAAAATATAAGCCAGGGCGAACGAGCTACCAGCGTAAAACCAATACACAACACCGAATATATTCAGCAATAACAACAAATGAGTTAGAGAGAGAACCGATTTTGTTTGGTGTGTGTGCCGCGGAAGCGACACGCGCGGTCCTAGGCATAGCATTTTGTTGTTGTTTCGAGTTGCGAAAGACATAGGGAACAAGGGAGAGGGAATAGAGACACAGGTCAGAGCGCGGCAACAACAAAACATAGAGCACGCATAAGATTTGTTTTTGGTTTATGGCCTTATGGCTCGCGCAAAATGTATACGCGCAGGCTATCCCGCGTAAAACAACAACACGCGGTGCTCGCGTAAGGGCAGGGCGCCCGATATAAACACACTTGCCCTTATCTTGTTGTTGTTGTTGTTGTAACTTACCAAAAAATGGACCAAACCGATGAATTGACCAGGAAGGGGAGGGGGTGGCCAAACAGCAAGACAGCGAAACCTAGAAAAGAAAAAAATATAAATTCACTTGCGTATGGGCGATTATGGCCAAGCCTATGATTTTTCATTTTATAACACTTCACCACAAATATATTTTTAATTAATATTAATAGAGAAACGAAAACTGCTAGCGGCTAGGGAGTAACGGTGAAAACAGAAAACGGTAAAAACAGAAAACGGTAAAAACAGAAAACGAAAGAGGCAAGCAAAGCGACAAAAAAATGTTGAATGTTAAATTTAATTACTTACTGTTTATTTTCTCTAATAATACGAATAATAATACGAGAAACGTTTAATAATTCTTTAATAAAACAATGATTTTCACTAACAAATTATTTGCCTGCGAAAAAGACGCTCCTTAGGCCGACGGAAGTGCGCGCGAGAAGTGAAGCAAAGCGAGCGAAGCGAAGCGAAGAGGAAGTTACAGAACAGGGTTGTCATCTTTACAAAATTGAACAATAAGAGCACAGTAAGTCACTGTGAAAAAGTGTGACTTTTATTGTAAAATATTTTTATCTCATTAAGTAAGGTGATATATATAGTTTTATAAACTTTTTTGTTTTCAATGGAAGCTGCAAGGGTATACAAAAGCTCGGCCGAGTCGAAGTTAACTTTCCCCTATTTTTTAGTTTTCGTTTCTAGCTATGTTTTTTAGT
Organism: Lordiphosa collinella; assembly: GCA_018904265.1. NCBI lineage: Eukaryota > Metazoa > Arthropoda > Insecta > Diptera > Drosophilidae > Lordiphosa > Lordiphosa collinella. The sequence goes on from JAEIFV010000219.1 coordinate 275,232, forward strand.
AACTTTCTTATGAACTGGAACCACTATGCGTACATATGGAGAAGTTAACAAAAACAAACCACACAAAAAGCAAAATGGATGAAGACCAAGCTGTTCTCTTTAAATTTGCAAATAAATCAATTTACAAAGTTGAATTATTCAGCATAATTGAAGAAATAACTAATTTGACTAAAATAAGAAGTGAGGACATTTTTAAGGAGTAAGTAAAAGACTTAACAACACGCCAGACTTAACAAAACCAAATTATTACTGTATTTGCAGACTCGAGCAAATGGGCAGAGATGTGGACAACAACGAGAGCGAGTATTCAAATCTGACTCCTTTGTACAATATGTGTGACGATGAGCCTTACGTCATTTCTGTGGACGACGGATTTTTAAAGCAAGTGATCGGAAAGGATAAGAAAAAACACATGAATCGATATTTGATAATAGCCATGAAGAAAATTAACTTAAAAAGGGCGCAGGTCAAGCCACTAGGAGCAGTGGATATCGAAGTTCTGTATGTAAGAGTCTGGAGCTGGAGCAAGACAACACGCAAAGAAAGTGTGCAGGAACAATTGGAAGAATTGGGGATACCTGTTGATGAGGAGATGGAGGATGGTGGTGCTTGTGCTAATCCTGCAGAATCGGATGACAACCAAAAAGGACACGTAGTAAATATATTAAATCTTATTTATTTATTGTGCCCAAAAAGAAAGCAAATAGTTGCCCTTGTGTCTGATAGGTTTTACAATATGGAGTTATACTATAAGGATCACCCCTTAAAAATTCCCCAACATTTATTTGTTGCTGATGTTAGTCATTTACAAAGGAACCTATTTAAAAATGATTACCAGTTCGAAAGCTACTGGCTTGATTTTTTTAAAGATGGTTTTTTTACTCAAGAAAATTACATTTCGAAAATTGATCAACTTCAAAATGTTATCCAAGTAAAACCTGATAATTTGCCAAGATCATGTGATTGTTTTACATATATGAACAAAATGAAGGAAATAATGAAGGCAACGTTTGAAGTAAAATTGACGTATCCTTCTGATAAATGTAATTTTTTTGATATTGGAAATGACACGTTGGAAAAATTAATTAAGTTGGTTCATTCGTTTTCACCTAAATTTAATTACGAAACCTGTACAACAGAAGACGAGATTAAAAACGTTGCATTAGCAACAATATGCGCTGTGTTGTTGTTAAACAAATACAGAATACAACACGCAGCAAGATTCAACTTTGATTAAAAGCAAATTTGTATCTGTAAATTTAAATTTATGTATCTGTAAATTTTAGTTAAATTAAATTGATATTTCTGAAGTTGATTTGCTTTTGTTTTTAATTTCGCGATTACAATTAGTCGCATAAATGCCATTACAATCAGTCGCATTGAGAAGTTGTGCATGGAACATTGTCATTTGGCCACGGACTACAAGGAAGAGCTCTTGAAGTGGGCCCAGCTGGAGTACTATGAGGAGCATATAATGAAAATCCAGTTGCCCTATAATCCAGTCACCGCCTCCAATGCTCTAATGACGGCCGAACAGAAGCAGGAGAAACGCCGGGAGCTGGCCCTGCGCCTGTTAGAGATCAAGAATCGTCGCGAGCGGGAACGCCTGCAGGAGGATGAGCAACAGTTGTTACTGTACACAAAACTAAGACAACTTTATGAGCAGCAAAAGATGTCAAAGTTCGAGCGTGCCCTGGAGCAGCAGCAGATAGGCAATCTAGAGGAACTGGATGAACTTATAGTCACCATCAATGGACGCATACGTCGGATTAAGGAGCGCTCGCCCAGGCCCAGTAAGCAGGAGAAGCGTTTGGACAAAATGGCTAAGCCGCCGGAGGGCATGCCGCAGGCTGAGTGGCTGAAGGACTTGCGTAGCAAGCGAGAGGAGCTGCTGAGGCGAAAGCAAGCGCGCCAACAACAACGTCAGGAACAGGCCAAACGTCATACACATGCGGCACAAGAGCGTATGAGAATTATCTCCACTTTGGCCAGAAGCGAGAAGCGCAGCAAGGCCCAGGAGGAGGAGGATGATGGCTTTGGCATGAACGATACCGATTGGGATGTGTACAAACGAATCAATCGTTATAACGATGACTCCGACTCGGATGCGGACACCGAACAGTTGCTTGAGTATGAAAAGATTTTGGGTCATTACGAGGCCAACTTTGAGGCTAATCCTGTACAGCAGCAGCAAAGTGCAGCTGAGAACTATCAGTTGCACTTCGGTGTGGAGGATATACGTGTGCCTGAGATACTCTTTCAGCCCAGCATGATTGGCTGTTCGGAGGCGGGACTGGCCGAGCTTATAGGTTTTGTTCTTAAGTTGTTCTCGGCGGAAGAGCAACAACTTCTGGTGGAGCAGGTGTATCTAACAGGCGGTTGTGCCCGTTTCCGTGGCCTTAAAGAACGTCTGGCCAAGGAGCTGCTAGAGATGCGTCCCTTTCAATCGACCTTCTCCATCTATGAGTCGCCCGAGCCCACGCTGAGTGCCTGGCTAGGGGCCTGTCTGCAGACACGTGAGCCACAGTTTAATCAATCCCTTACCACGCGACAGATGTACCAGGATCAAGGTAGCGAGTACTTCAAGGAGCATCGTTCAAGCAATCTCTTTTATCCTTCACCCAAAGATTAACCCTAGGAAAGGACATGATAAACAATAAAACACATTTTTACATTTTCAACATAACAATTTATCGTCTTTAATTAATCACTGGTAAGAAAATCTAGACTTAGATTCGGCATTCAATGCAAGTGAACCTGGCTTGTGATTGCTCTGGAAAAACAGTGGTTTTACATTACATGCTATAAAAACGACTTTTTCGCTGTCTTCTAATAGAGTACCAATCACGAAGGTCGAGTTGCGACCGGTTCTCCCAAATTTTTTTTTCTTCCTTTTACTCCAGCATAATCTTAATCTTCACCAATCTTTCGGATAGATAAATAATCCTGATTACTAAATATGTCCAGAAGGAACGAAGCTTCTTTCTAAAAACCTGTAAAAGATTTTTTTTTTTTTTTTTTTTGGGGGGGGGGAGGGGGGGGGAAAAAAAAAAAAAACTTGTTTTTTTGAGAGTATTATATTTTTTGTCCCATAGAAGTCAAACCTCAATATCTTACTACTCGCGACAACGTTAGTTCGCGTTTTTCCTGTTTTCCTGTTCTATACAACTTGTACCGCGCACAATGAACAGACAGTTTAGAACAACAACTAATGGAATTTCACCAATCGGCGAATAATTTTATAAAAAGCGCTTATCTGAAATATCAAAAAAGCTTCCAGATTTGGCTATAGGCTATAAATACAAAACATTGTACTTTTAAGTGTTGATAACATGTCTCTGATTTTGTGCTAGTCACCTAAATACACAAATATTTATGAATGGGATATTAGGTTTGCTCTAATTCTAATATGCAACTTAAGGCTTTGTATCTAGCAGACATAGAAAGAAGCATGAAACAGGCCAAAAAAAATGTATTTGTACATCTCCCGTATGATTAATCGATGACCCGATAGAAAAGCATCTGGCCAAAAAATCAGTTTTGCGATTTCATCCTGTGGTGGCGCCAATTTTCCAACTTACGGGGGCGGGAGGGGGCGTGGCAAAAATTGAAAATAAACTTGGTCTGCCCATACATGTTATCTCTTTATCTCTTACCATCTCTGAGATCTGTTTGTTCATACGGACAGACAGACAGACGGACGGACAGACGGACATGGCTAAATCGACTCGGCTGTTGATGCTGATCAATAATATATATACTTTCTAGGGTCGGAGATGCTTCCTTCTGGCTGTTACATACTTTTGTACAAACTTATACTCTGTGTACCTTTGGTACAGAGTATAAAAAAACAAAATCTTCGGTTACGCTGCCTTGTTAATACTAAAAACGACTTAATACCAGAGCTAGCAAATAACAATTGACCGTTTTTCGTTGTCCAAAAATAACAGTTATTTACGAACCCTTTGAGCAAAAAGTCAGAGATGAACCTTTCACATCGGCTCATAAAAGAAGCGCTCAGTGCTCAACGAAAAAACCAAGGGATTTGTTTACATTTTGATCTGCTCACTGACTGAGCAGATCGACGCGAGCGAAGAAGATAAAAGTCATTGAGTTTGTGTGTGTGTATGTGTGAGAGAGGTGTCTTTTTGGGCTTGCGACTCACACAAACCACACACACACACACACAAAACAAATGAATGAAAAAAAGACCCTTTGAGGCGAGTCTTTCGGCTTTTTGCTCATCTACTTACTCTTAATGTGCGAGCACTCAGTCGGGTCGCTGTCTATAAATTGTAATTGAAAGAGCAAAACAAGCAACGCTCAACAGTTAACTGAAAACAAAAACAAAGAGAAACGAAGTGTTCTGCTCAGAGCGAGAGCAAGCGTGCATGGATTTTTCCGGTTTTGTTATTGAGCAGACCGCAAAGGCAAATATGTTCAATTGTTATTTACGAGCCCTGCTTAATACTGTTGTCCGACTGCGCCTTTCAGGCCAATTTACTGTTTCACATATCAGGAACCAACAATAGTCACCTATCATCACCTCGTTCCAATGCCCTTGGTTTCGATGTTCCATACGTTTGATTTGCTGGTGAAATCGTTCACCCTGCCTATCACTTTCATCGCCAAGGTTTTCCGGAAAGAAATCTAGATGCGAGTGCAATGTTCAGTAAAGGCAATACGATATCATACCGATTTTTTTTATAATTTTTGAGCAGATCTTCAATGATTTTTTTGTAGTTAGACGCATTCGTATTTCCCAAAAACCTTCTGCTCCATCGGTTGACAAAACACTTTTGAACTCGGAATCTTCGATAAGTTTTCTTAAAAGAAGATATAACTACTGATTACTGTTCTATAGAGTAGCCTTTTTCCGCTATATTTCTACTAGTCCCGTTCGGTGAGTCTCGAATTTTTTTAATTTTTCGAGCACAGGTCCCTGTTCTGGACATTTGCCCTCGAAATAAAACCGGTTTTGTGTGAAATGTCCAATCTATTCTTTTATTGATTAATCTTTGGTTCTAGTCATCTAAATATCCAGTTTAGGCCAATTAATTGGGCCAAAACTGCCCAAACTATAGTTTTGGTTGACGTTGGTAATGACCAAGTCTTTTTTATACATACTTACCCTATTCAAATCTGGAATAATTGATATCGAATCAGCTAATGAACCAAATTCATTTTAAGTGCTCAACGTTTTAAACAAATACATGCTTGAATTCATTGGGGTTTTTGAGGGTTCTTTCAAGTTTTCCCACTCTCTTTTTTTTATTGTTTAAAAGTTGTAAATTTTGCGAAATTTTGATTAGATAAAGGTAACCTGCTTTGAATATGTACTACGTCAATCGAAAGCGGTGAAAAGGAAGTTCTTATCAGGCTTAAATTGCAAGGTCTAAAAGTTTTGAATAGATAGTGGAAATCTATTTTGGAAATGCAAGCAAGCTATAAACTTTTAAGGGCAGAATAATAAATAGCTTGAGATGAAAAGTAAATATGCTTTAATACGAATCAGAGATCTGCACGAGTGCCGAGTATCGAAAACACTGCACTCCCGGGTTTCGAAAACGCTACAACAAAATGTCGCAGTGTTTTCCCAGCTCATGGCATATTTGTGGTTTTCATATGCAGTGGCACAAACACTTGCTCCACTTGCCACTAATGCTTGTGAAAACTCAGACGGAAAATATCTGAGTGTTGACCTATCTCTTGCCGCTTTTACCCGACAAAACTCTAGTAATCGGATCGAAAAAAGATAACCATATGATTCATATGTCGTTCAGTTTGTGGCAGTCGTGACTATCGTTGACGATAGTCGCAAGAAATAGGGTTAGCGAGCGTTTGGCGATATTATTGGCGAGACTTTTTTGATAGTTCTACGTTGCTGCTGTCGGAGTGCGAGTACGACACTCATATTTGTAATGTAAAGTCCTCGCTGGAAAGCTCGTTTGCAAGTGCCGTCTCAACCAGTTGCTACACGACCAAAATAGTACTTATTTTGAATTGCCAAAATGTATTTACCAATATATTTCTGGCATTTTGCATAAACACGTCCGCTTGTAATTTTTAAGTTGGCATTCCCAGCATTGGGAAGACTAAAGTGGTTACTGAAATATGCTTTTAGTTAAATCAAAGTGCTTTTTAATAAATTTTAATGCGTTTTTCCCTAGGTGTTGTGGATACCAAATTGTTTTTCTTTATTCGCCGTGAGAAGTGTACTAGATTGAGTGTTCCATGGTGTCTGGTGTGTGACTGTGATTGATTCATATCTCATATCCTTGAAAATGGTAAGTACCTGCTTAGCCTTTGCCAGCACATGCACTTTTTTCCGATCTTCCAATAATATGAAGGGGCAGAAAGAATCGATAAGCTAGCGGATCTTTAAGCTTAAGCGTTGAGATTCAATTAACAAATAAACAAAAATGTTGTAAAAACTTCGAGTCTTAGACCGATAATCACGATTAATTAATCTTATATTTGTATTATAAATTCCTTAATTTTTGCGATCTACCACCAATCAGACTTAAGCAAAGTAAACGATTCGGCAAGAAGTAGGTTTCATTGAATTCAATGAATTATGGTCGCGCTTGAACACTGATAACTCAATCTTTATAAAAGCCAGCGGAAATTTCATATTTTCCAAGTTGCGCCTTCACCATGAAACTGTTCGTAACCATTTTAGCCTTGGCTATTGCCTCCGCTTCGGCAGCCCCCTCACCTCTTGAGGGTACAATTTACCCCAAGGATCTGGTCACAGCTAATACCAATGAAGTCGAAGGACGTATTACCAATGGCTATCCAGCCAAAGAGGGTCAGGCTCCCTGGACGGTTGGCCTGGGATTCAGTGGCGGTTGGTGGTGCGGTGGTTCCATTATTGGACACACCTGGATCCTAACTGCTGAGCACTGCATTGGCGGTGATTCCGTAACTGTCTACTATGGTGCCACCTGGCGTACCAATTCCCAGTTCACCCACCGGATTGGCGCTCATGACTTCATTTCTCATGGCTCGGCTGATATTGCTCTGATTCGGACTCCTCATGTGGACTTCTGGCATATGGTTAATAAGATTGAGCTGCCCAGCTTTAACGAACGCTACAATGATTACAACACATGGTGGGGCACCGCCTGCGGATGGGGTGGCACCTATGACGGTAGTCCATTGCCCGACTGGTTGCAATGTGTGGAAATGCCAATCATCCACAACTCTGAGTGTGATGCCGTATATGGACGTGTTGGCGATAACATTCTTTGTGTGCGTGTTAATGAAGGAAGGGGAACTTGTGGTGGTGACTCTGGTGGTCCATTGACAATACTTGGCAACAAGTTGGTCGGTGTCACAAACTGGGTTTCGGCCGCCGGTTGTCAATATGGTCATCCAGCTGGGTTCCAGCGTGTTACCTATCACTTGGACTGGATTCGTGATCACACAGGCATTGCTTACTATTAATGAAGAACTTTTTGTGAAATAAAAATTAATTGTGTATTCAAATAATACCCCGATCACAACATTAGCATTTCCAGGCGTATTGAAAGGGAAACTGATTAGTTGGTAGTCGTTCTAATGTCCATGAATAGATTAGTTACACAAGGCAACAAAATTTTACTATTTCAGTTCATTGAAGGGATGGGGGTAATTCTTGATGGGTTTAGTGGGCTGAAAACGAATCTGTGTTCGGAAATGGTCCGCCCCGTCCAGATCTTTTGTAATTTGATCTCAAAGTTGCTAAAAATGCATACTTAGACCCTTTTTGTGGGGAACCTTTACTAATGCTTAAACCAGAGATCTGCATGAGTGCACCGCAACTGCAAGTGCACTGCATATTTTCGCACTCGGATATCCCGACTACTCCAACAAAATGTATACAGTAGTATTTCTACTCGCGGCATATTTGCATCTCGCACTTTAGTGCCGAAAACACTCGCGTCACTCGCGTAGCGTATAGGAAATACTCATACGAACAGGGAACTATAAAATTTGAGTGTGAAATTATCCACCAACAATTCAAGCAACGCATTTTCTATCCATCGCTTTTTCTCTTAAGTATTTTTTTACTCATGCTTGCCTCTTGTGGAATTTTTTTACCTTATGTGTCTGCTCTCTGATATGTCTTCGGATTCTGTTCGTTTCCTTCACTTCTCGTTAAATTCATCCCTGCTTTGACATCGACGTCAGCAGAACCAAATTCAGTGTGTATTGTTTTTGCAATTTTGCCTACGCCCACTGAAAAAAGGTATGAAGAAGCTTGCATACCCTTTATATTTGAGCGAGCATTTAACCTATGTTTTTTATGAAAATATTTTAGAATTCTAAAAAAAAGGGCCTTGGACCGTCGTTCGTGAAAAAGACTTGCACATTTTTATTATTCTTATACCACAAGCAACATTTCTTGTATGGATCTTTAATAAATTTATTCATATACTTAAGTTGGATATGCCTTTCCCTACCCTGAGTAGGCAAACGTGACGCGTGCTTTAGAAACCAACAAATGCGAAGAGCAATACTCAAGTAATGCTTAACCAGGTTTTTTGCGTATTCCTCTTTGCTGTCTGAGTAAAATTGGTATGTAACCTGCAAAGTCTGCGTGCGACCGTCCACTCAAAGACGAAAGCAGCGTGCGGTGTCGCTCAAAGCAGGAACAAGTAAATTTGACACCCGCTCAAAACTGAGACCAGTCACTGAAATACTAGTAAGATATGAGTGAGTATATGAACTGACTTCATATTTTGAGTGAAAATCATACCCAAGACGCATTTACAACAAGTATACTCGAGTCAAGAAAACAGGCACTCTTGCAGATCTCTGGTTTAAACCTTCTTTGATATAATCGTAAACTATAGCTCATTAGCTTTAAACTAAACTATACCGACAATTTCTGAGATTTTTGTAAGTGAAGATATACCATTTTGAATACATGAGCTCCAAATTATTCAATTGTCTGATGCCCCAAAAATATGCTATGAAAAATATTTGGCTGGGCATTTTTATTAAATTCTTATGAAAATTTTAAACAACATCCATTGCATACCCATGGGCGGTACAAAATATGTCAGCTGGAGCACATTCAAAATGGCATATCTTCGCTTGAGAAAATCGTAGAATTGTTTGTATTAGTTCATTTTGAAAAAAAGAAATAATACTGTAAGATAATATCAATTGAAAAGGAACCCCGCAAAACGCTAATAGAAAGTATCAAAATGGGCATTTAAAGCAACTTCCAGCTCAAATTACGAAAAATCTGGACGTGATGGACCATTTCTGAAAAAGATTTGTGTTGAGCTCGCGAGAATCATCTGGAATCACCATCAATCAATATAGTTGACCGCGTTCGCGAGTGTTATTTTTGAGGTACATAGTTTTAAATCATTTTATTTGTGTGTAGTAAAGCAAATCAAAAGCAGATTTTTGTATGCCAGTTATCAGTTAGTCTGTTTGTAAAATGGCTTGACATAGCCCCAAAGGGACAAAGCCGAGCCTCTCTCAATCTCTTGGCTTGTGCGATTCTAATTTTCGCAGAAGAGAATGGGACCTACAGTTTAACGCCGAATGCGAACGGTAGCTTTTTGAGTAGCTTTTCATCCGTAATTACTACAAAGCTGGCGCCAACAGCAGAGAGTGGTGACCGGGTGAAAAGTTTCATTCAAAGAAAAAACTTTTCATTAGATGTTTCGAGGAGGGATCGAACCCACGACCTCTTGCACAGCGGTCGCGCACAGTAGCCGCTGAGCCACCCGGTCAGTCTGTTTAGACAAAGTAAAATAAAATGAGAATATTGATGGATTTCTCTGACCAAATGTGGCACCAGTTCACTGGCCCTACACTGGCAGGTGTTCACACGTTTATGGCAGCAACTGGCACCCTAACATTTTATTCTGCTATATGTTAGTTTACAATATACTCTGCTGTTTGTTAGTTTATATGACAAATAGAGCTATGTAGAAGATGTAAGATCGGCCCTTAACAGGCTAAGTAAAAACGAGAGCGTAAGTTAAAGTCGGTCCTGCCCGACTTCGATATACCCGTTACCCAGGGCAATCTCTATGTTAATCAACAGAGCATTAACATTAATGATTAATGCGCCAACAAGTATGCAATGTTTTTATTATCTTTATAACTCTGCCATTTATTATCCGATCTGTACGAAACTTTCAGAGATTATAGATATGAGCTTGATATCTTCAAAATTGTAGAAGCTATTCAACATTTTTTGATTGGGGGCGGGAGGGGGCGTGGACTAAATTTGAAATAAACTTGATCTGCGTAGGGACAATAGGAGTCCACATACAAAATTTGGTGGCTCTAGCTCTTCTAGTCTCCGAGATCTAGGTGTTTATACGGACATGGCTATATCGACTCGGCTGTTGATGCTGATCAAGAATATATATACGAGGTGTGTTCAAAAAGTATTGCGAATTTTGAATTTTCGCGGGTTACGTATATTCGAATTTCGATTTTTTTGTGGCGTTATGTTGGTACTCATGTCTCTCACTTATGCCGACAAGCTCGGCCATTTTAAATGTTCACTTAATTGTTGACAGCTGCTTTGCTTGCACGTGTTTTGAATCGTCTTCGATTTTTACCTATTCAAAAAAATGGATCAAAGAACCTGTACAAATTTTGTGTGAAAAACGAATTGTGCCATTGTCTGTGGCATGGAGAAGCTCCTTGGACGAGACGTTAAATGTTCTAAACGACGAGCGCCGGCGCGAGCACTTCAACAACAGACGAAAAATATAAGTGAGAAAATGGTATTGGCAACGTCGAAACGAAGTTGTGAGACCAAACTATCGATGTCGTGCCAGTTATCAATGTTTGGGGCCCGGTCGTACCAAATTGCCAATTGCGACCAAACGACATTGTAACCGGGACGCCAAATTTGCCAGGGTACTGTCGAGTGGGTTTGTTTTACGTCAAGCTAATCTGAGCTGCCGCACGCCAAGACCGAAAAAACGCGCCAAGTCGGCGAGTTTTGCGACAGTTTCTCGATTCAGGCGTGGTATTGGTCGCCACAGGAACGCAATAAGAATATTACCGTTTGCGATTTCGCGGCAATCCGCCGAACCCGTTTGTGGAAGAACAAAAATTGGCTTTGCACCACGATAACGCCCCCTCCACATCGTTGCTTGTGCGCACTTTTGGCCAAACAACACCAGATGCCGCAGCCACCGTATTCCCCCTGTGCTTTTCTTGTTCCCTAAACTGAAGAGGCCCATGAAGGACGACGTTACGCTACGCGGTCGGCATCAAGGAGGAGCTGAACAAGATAAAAAAAGATTTTTTGAAGTGCTTCGAAGATTGGAAAAACCGTTGGCACAAGTGTATAATATCTCATGGGGATTACTTTGAAGGGAACAAAATAGATATTCATGAATAAATAAATAATTTTTGAAAAAAAACACACCTCGAACATTTGCACGACTTAATTATACCCTTTTTACTCTACGAGTAACGGGTATAAAAATTTAAATATAAACCAATTGAACGATTAGAATGTTTAGTACTATCATTTCATGGAGGTCTGCCCGAAGAAGTCATAAACCAAAAACAGCTTAAAGACTGGCCGCCTTATCTCTGAAAGCATTCTTGATCGTATAACAAATAGAAAATATCTGTGTAATTTACGAGCCAATTCCTGTCGTCGCTAAGAGGAAATAAATCAGTTTCAATACGGTAAGTAGCTGCAAAAAGGTATAAAAACTAAAGCGCTGCCTTTCCAATTAGCAAGTTGTGCTAGAAACATGAAGTTGTTCTTAACCATTTTGGCTTTGGCTGTGGCCAGCGCTGCCGCGGCTCCTGAGTTGACCGTTGTCCATCCCAAGGATCTGCCCAGTTCTGAAAGCAAGATCGAAGGACGTATTACCAATGGCTATGCAGCCAGGGAGGGACAGGCTCCTCACACTGTGGGTCTGCTCATCAGCAAAAACGGCAATTTCTGGTGCGGTGGTTCTATCATTGATCACACCTGGGTATTGACCGCCGAGCATTGCACTCGCGGTGCAACTGGCGTGACTGTCTACTTTGGAGCCACCTGGCGCCAGAACGCCCAGTTCACCCACTGGGTTGGCGGCGGCAATGTGATTAATCATGACTTCGATGACATCTCGCTGATCCGCATCCCACATGTGGATTTCTATCATATGGTCAACAAAATCGCCCTGCCCAGCTTCAACGATCGTAACAATGACTACAACACTTGGTGGGCCACCGCTTGCGGATGGGGACAAGCCGCTGATGGCAATCAGCCCGACTGGTTGCATTGCGCTGATCTACAGATTATCCACAACAATGAATGCCAAAACGTGTACGGCGCCAACACTGTGAAATCTAACATTCTGTGCGTTCGCGTTAGTAATGGCGTATCGACTTGCTCTGGTGACTCTGGTGGCCCATTGGTCGCACATAACAACAACCGATTGGTGGGCGTTACCAACTGGGTTTCCGGTTCTGGCTGTATGTATGGTCATCCCTCAGGATTCCAGCGTGTCACCTATCATTTGGACTGGATCCGTCATCACACTGGCGTTGGCTACTACGATTAAGCCACTAATTTGATGAAAATAAATGCAATTTTGACTATTCCATAAATGCACGTGGGAATTTTGTTAACTGTTTTAAAGGCTCTGTATCAACTTAAGCTGTCAACTAATCGAAATGCTTTGACTCCTTTATTTGGTTGCTTCGGCTAATTGAATTTGCTCGCACGTAAATCAGATTTCTTCTTCACTAATACAAACACATTTTTCTGTTCTCACCTTATGGCTGGCGCAGTTAAAACAGAGATGTTCAAGAAGAGCGAGGCCAAAAAGTGAGAGTGTATTGGTGTGCGATATAAAAGCGACACAGCCCAGTTTTGAACTACCCTCAACGACGGTTGGGCAGCGAATGAAGGCAAAAAAAGCTCTGCTTACGCTCATATGCCCGACTTCAGCCTGCGCTCGGCTCTGAAGTAAATAGCCGATGCGCTCGCCTAGTATGGAGAAAATCGCTGCGTTAAAACACCACAAACTGCCTCTCTGTCTCTTCTTCATTTGTTCGGCAGCCAAACTAACGCTTAATTCTCATTCTAGTCAATCTTTGTTGGTTAGAACGAACGACCCGAATTGGTTGTAGAAGCGAACTGAACATCTCTGAGCGCCACAGGTTGATTGCCTTTGAATGGTTTAAACTCGAGCGACCTGTGTGTGAGCCAAATTTAATGGTTGAGCACACCCACCCAACTTTGAAAGATCGTTTTAAGAAAATCCTTAATGAGTCATTTTCGAGCCTTTTTAAGAATAAAAAGAGATTAATACCCAACGATTAAAAGAAGACTCTCAAATTACTCATGAATATGCTCAAAATGTGCTTAATTGTAATTATGACTCAAAAAAACTCGCAAAATGATTCGAAAATGAGTCGAAACTGATCAGAAGAACGGGTCAAAAACGAATCTTCAAGAAGAGTCGCGGCTAAGGAACCATTTTTTCCCGACAAAAGTATCATTTATAATCAGAAATCGATCGCATTTATGACTATTTTGATCAAACCGAGGACTCGAAAACGACTCGAATGTGATCAAAAATATCATAAAATGTTTGCTGGGCAAAAGCAAGTTTATTCGGGTGTTGATTATTTATGAACGTTTTGCAAACACTCAAAGCCGTTCTCTGATACACACTCACGAGCCAATGCCAATGCGCTCAGTAGGTCTAAGTTTCTTTTGTATTTACTTATTAAAACACTTGTGAAATCGAGCTGAAGACGTAGTTATTTTTGGTCCTATTGAAGTGAAGTTTAAATTAAAAAGAATAAGCTTTCGATTGGATTGGAGAATAAGCTTTGGCTGGACACAACTAAAAGTCTTCCGTGGGTATGCGTCATCTGTGGGTTGAAGCATATTAAATATATTGGCAAAGGCTGTTCCACTTTTCGCCATTCAGGATGATCATGAGCTGTTGCGATGAGAGCTGTGCTTGTTGCCAGTATTGTCTTCTGATTACACCCAAAATCGGGCATACTCCTATGAAATGCCACGAGTCCTCCTTCGCAAAGTGCAATTGGCTTCCTTATCCTTGGTGTAGCATCTGCTTTTCAAATTTCGCATCTTGCTCTGAATATTGTGAAAATTTGGTGAAGGTTGTACGTGTTGTTAAAATAGTTATTTTCTCCCAACGAATAGTTTAGTTGCCTGAATATCCTTTTGTGCTCGCTTTCTCTTGCTTGTCGAATTTGTTTTAGTATATGGCTGCTACTGACTTTATCCACAATTTTTAAGTGTGCCTCTTCCCGCGAATCTCAGTTGCTGATTTCTGCACCGTGTTTCTCCGCAAGACTGCTCCAGACTTAAAAACACTGGGTACCTTTTGACTGTAAGTCAATCCTTGGCAATGGTTTTTACCAAACGTGTTTTGGGCTAGAGCTGGCAAACTATCGATAATGGGCGCCATTCGATATTTTCGATAGTTTTAGAAAAAAGATTCCATACTATCGATAATATCGTCAGCATTTTGTGTTCTTTTATTAAACCTACATAGCTTCGATTTCAAATTAAACATATTGATATTGAACTTCACTTAATAATATTTCATCTTGTTACAATAAATGAAAGAATAAAATTTAGTGTTTGGTATTTTTTTCGCTAAAAACGGAAAAGATTATGTTATCGATCCGTTTTTGACCCGTTTTCGCTATCAAGAAAGTGTCGAGAACGGATCCGAAAACGTGTATCGAGAACTTAAGTTTTGCTGACACAAACTGAGCGACTAGTAATACTTTTTCGATATTTGTAATCGAAAGAGACTTAATTTTGGAGCAAACAATTACTTTGAATTAAACGCAGCTAGATCGACCATTTCGCCCACTGTGCGGTCGTTCGTATGGGAGCTACACTCATGGACAAAATAATAGGTGTGAATTTTTTTTTTAAATATCGTTTTAAATCGATATAAACATAACATTTAATAAGGAAGCTAAATATTTTTAATATAGTCACACTGTTTCGGTACGAATTTTGCGGAATTAATTAGCTTTCTGGGAAAAAATGTGGATTGTTTTATTGGTTAGACTGCAAACTCGGCTGATCAATAAAATAGGTGTATGAAGCAAAACATTAACCTCTAGTTTATAAATAGAATTATTTGGTAGCAGAAGGTAAGGTATTAGGAAAATATAACTAAATGGAAAACCATTAAACTTGTATTAGATGATCCGTGGGCGTCACTGCAGCGCGGAGGAGAGAAGGCTTATTCGACGATGAAGGAAAAACGTATAAATCCATAGTCATGTTAATGAAACGGTCTTAAAACTTCGTAACCAATGCCTTAAACCCGGAAAAAATAGGTGAAACTCGGGGAGCAACTAGAAAATAATTATCTCAGGACGATTGTTAATGAAATTGGGAATATTGTGTCATCACGGACCGTTCGGCGACGATTGGCAACAGCAAACCTACAAGGTAGGATTGCTCGCAGGGCAAATTTGCATTAGATCGTGCACCTGATGCGAACCGGAGGGTGAAAAAAAGTGGCGTTATATCCTCTAGAGTGACGAAACCAAAATAAATTTATTTGGAAATGAAGCCAAAAGCAATGTTAGTCGTCCGAAAGGCAAAGAATGATCTCAAGTACACATATAAAACTGTGAAGCATGGAGATGGTAGCCTAATGGTATGGGGCTGCTTTTCATGGTATGGTGTTGGTCCGATTCATCGTATTGACGAAATAATGGACAGATTCGTATACAAAGATCCATTGGGGACGGTGATGCTACCATAAGCCGAGGATAATATGCCACTTTTATGGAAGTTCCAGCAAGATAAGGACCCGGAGCTCGCCTCAGGAGTAGTAAAGGATTGGTTCCGAGAGCAAATTGTGGATGTTCTTGAGTGGTCAAGTCAATCCCCGGACTTCAATCCCATCAGGAATCTCTGGGGTGAACTCAAAAGAGAGATCGGAAAAACTTTTTGTCAAAATAAAAATCAACTTTGGGATATTGTCCAAAGAGCATGGTGCAACATTCCAATTGGAACTTGTCTCAAGTAAATATCCTCCATGCCAAGACGAATGGAGAAAGTCTTGCAAAATAATGGCGGATATACCGGTTATTAGCTGCCAGATACTTAGTTTAATATAAAACAAAAACATTTATCTTCTTACACCTATTATTGTGTTCAGCCAAAATAAACACACCTATTATTTTGTCCATGAGTGTATATGCTTCATTTGAGAAAGGTAAAAGCTTTTAAGACAAACAAATACTAAAGGTACTAAGCCAGTTATGCTATTTGTCAATCCTATCTTTTGTGTGGGAGCTATAGGGGGTGAGTTGGGAGTGGCTCAGCGGCTAGTGTGTGCGCCCAGAGGTCGTGGGTTCGATCCCGCCTCGGGACATCTAATGAAAAAGTTTTTTTTTATAAAATACTTTTACATCCGGCCACTTTCACTAGCTGTTGTAATTAGCCATGAAAAAGCTTCTCAAAATTTGCCGTTCGGACTCGGCGTTTTATACCTTTTGTCTTGTGCGAAAATTAAAAGCACACAGGGTAGGAGATTGAGAGGAGCTCTGCTCTGGCTATTTCAAGGCAAATTTTTATATCGTATAGTTTTCCGATTTTCATCAAACTTAGTAGAATTGCGAATTAGCTAAGAAAACCAATAAAAACAAAGTTTGGAGAAATTTCCAACGAAACTAGTTTTTCGACAGATTGTTCCTATGGGAACTATATGCTATAGTCATCCTATCAGACCGGTTCCCACATATTAGCAGTGTGCAGTAGAGAGATATTTCTGTGCGAAATTTCAGTTCGATAGCTTCGAAACTGAGAGTCTAGTTTGCGTAGAAAAAGACAGAAGAACGGACAATCGACTCAGCTCGTCCTCCTGATCAAGAATATATTCAGTTTATGGGGTCGGAAATGGATATATCTAAGCGTTGCAAACTTCTGGGCCAAATTATAATACCCTTTGGCAAGGGTATTCAAATATTTACGTATCATAAATATTTGAAAGCTTTTCCATCCCAGAAAGTAGGCAACAGTTTCTTTAAAAAGCTTAAAACTAAAACGATTCAATGATGCAGCAGAATTTGTTTATTTATCGAATTTCCTTTTAGTAAGAAATGCCAGTGTTGGCCTTAATCCAGTCCAAGTAGCTGGTCACACGAGTCATACCCTTAGGAGCGTTCGCTTCACAGCCCGTCGATGATCCAAAGGACACAATAGCCGCCTGACGATTGTTGTCGTGCAAAACCAAAGGACCGCCAGAGTCACCACTGCAGGAGCCCCTGTTGTTCTGCGTCTTAATGCACACATGATTGGGTGTGATCGTTGAGCTACCGTAATGAGCTGAGCACACAGAATTATCAGCAATCTGGATTTCGACACAGTTCAGTTGTTCCACGACGCCGCCATTGTTGGAGGTCTTGCCCCAGCCAGACAGCGTACCCCACCAGCCAATGAAGTTATTGTAGCGATCATCGTACCTGGGCAGCTCCACCTTATTGACCAAGGCCCAGAAGTCCACATGTGGTATGCGAATCAAGGCAATGTCGTTGTGCAGGGTGTTCGAATTATAGGAAGGATGCTGAATCATGTTACTGCGGTGCACAAAATGGGTAAACTGAGGTTGCGAACGGCGGGTAGCTCCAAAGGAGACGGTCACCGACTCGGAACCGTATGTGCAGTGTGCAGCGGTAAGGACCCAGGTGTTACCAATGATTGAACCACCGCACCACCAGCCGCTGTTCTTGGCATCCTTAAAGCTCAGACCCACAATATAGGGAATTTGTCCATCTTGGGCTGGATAACCATTAACAATTCGTCCATCAATGCTGTCACCCACCGGCATATCCTTGACAGGCATAGGCTTGTCAAAGGCCGATGCGATGGCGATCCCTGCCACAAATAAAACGACCAACAACTTCATACTGTTTGGAACTAAGTAAGCTAAACAAATCAACAATGTTTATATACCTGAACTCTTGATACTTCAACAAAAGATTTACAATTATAATAAACAAATAAATGCCTCGCTATCAGAAACACTCAAGCTTTATGGGTAATTTATTAATATTTATTTAAAATTTATTAATGTTAACAGTGAAGCACTTTGTTTCCTGTTAAGGTACTTATCAGGTTTTAATAATTTAAAATGTATATCGTTATCAACTGCAGTCGTCAGCGTATATAAAAGGTGGCTCATTTGTTCAGAGCTCATTTGGTGCAGGGCCATGGACAGGTGCTCATCGTGGTAAGTGCAAAAAATTCTGGAAAAAGGAAATAAAACAACATCAGATCATTGGGTGCCAAATGACCCATTTTTGGAACTGCCTAAAAAGTCTATTGTTTAAGCTGTTGTGTGGAAGCCCGCATTGTTTTTATGAAGGATAAACCGGATTATAGAAATCATGATTACAGTTCCTTGTTTAGTTGACATATACTTTGGATTTCAAATAACTCCACAGAAAAAAGTGTGAAGGGGTTCTACCTTTGATTACTGGCATTTCCCAAGATTGTCAGTATCTAGAAATCTTGGTTGTAAATGTCTAATGAAGTGGTCTGAAGGTGTTCCCCACATACTTTCACAATTGAGAACATGTTTTAAATGTAAACCTGCAAGATAAAGCTGTTCTACAGCAAAAATTTACTTGGATTGGCGCCTCGATCGCTGGGTGTTATGAGCCCATCTGAAAACAGAAGAAAAAGTTACCAAAGCACAGTGGGCGAAATGGCTCATTTAGCGGCGCTTAATTAATTGCTCTTAGGGTTAACTTTTTTTGGTGAAAAATATTTTTTTTTAGTTGAAAATAGACTAAGCTACAATGTAAAGCAAAAAAAAAATTTTTTTTAAATTTACTTATATAATTTTTTTTTTTATTAAAATTTTAACTTTTTATCATATTTTGGACATTGGTTTTTTCAATCAGGAATGCATGATAAAATGTTTAAATTTAGTGTTTGATATTTTGTTTCGCTAAAAATATATCTACATTTAATATAAAAAAATTTTTTTTTAATTTTATTCATTTATTAATTTTTTTCTGATAGCTTTATTCGGCGCTTTTCAGTCTTTATTTATTTCAAGTTTGCTTAGAACAAACATTTTTTGATATGTAGCCTATAAGATATACATATGGAGGATACATTCAAAGCACCGAATCCATACGTGAAGTGTCGATAATCCAAATTCATTTAAATTTTCCTTGGGCGTTAATGATCTAACAGCATCAAAGTCATTCATTACCTTGGGGGAGGCTTTGAAAATCCCACACACTTGGGAAGATGATTCTGCAAGAGCACTAAAAGCTTTCCTATCTATCATCGTCAAATGAAATTGATGAACAATTTTTAAATTACCAATGCTTGTTGGGATAATTTTTAAGACTTTATCATTATAACTAGCAGCTTCTAGTGAATCGAGGTGAGGAAGGTTGCGGATTTTTCCAAATCGTCATGAATCCCTTTTTCACTTGTAATGGGACAATACAAACTGCAAACATGTATTTATCGCTTAGATTATTGTTATCGCATTCCACATCTTGTCGATAGGTTGAATGGCCGCTACTCCCATCGCAGCCCCACTTATAAATAAATAGCAGTGAGCCTCTGATCACTCGGTTCAGCCAAATTAAACTGAAATAATGAAGAATGAGCTTCTACGATGCGCATGACAATATGATCTACCATATGCTGGAAAGGCACTTGAGCCGAATAATGCGTAAATTGCACACCATTTGGATAACACTTTTTTTTTGCAATACGTAAAGTGTCGAACGTTATATATATATTCGCACTCCGACTTTTTGCATCAGCTTGCATTAACTTGTTTTTGTGCTTGGTATAATTACCATCTAAAAATAATGTCAAAGCCTCGTCTGCTGTATAAAGAATAGGACGGCTTTCATTCGATTCTATGGAACTTTTTGTTTGGCAATATCTTCCCCATTAGCCATTGCAACTAGTTGCAAAGCATTTCGTTTACCAGCTTTGTATTAACTTGCAGATGTTGCAAGCACAAGCTCACTACAAGAAGTTTCGTTTACAATTTGGGCGATTTTCCTTAATTTGGTTTTGTTGGAACTTTCGTGGAATGTCTTATCCGGTCTTCCACGATTAGCCAGTGGATCAACTAATAAGAGTTGACCATCTAACCAAGCTTTATTTTTTTCCTCAAACTTGAGGAAGCTGTAATGGTTAGCTCTCCATCTTTCACCCAATTTCTCTACAAAATTTCCACAATTTTTTGGCTATTAATTGGACCTCTATCTCATCATACATTTTAATATCGATTATAATATCAAATATATAGCTTTCAACAGCTGAAAATTTTTTTGTGCACATGGGCTCGTCGGGCCATAGTAAATAAAGCTCTCGCCTGAGCTCCGACATTGCGCCTAAAAAATTTAATATCATGTAAAGTTGGATGTGGGCGGATACCATATTGGACATATCACAATCACAAGACAACATAGTAATTAAAAAAAAAAATTCTAGCGCGAATCCATACGAATCTCGGAAGTTCTGGTCCACGGAAGTCTTACGTTCGCCGTTTTCAAGTGGTATAGTTAAATTTAACTACATTTATTTTATACAACGCTTAAGCACAGAACACAAACAAAAATTTTTTTAGGTAATACATACCTCTAGCTATAAATTAAAATACTTTTCTTCCGCTTAGTTATAACAAAGGCAACTTGAGATCAAAATGGGAAATGCGCATTAAAAGCGCGGAAGCGCTTATTGGTGCACGTGCTGAAATATATATTGTGTTTGACTGCTCACAGCTGATCAACTAGAGCATGGTAATATATATAGAACCTATTTATTAGCTCAGTGCGATATTAGTAATAGATATTGACTCAATTTTGGCAAAAACAAACACTTTGAAAATTGAATTAAGCGACGCTAGATCGACCATTTCGCCCACTGTGCAAAGGTTTAAATGACCCCATTGCAATACATACAATGCATTGTATGTATGGTATACGGAAGGAAATACTAACAAATGCTGTAAAAATAGGAGAAAATACATTTTATATCCAAGAAACTTAAATTTAAGATATGTCTTATTTACACTTTAAGGTATTTTACAAAAATAATCCATGATCAGCCTTCCTTATATTTTGGTGATCCTTGCGCATCGCTTCCCAAGTTCCGCTTGTATCGATTTTCACAAGCCCCCTTTTGATTCTTAAGACACTTTCAGTTGGATGAGTTCCAGAAAGCTTAAGGTAACTAGTGCTTGGGTGCCCACTCGTGGGATGACGAGACCTGTGAATTAGTTCTCGTCATCCACTATGCAAACTTTTGATGATTTTGAAGAGTACACAGAAAAAAAAAATGGTATTATCTGGGGTCAATTTTATATTTTTTCATATCATTAAAAAGCCGATATGATAAAGTTGAAAATGACCTAGTCTAAAATATAAAGGTTATATTTTGGCTCAATGGGTACGTAAATAAGCATAATTGTCGATTTTGGAGTGAATATCAGCCAGAAGCATTGCAAGAGCTACCAGTGCATCCAGAAAAAGTCACAGTTTGGTGCGGTTTATGGGCTGGTGGCATCATTGGACCATACTTCTTCAAAGATGATGAGAATCGTAACGTAACTGTGAATGGTGAGCGCTACCGTAAGATGATATCCAACTTTTTTTTGCACAAAATGCAAGAGCTTGACTTGCATGACATGTGGTTTCAACAAGACGGTGCCACATGCCACACAGCACGCGCAACAATGGACTTATTGAGAGGCGAGTTTGGTGAACATTTTACCGGTCAATTGGCCCTTAGGCTATTTTTTGTGGGGCTATGCTAAAGCTCATGTCTATACAGACAAGCCCGCTTCAATTGACGCATAGGAAGACAACATTGAAGCATTTATTCGTGAGATACCGGCCGAAATGTTGGAAAGAGTATGCCAAAATTGGACATTAAATAATATGGACCGTACTATCGAGTCAAATAAAGATTTCATGCATTTTTCTGAATTTTATGTGTTTTTTTTTGAAAAACTTTCCAATAGCTCTTAAAAAATCAGCCTTTATAAGAAGCATATGCCCAACCATGTCAAGCCTCTATTTCTTACCATCTCCGAGATCTGTTTGTTCATACGGACAGACGTCCAGACAGACAGACAGACGAACGGACAGACGGACTTGGCTAAATCGACTCGGCTATTGATGCTGATCATACTTTTTAGGGTCGGAGATGCTTCCTTCTGCCTTTTACATACTTTTGCACAAACTTAATATACTCTGTGTACCTTTGATACAGAGTATAAAAATTATTACAAAACAGTGTCAGCTTGATACTAGTTAGTATCAATTTGATATTTTCGAAATATCATTTTAATACTTTCGAAAATATCAACTTGAAACTTGGAGTATTAAAAAGAATTTGATACTCAATAGTTTCAAATTGATGACCATACATTTCAAATTTGGCTGAAATCTAGGTGTTCATACAGACCGACGGAAAGACGGACGGACATGGTTATATCGACTACTTTATGGCGTCCGAGACCCCTAATATCAAGAAGATCAAAAGTTAAAGGTATACAAATTTTTGTGATTTTGCAATTTACTTCAGGAAAGTTCGTTCAAGGTTTATTTATACTCGATTCCGGTTATTTGGTAAATCCAGTCCAAGTAGCTGGTGACGCGGGTGAAGCCAGATGGAATTGTCGACTCGCAACCGCTGCTGGACACGAATGAGGTGACACCAACCAGTATCTTATCGTTAACCAGAACCAATGGACCACCAGAATCACCGTTGCAGGTGGATCTCTTATCGGGGGTGTCAACGCAGACAACCGAGTTGCTGGCAATAATCGAGTTGTAGGCCTTTTGGCACTGATCCACGCTGATAATGGTGAAGATGTCCCATTGCAGAATATTGGTAACACCGCTGGCGGAATCACGGTCCTTGCCCCAACCGGAGGCAATGGCTTGCAAACCGGCATAGCTAGAGTAGGAGCTGGACCTGGAGGGCAGCGGAATTTTGTTGATGGTGGTGGTGAAGGAAACAGCGGGAATTTTTATCAATGAGATGTCGTTCTTCAGCGTGATCGAGTTGTAGCTAGCATGCTGGTAGAAGTTAGCGCTGGATACGGTAAGGGTAACTTCAGCCTTAGTACGCTCCAAGGCACCAAGATAGGCAGTCACGGCGGAGCCACCGCTGGTGCAGTGAGCAGCAGTCACAATCCATGTATTGGCGATAAGGGAACCACCGCAAAACCAACCACCGCTGGAGCTAGAAAAGGAGAGTCCTGCTTGATAGGGAAACTGACCCTTAGTAGCAGCCTTGCCGTTGGTGATGCGACCCTCGAGGGGCGATACAGGGCCAGCCAGGTCACGTGGATGCACTGGATAATTCGATGGCATCACGCCAGCCGAGACGGAGGCCAAAGCCAAAACAAGAACTACAAACACTTTCATGTTGATCGAACGAATAATTTGCCAGTGTCCACAATGGCTTTTTATATACCCGAATTTGGGGTAAAATCTTATCGGTGATATTTTTGATTTGGCTTATCATTCACTCGAAATGCTTAAGTGGATTTTTTTTTGGGGGGAGGTGTAGGGGATGCTCTATCATTGCACCAATTCGTATCTGGTCTTATCGCTATCCTAGGTCTTAGTTGAATGTATTGAGTTTCATTAAATAAAAAACACCGCTAGCTTTTAATGAAAGACACTTGAGATACTTAAGCTGGCGGACGTCCAACACTTGTATACGATTAGACAAAAAAAGAGAGACGATTTCTACCACATATATAATATATTTTATGACGCCAATTGTTCTATCAGTTCTGGACAAAAACAGTGTCAGTGGCAAATTAGAGCTTTAAGGGGGATTTGCGAATGGATTGAAAGTATTTCTTGAATCCTGTAAGAAAAGAAAACTAAAGAAAAGAAACCTTGCTTACCCTTATTTTGGACAATCACTTACTGACACCAACCGACAATCAATGTTGGTCCTTCGAGCCGGATTCTGCTCGACTAGCATTTCATCGGCTTTTAGTTTCAGCCATTGAACTTTAGATGAAGTCACTCTTTGTTCAAAGTTTTTTTTTCGTTATTTTGAGGTATGGCGAAAGGTTGAGTTTTACTTCCCATTTCATAGGTGTGGTTGGGCAAGTGCGTCGAATTTTGCGGAATGAATGGGGCCTCAGCAGGCGTTCTGTTCGAACCATATACTTTTTGTTGTTCACGCAGCATTTGGGTAATCTGGGTGGTGTAGAACAGTTTCGAATTCTGTTGGTAGAAAGAAAGTGCTGTCATGCGAGACAGTAATTATATTAGGATGTTTGCAGGTACTGTTTGGAGCAGCTCCTCTTGACCTGGAGGTAAGGCGTAGGGCCGGACTCTCCAAAATCAGGAGGCCGCTGCCATTGCTGCAGAATGAATGGTTAGCTGATAGGGATGTGGAGAGCTTAGGGCTTATTGAGTGCAAGTGAATGTGTTTTCTTTCTGACTGACAGGTCAGATGGGACGCAAATGTGAATTGAAGGACTACTTATGAGCACATTCGTAATGACACGTTTGTCCGCAATCGGCCGGACTTTGTTTTCAACCTTAGTTCCGGGTGCCTTTCGACTGGTCACGGCTCCCTTATTGCATTTTTTGAATAGAAGGCGCCTAAGTGAGAGGCCGCAATGCCATTGTGGCTCGCGCGAAGAGACTTGGAAACATGTTTCTATGTGAGTGTCCACTGTATGAAGATCTCAGTGACCTTGTTGCATTAGGTGTGGTTCAAGTGCTCTCCACTAGTGATTGGGTCAGTAAACCTGCGTTTTTTTAGGCGGCGTCTGACAGTTCAGATCGAAGATCCAGGTTTAATGTGTGCGTGTATGAGGGTTGGGTGTGAGAATGATGATAAATGAGTCATATTTAGATTGGTTAGATTCGTATTTGTCCACGGGTAGGTCTATCGGGTTCCATCAGTTCCCATGTATCATTGTGCTTAAGCTGGAAGTGTTCCCTCTAAGTACACGAGCCTGACCAGAAGACTTTTCTGGTACCACAGGCTATTGGGATCACAGAGACCTTCGTGGTGTTGGGGAGATAAGCTGGCTGCAGTTTGCTGTAGTTTGATCACTGATCAATGATTATAAGCCGCTTTCTGCGGAAGAAGAAGGAATAGTTCTCGCTCCCACCAGCGAGAAAACCATGACCATGAATCGTGGAGTATACTGTTTTATCTGTGAGTTGGCGTTTGTCAGCTAACGTTCTATTCCTAACAGCTTTGTTCAATGTTTTTCCTGGCTCACCAACCCGAAATTGCTTTGTAGTTTAAATTGGTAGTGTCCTTGCAGAAATGGAGCTTGACCGGAAGCTTGATCTGGTACCACAATAACCAGAGCACGCGGAACTTGTTCCGTCTGGAACCTCGGGGAGTATCGTGATGGCTGTGGTTTAACTCCCAAATGCGGTTAGAGTCACTTAGGGGCTCGACGTGGAGTTGCGTTTCAAACGGGTGCCGTGACCCAGAGATCGGAAGAGGTATAGGTAGGCCTCGCTCCTCACCAAGGAGGGAGTCACAACAATGTAGTTGTGGCTCCAATTGGTACCTTTGGGGCTTCTTTTGAAGTTCCACTGTGGACGTTGGTTGACGTTTCAACCATGTGCTTGGCACCGTGTGATTAAGCCATCGTGGCAGGTCCTCACGTTTAACCCCCATTGACTTTAATGTCGTCAATAACACCGTCGATAAAGTGTACGGCGTCGAAGTTATCGGCAATCTTAATTGGCGGTTTGGAAGTTGTATGATTTTGACAAGTGATTTTGACAGCTGATTGAAATGGACACCAATGTGAGTAAATTTTATCATAAATTGAAAACGTTTCAAATATTAATAATTACGTTTCAGCAATTGATTAAAAGTGGACAGCCGCATCAATCAAACTGATGTTGGCACTTTACCCTAAAAAGAAGGAAGATTTTAGCGACCTCAAAAAGAACAAGAAAGATAGTCGTTCAAGCCCGACTATAACATACTCTGTACCTGTGAAGTGCTGCCCATCACCGTTGCGACCTGTGCTGCCCATAATTGTTTGTTTTCCTTATAACTCGAATATCGTTTATCCGATCTTTAAAATTCCTTCAGCGGATCGATACAGAATCCTGAATACTATATATGTCTAGAAGGTTCGAACCTTTTATCTATAAAACTGTGGGAGATATGACGATTTTTCGATATTGCGGGGGAGGGAGGGGGCGTGGCCAAAATTGAAAATAAACTTGATCTCCCTGCAAGTATAAGAAACATATGTTCCATACATGTCAAACCTCTATCTTTTACCATCTCTGAGATCTGTTTGTTCATAGGGACAGACGGACTGACAGACAGACGGACGGACAGACGGACACTTTTGCACAAACTTAATATACTCTGTGTACCTCTGGTACAGAGTATAAAAATAGTAAAATATAAATTGAAAGTAATTTTTGATTTTAAAATTTAAAATAATAAT
This sequence comes from Lordiphosa collinella, assembly GCA_018904265.1. NCBI lineage: Eukaryota > Metazoa > Arthropoda > Insecta > Diptera > Drosophilidae > Lordiphosa > Lordiphosa collinella. Next base: position 301,682 of record JAEIFV010000219.1, read on the forward strand.
TATTTCGTAATTATAAAAAAAAAATAATTTTTATTTCCAGTCCTTGTCAAAAATACTTATGTTACAAGGAGTAGACTAAGCTTGTGCAAGTAAATGTAATCAAAATATAAATATTGGTCTTGATCAGCATCTTATGACGCATCGTTATAGCCATGTCCCTCTTTCCGCTAGAATACACAGATCCCTGATCTCCCGCTACATAATTTTAGGGGCTTGCTTTCTTAACAAAAATGTCTTTATATTTTTAACTAAACATCTGAGATTACTTTTATCAAGTCATTAATACTGAATATGTCAATAAAATTGGTAAACCCCAAATTAACACTTGTATATGCGTAGCTGTGATAAGTAAGTGCCGTAAATCAAAAATGTTTACTGAGTTTAATTGATTATAGCTCAAGTGGGGTTTCACGTATTTTTCAAGTGTTGAAAATTCCCACAGTTTGGATTAAAATCATATTAAGGCAGTCAAATCTGGAATGAAATCGATGAATTTTGTAGATAAGTTCTGACCTAAAAATGTATAGATTTGTTACATAAATACGCAAACTAAATACAGAAGAAACGCAGCTGCCATATTGGCTCAATTTCATTAAATCACTAAAAATTTCAGTTTCACTTTACCTTGTCTGGGACTATAACTCGGGAACTCGGCATCTGAAAAGACGGACGTATGCACTCGACCACGGTCATCTCGCGATTCATAGCTGCCTAACAATATTAAAAGAGTTCAGTCTGAATCATTGAGCAGTGCTAAATAAAATGCAGCGTGGTCCGAAATCCAATATTCCATTTCATTTCACTTTATCTTGTATAAACGGAGAATAAGAACCAAACCATGACCAAATGTTCATGATTTTAGAACGACATTTTGTTTTCTGTTTAGTTTAACTGATTTATATTTTTATTTAGATAATCAAACTATATCCTTAGCCATGTTTTTGGTAATAATACAGCATCTTTGATCCCAAATTTTAAATATATTTTATTTTTAGCGATCATCATCATGTCGGACTCGTCGGTCATTTTTCAAGACCCAATCCGAGAGCTGGTGTGGCCGGGTGGCTTAGCGGCTAGTGTGCGCGACCGCTGTGCAAGAGGTCGTGGGTCGGATCCCGCCTCGAAACATCTAATGAAAAGTTTTTCTTTGAATAAACTTTACACCCGGTCACCCCTCTCTGCTGTTGGCGCGCCAGTCTTGTAGTAATTAGCCATGAAAAGCTTCTCAAACTGTCGTTCGTATTTGGAGTTAAACTGTAGGTCCCTTTCTCTTGTGCGAAAGTTAGAAGCGCACAAGCCAAGAGATTGAGAGAAGCTCGGCTTTTGGCACTTTGGGGCTTTGTCAAGCCATTTTAAAACTGAGAACGAGTATTCTTAATTTGTTCGTCGACTTGGAACGATTGGTATATTTTTAAGAACGTGGTCTTGTTTTGAGAACGGAAATATCAAGAATGGATTGGGTATAAAAGTAAGAAAATGGGGCTGCCTTTTAGAACGCCATTTTTTTCTGAGTGTACCTACCTCCCACAATTTTTAAGTTATATCCTCGAGACTTTATATATTTCAAGTAAGGCCCCATATCTAACTTTTCTGAAAATTACAATAAGATCGGATAAAAACACTGAAGTAGAAAGGGGATTCCGGGCCGGGGGTTTTTTCTCATGTTGAACATAGTTTATTTAAGCTTTAGCCAAAAATACGGTCTCCGGTCCCCTCTCAGAGATCCGAACCCAGCGGGAAACATATCTGCCCCCCCTTCCCACACACACACAATTTTGCAGTACGAATGATCGGTCAAAAAGAAGTTCTAGTGAGAAAAACTTTTTTGTTTTAAATGGGATTCTCCATGATTCCACTAAGTTTGGTCAAAATCGGACATCAATATAGTATAGCTCCCATAGAATAGTAAGGTCCGAAAAGATGTCTTAGTTAGGAAAAGTTTTTTGGTTTCAATGAAAGCTGCAACAGTATACAAAACATCGGCCGAGCCGAAGTTAACTTCCCCTATTTTTTTAAGGAAAAAAACTGTTTCATAAGATGTCCCGAGGATCAAACCCACGACCTATTGCTCGGCAGGCAAACACACTACCCGCTGCTTCACACCCGACCACATAAAGAAAATACTTTTTGAATAAAAAACACAAAATTCGCCATTCTTTTTAAGCAAACCTCGTATATGTGCGTTTGTCAGTGACTAGGTGAGAATAATAAGCATTTGTACACCCGGTTACCTTCACTACCAATTCACTTCAGCTGTGTAGCACAGCTTTGGTCATCCGGACTGTTCAAGCCAAATCTTGATAATTACTGTTTACAACAATTTAAAAAACAAACACTAGCCAACAATCGATTTGTCTAAGATAAACTGATTTTGAAATCAAATGCATGAAACATACGCTGAATAAGAAGAGATGGTACTATTGTAGTCAGGATGTAAGTATTAATTGTTGATTTGACCGGAGATTATCATATCCCTTCAAGATAACACCACCCAAATAGTCCAACATCGTGAAAAGTATATGTAAAAATGTATGTGACTATGAAAAGTTATATTTAAATTTCCCACCTAACATTAAGAAAGTATACTTTTTGGGGCTGTTATGTTAACTGAAAAGTTATTCTGTAAACACATTAAAAAAGAATACTAGATAATCGATGTTTGCTTGGAAAAACGCAAATAACTTCGGCAAACGGTAACAAAATTCATCTAAAGAACATTAATATAACTTAAAGAGACAATTGGAATAAAAGGTGTAAATTACCAGATCGGTAACTCGCATTTATTAACCCACCCCGTACAATTTTTAAAAACAGAAGATTTTTTTGGGGGGGGGGGGGGGTGGGAAGGTAAGAATAAAGAATCATCTCGTCACTGAAAGAAATAACAAGTTTATAGAAAATCAGATGGTCCATTCGCGAGTTATTGCCTGTTAAGTGAGCAAAATGAGCACAAAACGGTTTTTGTGCCATATCTTCAGATTTTGGGGGTCCCCGAGGAAACCCAAGTATGAGGAAGTGCTATACGCGAACTGCTCTACAGCGTGCGCTAGGTCATTTCCCAGGTTTTTTCGCACTGTAGCACAGTATAATAGAGACATCATTAAACAATCAACTACCAGAAAAGATAGATCTAACATTGCCAAGGGTATATAAACTTCGGCCTGTGCAATGTTCGCTTCGCTCTGACGTCTTTAGTTTAATTTAAATCGCAAGCGCTAAAAACATCAATGATCAGCAAATTGCTGATTGCTAAAAATAATGTTGTTTATTAAAATTCCTAGACGTAGTGTACTTTAATAGATTATCACTGAAATGCGATTTTTATTCGCACGTATTTTACTCAAGTGGTGAAATTTCCCACAGATTAGAGACAAAATCTTATTAAGCATACGCAGTGTGAGCGAACGAAAAAGTTACCAAGTCATTTCGCCGGGCAGTTGAATCTGGAAAATTGAAATCAAATCGGTTTACGTGCTGGGCATGCAAAAAGCGAGTCTTAAGTCACTTGGGGGTCAAAACCGGACATTAGCACATAAAAACAATTCATTGCTTTTGATGCTGACACATGTAGTTAGGGCATGTTATTGAATGTGTAAGTGTGTGTGTGTGTGTGTCTGGGTCATAAATGTTGAACATCCTGCAACCTGTTCATGTGTGTGAGTGAGTGTGACAATGTTTGTATGCTGGGATAGACAAAATGGAAATAGTTCTTTTTTCGCACGTCTCTAGGGCGAACTTTAAGCGTTCCTAGCTTCTTTTTTTTATTCTCTCGGAACTAATTTTGTTAAAATATTTGCTCTCATTGTTGTTTTGCTTGCCAAACTTAAAGAAGTTTTTAAAGTAGTGCTCTTTCTTTCGACACTGCACATTGGTTCAAGCAAACTGAAATGTTGGCCAAACTACCTTTTCAAATTAAAATCAATTATAATTATTGAAACAACATTAGAAAAATTGTGTCACAGTGTAAGCTTCAAATTAGATTGGCCAGCAATTGTTATATCAAATGGTATAGTTCTAACCCACTGTGCACTGGCCCCTAAACTTACATACTCACTCGCTTATTAGACGCATATCCTGCAGTAACAATGTCCACAGACACACACATCCACAAGCATCCCTGTTGATATATATCCAGGCATTTCAAGTTGCTGTCGCTTTCATCCCTTCCCCCCAGGAGAGCGCGCATTTTCTCCTTTGACAACGACAAACAAGATTGCAGCAATAAAATTTCGACAAGTGAACAACAAATGATAAACGAAGCAGCAGCAACCAGACCAGAAGGAGCTCTCCAAAATGCTGGTGGCTCTCAAGCTAAGGCATCGATTACGCTGGCCCGCACATGGGAGGGATTCCACTGGCCTTTTTCATTACACGGAGTTAGTGTCAGTGTGTTTGTGTGTGTGTGTGTGAACAAATAGAAAACTTTTGGCTCGAGTTCTCTGTTAAATTGTCATGAAAATGTCGCTATGCTTTTGACTGCCTGTGGTCAAGATCTCCGCCTTCTTGTGGACCAAAATTAATGACAACTGTCTGGCACAGCTGACCTGCCATAGCATTTCCGTTGATGACTTATCATTGGGAACTATGTACCATGAATAGCTTTAGTAAGTGTGTGTGTGTGTGTGTGTATCTATTTCCCACTATAATTCACAAATGCCTCTCTTGTCAACAGCAGCCGTCTCATTAATCATGTCGCCTTCTAGGTGGGCTCCCATTGCGTATGAGTAATGCGTTCTTTATTTTTTTTTTCTGCCCACATCAACTTGGCAAAGTGGGCAAAGAACTGCAACAGCAACTTGTTCTTCATACGCTTCCAGACATCGTAAATGGCGCAAATGCATTTTTAAAAACTTTTCCATAGCAATTTGTTGTCGCACATGATTTACGCACACATTCAAACATATGCATACACTGAGAGAATATAAACGATTGATGGTGAAAGAAGAGTTGAAATAGTTTGATGCAGTGTTCCCCAGCCATGCCCCGGGTGGCCGAATACATTCGCAAATTCACACCGAATGCTTGCCGAAGTAATGCATCAGTGAGTGTTAGAGATAGACAGAGAGCCACTCTTCTTGGGGAACCCTGGTTTGATGTCAAGACAAATCATTGTCAAAGCCTTGCAAAATCAATAGGCGCATTCAGCAGATAATTCCGATAAGCGATTACGATTTTCGCTTACTGATGAGTCTCTGCTGAATGAAACACTTTCAAACGAAAATGATGCAATATTCGCGTAATATAAATTGTCGGGCACAATAAAAGCTATAACAAGAATGATTGAGTAAAAGGGTAAGCTGACCCCGCAATCGGGTTTCAGTTCAATTCTATTTCAGCAAACATAATTGTTATGTTTTCCAATCGCAATCGGTAATCGCTGCAATTAGCAGGTAAAATCGGTCATCATTAATCACAAATCGAGAATCGAAAATATTAGCTGTTTTAGTGTGCCAAATGGCTCTTCAAATAGTCTAAAATTATTCTCAGAGGCATGAGCTTGGACAGCTGATAAATTCTCAATGCGGAACAGAGACGTTCGTGTTAAATAATTTTAAAGCTAAAAATGAAATATACAGTAAATATCGGTTATATGAGAACCGCTAGATACCGCTTATGTGCAAAAATGTATGCAAATCGCTTATAAGCAAATATTGCTTATATGCAAACTTTTTTCCACCAAAATTGAAGTTTCTGCTTACTATTTTAGTCGGTTGTAAACAAATTTTCCAACACTGTTCCCGTAAATTGAATTATCGATTAACTTCTTATCGATATCAAAACATATGACTCTGTAATAATAACTGCAGCAATGTCGCGACATATTCTAACAGCAAATCAAAAAATTTCTTAATGACTTAAAAAAAAACAACAATCAAAAGATGCTTGTTGAGAAGTATAAAGTAAGCGTCAGCACCATTTCGCGCATTAGAGACAATGCAAGTAAGGTCCGTGGGTCAAGCATTGTCAGCTTGGGCGTGCGCGCGCATGTTTGAGTGTGTGTGCACATTTTTAGAATATGAATGAAAACTCACAAAACTCCAGCGACTTTACTTGACACTGTGTTATGAGCATTCACCGGTCGCACTTAATGTGGAATATTTCGGAGTCTAACCTGACTCTTTTCGGACAGAGATATAAGTACTCTCACCCTCGCAATGAAGCATATAAAAACCTAAACCTTAAAAGCCACATAAAAGTTTCTTTTCTAGACACTTGAAGCAAAACATCCAACCAAAACCAAATTATCGATTATCAGTCTACTTCAACTCCGAAAATGCTCAGGCATAAGTGCTTGTTAAAAGGCCGTTCGTTGAAAGCACTGAATGTGCTCTGGATACCCTCAAATTTATGTGTTTTCTCTCACAACGATCTTAAGCTCGACTCTTTTCAGACACTTTATTTGGAGCGCTCCGATCTTTGCTTGCTGGGACGTTTTCGCTATCGAGAATGTGTCGAGAACGGATACAAAAACGTGTTGTTAACGTTTACTTTATATTATGCTTCATTGTATTTGGTTTCCAATAAAAAACTTTTGATTTCTGTTTCTTCATTTATTTTAGTTTAGTCTGTATATTTGCCATAAAAAGAACTCAAATAATAATATTTTCTTGGGATCGAGACTTCCTTTATGCTTCATTGGGCTTTCTCTTTGCTAACTCAGCCAGCAGGAGCATTTGCAAAATGCTTGAAATCGGTGAAATATTGTCATAGTTTCATTATCTAACTTATCGCTGTAAATGTCCGCTTTAAGTAACACCGGACGAGCCTTGTGACGTCTATTTTTTTAACAAATGACATGGCAGCAGAGTCATTTGACTCTGTATTTTAAAAAACTCTCAATATAGTAAATAAAAACTTTGTCTCGTAATTTGTGTTTGGTTTCAAAATTCGATAAAACAAATTTCTTAGAAATTTTGGTTTTTTTGTAAGCCTTCTTCTGCTTCTTCTTGTAGCTATACAAAAAAAAAATCGAGATATCCGGACTAAAATCAATCCCACACAATGTCAGAAGTCAGTCAATCCAGAATTTTCTCAAACCAAGAACAAGCGGATTGACTTGAGTACAGATTTTTCAATACCGGAACTCTTGTCTTGAGCTTGATTTCAACACAAGGGATTGATTTTAGCTTGTTATCCGATCTTTTGTAGGATCAAATCAAGAAGGTCCGATATTGATTTAAGCTCGCCATTCGGAGCAAGCCCGATTTTCGGACCACATCCAATCCGAAAGAATTGCTTCAAAAACAACCCAGATTGACTTGAGCTCGATGCTAAAAATTTTAAATCTTACTTAAGCTTCCCCCTAGATCACCATGTGACTTTTTTAACGACCTTCCTGATTTTCAAAATAGCAAGTTCTAGCCGGTTCAAGGTCATTACTTATACGCTATTTACACTAGGAGTGCGTTATGCGTTAATAGCTAACAGTTAGTTTTTTTTTGCCGTACAAAAAAAGTCAAATGTTTGCTATTAAAGCATAACGCAGTCCTAGTGTAAGTGTTGTTTAAGTTGTTTGCACAATCTTTAATTTACTTTGCTCAATGACTGCAAATAATCATTGCAAATACCGACACAAAATAAACTTGATCTGCAACAGAGAACTGCAACGAGACTTTACGAGTACACTCACTCAGCGCTCAAGGCTTGTCAAGCTCGAGGGTTGCCCGTACATATACTCCCGTTGACTCAGAGCTTCGGGCGCGAGTCGTCGCAAGCCCTTTGTTGCTAAAATCGAAGTTCTGCTGCGAGCCGTCATGAGTAAAGCTCGCTCAGTACAAATACTCGCGATGACTCGAAGCATTGGCCGTGAATCACCGCAACTTCGGCAAAACATCTGCTGCGAGCTAACAACAAACAACTTATGAGAGCAAAAGAGAAAGCAATATGGCCTATTTTTTGCATTTGTATTTTGCATACGCTTTCTTTTACCTTCCTGTGGCTTGATGTTGTTTTAAGTTTTCAAACCACAACAACAATTGCAAATGAGGCTTGTCGAAACTCTCCTTCAACAAGCCGAGTAAGTGCGAGTAAATTTTGTTGCAAGTGCGAGTAAGCACAAGTGTAGCTTGAAAAGGTTTGCTGGTTGCTGGCAAAAGGCGTGTTTCTAAGTATTATTACTCGCTTGCTCGTTCTGACTCAATGTGCGTGCGATCATTTCGAGTGTGTCGAACCGAGCCGGTGAGCCCAACCAAGCCTAGTAAACGCACGAGTGTGATCGAACATTAGAGTCCATTTAGCCAAGTGTCTGACTGACTTAGGCTCACAGCCTTAACCGCTTAACCTAGGGATTTGAGACTTTACCAAGAAAATTTTATCAAATTTCTTCCTGAAGTATGTAAAAATGACTTATAAGACTGAAGTTGCTTTCATTATCTAGGACACAATACTTCTAGCTGAATTCCCAAATAAGAAAATGAAATCTTTCGAAGTTTCGTGCCACCGACGGATTTCCAAGATACCTTCACTTTTACAACTTTGGAAAAATCCATACCCAAGGTCTGTAGACGGTGGGGACTTTCCGAATTTCGAACATGTTTGTTTGGACTTCTGCTTGCGGTAGGTATTCCATTTAAAAATCCACGATATTTCTTATATTTACATTTTCGAATGTCCTTAAAAAGTAGCTTAAATAAGCGAGAAGGGATCCAATTTGCTAAAATAAACTAGAGATAAGAGTTTGCTTCAATGAATTGGTAGAAAACCAAGTGATAAATCTAGTTAACCTGTTTGTGGGTATGTTTTCAGCCATGCTATTATCTAATTCTTATACAGAAAACAATTTCTGCATATTAAGTACTTTTTTTTAAGTGTAGCCTTACCCTTGTCCTTGTACTTTCGTAACGAAGTTTCCTGGTACTTGGTCAAAGTTTTTATGTTGCAGTTTCGTTGAACTCATTTTTAATGCGCGTTTCGTATTGAAAAACTTTGATTAGGGAAGAACGCAGCTGTCTATAGCTAGTCTAAGTCGCATACCTGAGTGCAATTTTCATAGCTTAAACTGGCTAAGAGCAAGAAAACCAATAACTGACTAACTGCCAATATTTTGACACAAATCCCAGACACAAACACACACACACACTCACACACGAGAACATTAAATTTGATGCCCTGGGATCAAACTTTGTTATTATATATGACAAATATTTGAGCAAACGAGAGAGGAGAATATTTTTGCCATTTTTTTTTGTATTACTTTCTATCAATAAGCTGAAGATGTCTTTGCATATGAAAAAGGAAGTGAACGCAGCGTCTTGCATAAATATAAATATAAATTCCTTTCAAGCAAACAAATCCTTTTCGGCAGTCGCCTTTCTTTATTTTTATTGTGTGCCAATATCAAGGCTCTTTTTTTTGTCTAGTCGACAATTGGATGGGGTTTTTTTTCTCTTTTTTTGTGGCTATTGGAGCGAGACGAAATTGAGGGATTTGCCAAGACAAAATATACGTGTCTCCGGGGCTAGGTTCGAGTACTTGTCTCGCTTATTGGCGCTGGCAAAATGGCATATCAATGGTTGGCTGCGATTCGGATTTGGGATTGTCATTTCCTATATATTTTTTGTTTTCTGTTGTTGTCGTGTCTGGCTTACAGCCTTTTGTTAGAACTTCATTAATGAAATGCAGAAATATTTTAAAATATAAGTATCAAAAATATAACTACTCATCAAGCTGCTGCTCGTGTTTGGGTAAACATATTCTGTGTTCTTTTCTGACTTGACTGTCGTGTGCTGTGTTGCCTTTTGTTGTAATTTCGGTTTATTGTTTTCTATATATTTTCTGCTTGAACGCACTAAAAGCTACTCGGGCTGCCAGTCAGCATCAACAACGCATCCTGCCTCGATATTTGTTTGCTTTATGTCTTTATTTTGTGCCCTGCCAGCGAGTGGAGTAAAGTATTATTATTTTTCTTGTTGCTGTTGGTTTTTTGTTTTTTTTTCATTCCGGCTGCTGAGTGATGGCTGCCATTTGGGCTAGGTAAATGGCATTGTGTCTGGAGTGGTAGCATGAGTGAAAGCGGCTTTGCATATGCCAGTGTGTGTGCGTGTGTGGCTGAGTTTGCTTTCGTTACTTTGGCAACTTTTGAAATGTTTCAATTACCAGTTTGTTGTATATATATAGATGAAATCTCTACTTATATATATACAATACTTATATCGTTTATTATACACAGTCCTCTGTCTGCACACACTTAAGCCATTAACTTTTGCCCTGTCAATCAATTGTCACTTGCCAGGCACCAAACCAAAAAAAAATAAAACAATGCCAACAAGAAAACACAATAACAAAAGGCACAAGACCATGACAAGACACTTTACTTATCATGTAGAAAGGAAAAGAAATTAAGGATGAAGGAAACTCAATGGTATTTGGAAGAGTCGCTTGGACTAGGAAATGCTCTAGTTGAAAATGATAAAGAATGAAGTTAGTATAAGCTTTATAGATCAATTTTCGATATACTCAGGGAACCAATCTTCTAAAAGTGCTTGAAATGAGAACACATCAACTTTAATCTTAATTTAGACGAGTAGCTACAAAAGTTTTCGCCGTTACTTTCGTGGTTCGTTCAGTGCTAAAGTTCCCGGGTTCTTGGAAGTGGTTGTAGTATAGCGAAGCCTTTTCCAATTCTATAGAATATGCAGGAGTAGCATTATCAGCCAGCGGTTGCTTATAAATATCATTCCCAATCCAAAAAGAAGAAACTATTCGAACCGCACAATGTTTGATTTAGATAAACATCCGCTTCTAATTCGATGATATAGGGTTCCGAATTCAATAGAATTATTTTTTTAACTTAAGAATAAAATGTTTTTGACTACGTAACACATTAACTCAAATCAATTTTTTGTCCGCGCCAATACGTTTCACAGTGTTGCTTTCAGCATAGTCGATTCCGCGCGTATAGGACTCACGCATAACGTAATTGCAAATAATCACACAACCACAAATCCACTTTTAGTGCACAACGCACAAGCATACACACACACAGAACATTAGGCAATAATCGGTTTTCTCTATTTGAAGTTCCAAATGTGTTGGACTCATATTAGTTCTATAATTACTTGCTTTAAATTGATCCTACTTATTTAAAGCACAATGAACTTTTTTTGAAAACTTTTTTAAAAAGTCGAATTAGGCAGTACTTTATTATTAGTATTGTCACAATATCTTAAATTTTGATCTCTAAAGCTAGCTTGTACTAGCGATCATATTCAGTGCTTATCCTGAAGAAAAGATTCATTAGAATAATGAGTTGTATCCTGAAGAAAAGTTTCATTAGAATAATTAAGTTGTCATTTGACACTTACTATAAAATGACGTTCTCACTAAGCGTAAAATTTAGATATCATATTCCTTTGAAATTTCTGGAAAAGGCTTGGATCGATTCCTTACTTATCAAGCATTAGGTTTTGCTATGAAGCTTAACTCATAGATTTTAGATCGTTGAGACGTTTGTGGTTTAAAAAAATCGACGCATTTTTGATGAAAAGAAAGCGTCCAGCTCAAGAAGCTGTTAATAACATCAATCAACCGAAAGGACCTCATTCATAACAGATATTTTGTATAAAACATCTACCATGGCTTATAAAATTGTATGGACTTATATATAGAAAGCTAGCCTCACCTTCTATGAACAGAAATATATGGAATTGTTTAGCCATTTCACAACTTAAATTAAGCTAAATTTCTTTTTCGAAGTCGTAAAGTTTCGATATTGGACATGATTTTGAAATGATAGTGCTCCGATTCAGCACTGTAAAACTGTTTTTATCCGGTCAATAAATTGTGATAGTTTTATAACTTTAAAAATAGGAGAAAGTTAACTTCGACTCGGCCGAAGTTTTGTAAACCCTTGCAGCGTCCATTGAAAACAAAAAAAGTTTTTCTAACGAAGACTACTTTTTGGACCTTACTTTTTAATGGGATCTATATAGATGTCTGATTTCGACCAAATTTGGTGAAATCATGGAAAAGCACAATACACTGTTAATTACGAAATTTGGAGGCGAACCCATTTAAAACAAAAAAGTTTTTCTCACTAGAACTTCTTTTTCGACCGATCATTCATACTGCAGCTATATGCTATAGTCATCCGATTTTGATAAGACTTTGTGGAAATGTGTAAAAGTATATAAAATAGGTGTATGCCAATGATAAGGACGTTTTCATTAAAAACAAAAAAGTTTTTCTCACAAGAACTATTTTTTTCGACCGATCGTTCCTATGGAAGCTATATGCTATAGTCATCCGATTTCGACCAATCCTTGTAGAATTGTGTAAAAGTATGTAAAATAAGTGTATGTCAATGATAAGGACGTTTTCATTAAAAACAAAAATGTTTATCTCACTAGAACTAGTTTTTCGACCGATCGTTCCTATGGAAGCTATATGCTATAGTCATTCGATCCGGCCAGTTCCGACAAATGTGCAGCTTATTTGTACCAAAAGACTTCGTGCAAAGTTTGGTGAGGATAGTTTTAAGACTGACGGACAGACTGACAGACTGACTAGGCTAAATCCACTCAGCTCGTCATGCTGATCAAGAATATATATACTTTATGTGGTAGGAGACGTTTCCTTCAATGCGTTACAAACATCCGCACAATTTTATAATACCCTCTGCAAGGGTATAACAAATAGGGGAAATTTAACTTCTGCTCGGCCGAAGTTTTGTATACCCTTGCAGTTTGTTTTTCTAAATAACCCTTCTTTTCGCACCTAACTTTTCTATGGGAGCTATTCTACATAGATGTCCGACAAAAATTAGAGCAGTCTTGTAAAAGCATAAAAAACTGTTAAATACAAAATTTGGAGGCGATCCCAATTAAAACCAAAAAGTTTTTCTCACTAGAACTTCTTTTTCGACCGATCATTCAAAGTGCAGCTATATGCTATAGTCATCCGATTTTGTCAAAACTTTGTAAAATTGTGTAAAAGTATTAACAATAAATATTTGCCAACCTAGGGGGCGTTTCCGTTAAAGACAAAAAAGTTTTTCTCACAAGAACTAGTTTTTCGACTGATCGTTCCTATGGCAGCTATATGTTATAGTTATCCGATTTTGACCAAACTTTGTAGACTTGTGTGGGAGCAAATAAAACAAATACATGCCAATTTTGAGGTCGTTTCCATGGAAAACAAAAAAGTTTTTTTGACTAAGGTTATTTTTCAGACTCTACTTTTCTGACAGCTATTCTATATAGATGTCCGATTTCGACCAAATTTGGTGGGATCATGGAGAAGCATAGTAAACTAAGAAATACGAAGTTTGGAGGCGTTTCAATTGAAAACAAAAAGTTTTTTTCACTAAAACTAGTTTTTCGACCGATCGTTCCAATGGCAGCTCATGCTGATAAAGAATATATATACTTTATGTGGTCGGAGATGCTTCCTTCAATGCGTTATAAACATCCGCACAATTTTATATACCCTCTACAAGGGTATAAAAATTACTAAAAGAAATTTTTCCTTGCCTGATTTTGTTGTTTGATACTCAGAATCAGCAATACACAAAAGTATATTGAAAATTGTCACCAGAGCTGGCTCGGCTGTTGTGGGTGGTGTGCATTCTGCTATCGAAGCGTATTCTTTTGGGCCTCCTTCACGCGAAAAAGGAATATCTAGTAAATTTCATGAAGGAAAACTCGAACGTTCTCATTACACACCTTAAGGAAATAGTTTTATGTGCCTCATAGGTGCCATAGCTTGCTTATAAACATGTGATAGTCCTTTTGAAAATTCGCATTAATGAACAGTGTGTCCACATTAAAAAAACATAGCATCTATATTTTTCTAAGCTTGACAGTGTTTGAGCCCTATTCCGTTTTTAGGTGTTTTTGGAGTTATGAAAGAAATTTATTTGGCGGCCGTTAAGCGAGGTAAGACCGGCCGTTAAGTAAAACTTGGTGCTAAATATAGTGTGGCCGTTCAGTAAGAATGCCGTTAAGCGAGGTGGCCGTTAAACGAGGTATTGATGTACTAGTAAGGGATTCTCTACTAATACTGCGATAAGAGTACTCCTTTAACAAAGAAAGGATCGACAATTTGAATATTAGGAGCTCTAAAGAAGCTGCGAGATTTTCGTGTATGTCATTTAACAGAGGGGGGCTTGAATTTTACGCTTTCTAAGAAAAGTGGCAAGAAAATTTAACATCGTGTAAAGGATATTTAAAAAAACACCCGTAGCAGTACCGGTATCAACGTTTGGGTTTCGATACGGTTCTATCGGTTCCAATAATAACGGTATTCGGTTCTCAAAAAAATGTTTATCGGTTCTGGTTCCGGTGCGTGATTTGAAACGGCTTATTTCGGTTAACGGTTCCGGTCAGAGAACTGCAACGAGCCGCCACGAGTACAATCGGTCAGCGCTTAAGGCTTGTAAGACTCGAATATTGCCCTTACTCATACTCAAGTTGACTCAGCGCTTTGGCCGCGAGTCGACGCAAAGTTCATTCGTTACAAAATCGAAATTCTGATGCGAGCCGTCATGAGTAAAGTTCGTTCGGTACAAATACTCGCGATTACTCCTAACTTCGGGCGCGAATCACCAAGAGTAGCCGAAGTCAAAGATCTGCTGCGAAATGTTACGATCAACGCTTGTACACAATCGACAAAAAACAACACTTTGTGAGAGCAAAAGAGATAGCATGATGGCCTATTTATTGCATTTGTATTTTGCATATGCTTTCTCTTTTCTCTTGTAGCATGTTGTTTGAAGTTTTTAAAAGACAACAACAATTGCATAAGAGGCAGAGCAGAGTACGTACGAGTAAATTCTGTTGCGCGTACGAGTAAACAAGAGTAGAGAGTCGAAAAGGCTTGGCCATTGCTGGCAAAAGGCTTATTTTGACTCGTGGTATGAAAAGCTTGATCATATTATTACTCGTTCGAAGCAAAGAGCTTCATCGGTTCTGACTCAATTTGCTTGCTCAATTCGAGTGTGTCGAACCAAGTAAACGCACGAGTTTGATCGAATATTAGAGGCTTGTTGCAGGTCTCTGGTTCCGGTCCTAATCCCTAGTTTAAATTTGTATCTTAAAATCCCTTAGATTAGAAAAGCTTTTAATACTTATTAATACTTTTTAATACTTTTCCACTCTGCATTTGTGTGCCGGACCGGATGTGGCTCAGTGCAATCGCTGTGCAAGAAGTCGTTGGTTTGATCCCGCCTCGGAACATCTAATGCAAAATTTGTTTTCACACCCGGTCACCTTCATTGCTGTTGGGAGTAATTAGCCATGAAGAAGCTTCTCAAACTGCCGTTCGGATTTGGCGTTAAACTGTAGGTCCCCTTTTCTTGTGCGAAAATTAGAAGCAACGAGCTAAGAGATTGAGAGGAGCTTGGCTTTGGCGGGCTGTGTCAAGCCATTTTACGTTTTTACACTGCATATGTAATCAGTAGACAGCGGATTTTGCATATTTTCAAACCGATTTTAATCCTAGTAGACTAGGGCAAATGTGTTTTTAACCATTTTGTGTCAATTTGTTCACTGCATTTTGCGTTTTGCTGACGGATCAGCCTATGATATGATAATTTAAGAAATTTTGAAATTAAATGCGAATTTTTTTGGCATAATATAAACGTAAAGAGTCAGCACAGCATACATTGTTGTGCATATTAACTTTCACCTACTAGGATTAAAATCTGTTTAAAAATATGCAAAATCCGCTGTCTAGTAATCAGTAAACTTTACTGAAAGTAAAATCAATCGGATTCTAAAGAAGAGCTCTCTTCAACTAGCACGACTGTACTCGTATTTGTAGCTTGTTTTTCAGACCTTTTGGCACTCGTTTAGCCACTTGAGCAAAAGATAACATTTTCTACAATATTTCCAATTAAACGTGAATTGCACAAGCATATTGAGTAATATTTCCTAATCTAAAGTGTATTTGAAGCCTTCTCATCGATTCGCAAAGTCTGCCGGTTCAGTTCGACCGAAAAGTATTACCACTCAATCAGACAGAAAAACAACAAAAACAAACCCATAGGAAAAGTCTTTGTCTTTTGTTCAAAAAACGCAGCGAACTTTTGCCGTCAAGTCATTGTTACGGGGGTGTGGGGGGCGAGTAGGGGTGGGGGGTTTCTGAAGTGGAGCGGTTGATGCCTGCAGACAAGTCGGGCCAAAGTGTTGTTTGGATTTCATTATACAATTATCTTGTTACCAGAAATAATGGTGTCGAGACGGGCAACATGCCAGAAACATTCAATGAGAGAGCTTCCCACATATTCCACACATGTGTGCGGGTGTGCTTGGGTGTGGGAGTGAGTGTGCCTCAGTCGGAAGTTGAGCGCGTTAGCTAAAGCAGGAAGTCATTAGCCGAAAAAAAGATTGACTCTGGCAAAAGGGACTATAATGCGATAAATAAATGAAAATGTTTGAGTTAAATGAATTAAGTGTGTGATACTCTGTCTGTGTGTGTGTGTGTGTGTAAGGACTTTGTTAGAAACACTTTCTGTGTTGGGCTGTCATTGGATCAAGTGACAGACCGTTGAATATTTAGGGGTAGTTAATTACCCAAACATCAGTCAAAGTGTCATAGCCAAAAAGTCAAACAAGTCAGCACAAAAGCTCTCAATTACCAACCCCATTAATATGCTTAGTCACAATGGTGGATTTGTGCGACTGTTTTTGTGCGAGTATGGTCTATGAAGTGAGATACTTTGGTCAATGTGTGTGGCTGGATTCGAAAACACAGAAGTTTGCCCAATTTCTTGTTGCAATTCATCTAAATCTCTACTTACTCAACTGCCTATCCGCACACCCACTCGGCATTTGCTCGTCTCTTAATTTGGAAATATTGCCGAGTTGGCGAAATTTCATCGGCTTGTGGTTTTTTTGGACTTGCTTTAATTAATTATGTGACCTCACCCCAAAAATCCGTTAATTAACTTGATTGCTTTGCATTGCCTGGGATTTATTAGACAGGATTGCCTTGACTCTCCAACCAAACACACACACACACACCCAGAGAACACGCATAATTGATGAGCTGACTCTTCGTTAATTGATTTCACTTTGTGGCCAGCAAAATTTGGTTTTATTAGCTGGCAAGCAACTAAGCTAAATATTTAATTGCTTCAACGATTTCGATTTCCCGGCATTAAACTGGGTCAACCAAATAAATTCAAGTGCCACAGACAATCAAGTTGAGTTTGTTGGCTCTATTTGGGCAAAATATTTTGACCCATTTGACAGTCACTTTGGGCTAACCACAGCAATGCCAAAACCAAGTTGTTTCAAATCAAGAGTGCAAAGTCTGTGGCCCCCGAAACAAACAAAATATAAAAAAAAATCCCGAACTTTGGGCATTCAATCAGAAACTGCAACTGTTGCAAAGTGGATTTTAAATAAAATACTCGTAGACGGAAAAGAGCTGGAAAACTTTTGCAATAAACAGCGCCGGGGTGTGGGATACAAGTGGAGTGGAGTTGACATTTTAACTAACTTTGGCCTAGGAGAGCGGAGTAGAAAAAAAGAACGTGCTCACACACAAGTAAATCCTTTGCATATTGTAACTTTTTGGTTATGTATGATATTTTGTCATATCTAAACCACAAAATACGAGTGAAACTTTTTGTGCTGTCATAAATTTCCGCAATGCAAACATTTATCAGCTTGGCTGGACGCAGGACTTCCAGACAACCGACTGAGTCGAGTGGTGTGGTTCGCTTTTCAAGCTCAGCTGCTGTTTTTACTGACTGACGCTTTGGCGTTGGTTTTTGTCGCTTTGGTCGTTGAGTAAATGCTTTTTTAGTTAAAACCAAAAGTCCACATGCTCACGAAAGTCGAACAGGAGGCAGTGGGAAGCAGAACAGCACCTGGGCAACTGAGGTAGCCTGTTATTAGAGTTCGTTTGCTGTTTTCTTTGCATATTATTCATATGGATGCAAATCTCGTTTATGCATTTAAATGTATTCCAAGCAAAGTTTATGTTTTTATTAATTTAAACAAAGAAATGCTGCTGTAGAGAAAGTGATTAGAAAGGAAGTTGGACATTATCAAGGATTTTCTCAGCGCAAACAAAAAATTAATGAATAAAGTGACTAAGGATTGTTGAACCTCTGTAATTCATTTCTTAGATCAAGTAACTTTGCATAATTTGCAAGTTCTTTTTAATGAAACAAACTGACATAAACTAATTCAAACTAACATTATTAAAGCAGTGATCGGCTTTTTAAAGACGAGTACTGAGAACGTTCGAATATTCCTTAAGCTGTCAAATTCCATATAAAAAACAAGGAAGAAAGTCGGTCAAGCCCGACTATATTATACTCTGTACCCGTTGGGGTCGCCGCTCGCATTTGCTGCCGATTATATTATATTAAACCTGTTTCCAGGGAACACCACGAGGAGGCCATTGAATAAAGACCTACGAGTCGACTTGAGTTGCTTAAATACTTATCATTGAAGGTGCTGTTACATACTTTTGCACAAACTTATTATACTCTGTTTACCTTTGGTACAGAGTATAATTAGGAGAGAGAGGGAGAGAGAGAAGATTGGCACGCGCCGCAGACAAAAAAAACCTTTGCATTTGCCAGAGCTAGAGATGGGTGTACATCGAAAACTACGCGGGACTCCGGAGTTACCCGAATGACTTAACATCATTGTGATTGCTTGATATTATGTTAGAATTAAAGAACTAGACTATTTTTATATTCTGTACCAAAGGTACATAGAGTATAATAAGTTTGTGCAAAAGCCATGTCCGTCTGTCCGTATGAACGCACAGATCTTAGAGATGATAAGAGATAGAGGTTTGTCAAGTATGGGACTTATGCTTCTTATACTTGCAGGCTGATCAAGTTAATTTTTAATTTTTGCCACGCCCCCTCCCGGCCCGCAAATTGGAAAAACTTCATATCTCCCACAGTTTTATAGATAGAAGGTTCGTTCCTTCTGGACACATTTAGTAATTAGGATTAATAATCGATCCGTTAAAGGAATGGTAGAGATCGGATGAACGGTTGTCGAGTTATAATGAAAACAAACAATTATGGGCAGCACCGGTCGCAACGGTGATGGGCAGCACTTCACAGGTACAGAATATGTTATAGTCGGGCTTGACCGACTTTCTTTCTTGTTATATTATTTGCAATTTAAACAATCCTCGTCTTAGTAGTCAGATGGGTATCGGGCGATATGTTTGTCCCGCGACCATCTCTAATTTCTCTCTCTCAATATTGTGTATGTGGGAAAGGGAAGGGGGAAAATGAGAGCGTCCCAGTTAGCTGCAAGAATCCAATTGGATCTAATGAGCTAGCCGTAGCTGTTAGGTTTTGTATAGGATTTCGTTGTTGGAATTACTCAGACAATACATTTGCAGGTTTAATTCATTTAAAAGGTGGCATTTTTGGCGGGGCGGGGTCATCACACCCACAACGATCCAATATGAATCGTTATATAAAAATTTGTCCTAAAATATTGTTGGCTATCACTTTGCTGTGTAGTCGTTGCTTATATATACATACATCTACATACTTGTGTATGTGTTTTGCTGCTGCATGAGCAGCCCAGATATATTGAATTTTCGTTTGCTCATATCTTTACTACCGTTCATCCGATCTTTACCATTCCTTTGGCAAATCGAACATTTATTAGAAAATATGTCTAGAAGGTTCAAACCATCTATCTATAAAACTGTGGGAGATAGAACGTTATTCGCAAATTGCGGGGGCGGGAGGGGGCGTGTCGCAAATTAAAAATAAACTTGATCTGCCTGCAAGTATAAGAAGCATAAGTCCCATACATGTCAAACGTCTATCTCTTACCATCTCTGAGATTTGTGCGTTCATACGGACAGACAGACGGACATGGCTATATCGACTCGGCTTTTGATGCTGATCAAGAATATATATACTTTATGGGGTCGAAGATGCTTCCTTCTGGCTGCTACATACTTTTGCACAAACTTATTATACTCTATGTACCTTTGGTACAGAGCATAATTACTAAAAGATATTTTTCCTTGCCAGATATTCTTGTTTGATACTCAGAAACAAAAGGGGGGCATGAAATAACGCGGGCATTATTTCACTTTCAAAAGTGAAATAACACCCGCGGGCGTTATTTTACCTGACCTTTTACCTATTATATCTGGCAAGTAGTTCATGTTGGAAATCTATACATCTAAATGGTGTTTTTTTAAGAGCTATAGGAAAGTTTTTCAAAAAAAAAAAAAAAAAACACATAAAATTCAGAAAAATGCATGAAATCTATATTTGAATCGATAGTACGGTCTATATAATTTAATGTTTGAAGATTATTTCATGCAAATGTTGACCGTGACTGCGCCTCAAATGGTCCATCCGTTTAGTCCAATTTTGGCATACTCTTTCCGGCCGGTATCTCGCGAATAAATGCTTCAATGTTGTCTTCCAATGCGTCAATTGAAGCGGGCTTGTCTGTATAGACATGAGCTTTAACATAGCCCCACAAAAAATAGTCTAAAGGAGTTAAATCGCACGATCTAGGCGGCCAATTGACCGGTCCCGAACGTGAAATAAAATGTTCACCGAACTCGCCTCTCAATAAGTCCATTGTTGCGCGTGCTGTGTGGGATGTGGTACCGTCTTGTTGAAACCACATGTCATGCAGGTTAAGCTCTTGAATTTTGGGCAAAAAAAAGTTGGATATCATCTCACGGTAGCGCTCACCATTCACAGTTACGTTACGATTCGCATCATCTTTGAAGAAGTACGGTACAATGATGCCACCAGCCCATAAACCGCACTAAACTGTGACTTTTTCTGGATGCATTGGTAGCTCTTGCAATGCTTCTGGCTAATATTCACTCCAAAATCTTCGGCCAACTTTAAACTGACCATAAAATGGAAGCGCTCGATGAACTTTCTTAACAGAGCACGCATTTTGACAATAAAATTCAATAATTTGCAAGCGTTGTTCGTTTGTAAGACGATTCATGGTTAAATTATAGACCAAACTGAAGATGTTTGACAGTGAAACAAAACACGAAACGTGCGTGAGCTGTTTAAACCAGTGCTGCCAAAAAGATAATATATAAAAAAAAACCCTTTATATAAAAGTAAAAGTATGTTTGTATGTTTGTCCCTTATGGGCGTCTAAACCGCTGAATCGATCTTCACGAGTTTTTCACAGTTTTTTTCGCCGTGTATTCAGCTAGTTCAAAATTAAGTATGGCCCACATTCTCACTCAGAGCCAACACTAGTCACGAGCTTCTATCGATAACTACGCAGCTAATCATCTTTCATCTCCAGGAGTTGCAGCAGTGTGTGTCGAACTTCGCGCTGGCTGCCTCGGGTCCGCTCGCAACCAACAATTTTTATTAAACTAAATAAGTTAACGAGAAATAAATATTAATAGTGAATTAAGTAAGACCTCTTAATCTCTATAGTGGTGACCCGAGACATTTGAACATCAACTAGAAATTTTCTCCAACAATTCACAGCCACCGAAAATTACGAAATTCACACACACACACGCTCGTGTGGCGCGCACAAATACTACACACGCGCAGCCTGTGTCGCCAAAACTGTTCAACATTTGTGATATTCAACGAATGACAGCAGCGGCCCGCAGATGACCCAATGTACATCGGCATCCTAGCAGCAGTCGACAGCCCTTCCACAGCATCGAACCGAACACGTTTTTGGCCATACGTATACGCTTACGTAGTCGCAGCGTGGACCAACAAACACATACGTACTCGCAGAGCAACCAACGAATTTCACTAACGAATTTCGACGAATTGTGAAATTCACGCGCAGACCAACACCCACTTATGTACGAGTGGCGCCCAACAAATTGGATGCAAGGTCTGCACACAGCTTCTAGCGTTTTTCGTCCGAGTCAAACAGCAGCGGTCCACGGTCACATCGCCAACTGAATACACTTTTCTCGTCGAGACAACTATGCCATTGACCACATTGATCAGCATACTCTAATCCTGGTTCAGCGCCCACGGATGCAGTTTATCGTATCCAACATCGGTTGTCCCTCATCGAGCAACGTGCATGCACTTGCATGCGCATTGATTCGTACAAGTTTGCACAACTGCTTTCTTCGCTGGCACACCTGAACCGCAAGAAATAGGCCACTCGATCGAATACCAACAGGCTCAAGCGACCAGCTAATCCTCGAAAAGCTCTTTGTTGGCATTTGCTGCCATCCAGAGCCATCAACAAGTTCTGGAACAAACGTGCCTGCGCCCACATTCGTGTAACTAACACAGCAGTCGCTAACGCGAGACTGCTAGCTTCAGACTCTCGCATCCGCACATCAACCGAAACACAATCGATTCTAGTTCAGTCATCCGAGGCAGTGACAAAGTCCTCACCCGAGGTACATCGATTCTGGTTCAGTCGTGTCTCCACTCGTCTATGAACCTGAACAACAAAGCCCTCGACGCGAGGCAGCAAAGACCTTAATGCGAGGCAACAAAGTCCTCAACCGAGGCAAAACGAAGTACTCGACCAGAGGCGACCTTAACCATCAACCTAAACAAGAGGCAACAACATCCCGGCTCAAACGAATTTGCTCATCGACGCCCACTCGAAACAACCACCGACCACCGGATTCTGCAGCTTCTTCCCATCTTGTCTATTCGCTTCCACACGGTCACTATAGGGGGAGTACTGTGACGGCTCTGCCCACACTAGTCACGAGTTTCTATCGATAACCACGCAGCTAATCATCTATCGTCTCAGGAGTTTCAGCAGTGTGTGTCGAAGTTCGCTACCAACAATTTGTATTAAACTAATTCAGTTAATACACAATAAATATTAATAGTGAATTAAGTACGATCTTAATCTCTATAAGCTTACTTTCATTGCCCTACAAGAATTGTAAATACTTTCCACTTTGATTAAAAGAAAACCATGAAAATAAAAGAACAACTTTTGCCATTATTTAAATTCGTGATAATAATTTAAATGTTGACATATTGTCGCCCCACGCTATTTTAACTTTTTTCTTTCTTTTTTCCAAGTTGATTCCTTTTACTGTGTTTTGTTTGGCAAATTTAATGAATTTTAATGAAAACTTATGTGCGCATGTAGCAGCCTGCCTTCAACTTCCTTTCCCCTTCCCTTCACGTCTCCGTGGCAATTGTCGTTTAAGGGCAATTTAAACTTTTGATGTGCAGCATTCATTTGAGAAAAAATATAGTCTTGTGGTGGATTTCGTTATAATCATTGGGTTTATTTTAATATATATGCCAAAGCAAAGATCAGTGCACCTGTTTAGACGCCAGTGCGCTCCTTGATCCATGTGCGGAAGCTGGTTACACGGGTAAAGGCAGTTGGGTAGCCCTTCGTGCAGCCGGCAGCGGCACCGAAAGAGGTCAGACCAATTTGGACTTTGTTAGAAGCCACGACCAGTGGGCCGCCAGAGTCACCGTTGCAGGTAGAGACATAATTGGGGGTGGCTACGCAAATGATGCTGTCACGAACCACAGCGGTACCATATACATCGGAGCACACAGAGTTAGGTGAGACAACCATTTCGGCCCACATCAATACGGCGGACACACCGGAAGTATCACTGGTACGACCAAAGCCAGAGGCGATTACTTTCTCATTCACATAGCTATTGTAAGAGCTGGCTATGGGGGGAAGTTCTACATTCCTGATCAACGCAGAGTACGAGGTGGTGGGGATCTCGATTAGGGAGATGTCGTCCGCTAGGGTTTTCTCGTTCCAGCCAGAGTGGATATAGATGTTATCGCTAGGTACTTTGTATTTGACCTCGGCACTAGAGCGCTTGTTGGAACCCAAGGAAACACTCACGGACGGGACACTGCAAGGAAATAGAAAAGAGATTTAGAAAATGAAAATATATTTAGAACTTTGCTTAACCTACTTGTCGGTACAGTGAGCAGCAGTCAACACCCAATTAGGACTAATCAAGGAACCACCGCAGAAGGCCTGCTGGAACAGGCTGATATGCAAGTCGAGGGCAGCCTGGTATGGGAACTGTCCGACAGCGGCTTCCTTGCCATTAACGATGCGACCCTCAATGTCGTCCTGCACAGGCATCACACGATTGCGAGAAACCAGCTGGGGCTCGGGGAAAGCCGAAGCGGCCACGGCCAAAGCAAGAACGATTAGGATTTTCATGTTTAAGAGTCAATCAATGGAACTCAACTGATGTCCATTGTCAGCCAAGGGCTCCCTTTTATAGCTCCAAAAGAGTGTTTAGGGAAAATCCTACCCAGATTAGATATAAATTGCTCACGTCATCATCATCAACATTGGTAGTCTTATCGGTAGGTAGCCTCTGAACTGATTTCTCCCGAAGATATAGATAGGGGCAGTCGGTAGCGAAATTGGTTTGTTTGTTGTTCTTTGGGCCAAATAATCAACATCTTAAGTTATTCTCGGTAGAGTAGGGCTATGGTGGCTAATTAATTTGATAAGTTGGCCATAATTGAGTGGCCCCTATCAAGAGGAGCAGGGAGCACGGCATTTCATTAAAGATAGTTAACTTATATATTTTTTATATTTCTTATCAGGGAAGCGTGCTTAGATTGCAGCTTTCTTTGCACACGACACATGAACTTGAATGAGTTAAAGGTCACGACGAATTGTGGTAGAGGCTATTTTTACGGACTTTACCAAAGACAAAAGGCAATCTTTGACTAAAGCAAAGCAGGTCGCTAAAATCCAGTGGACAAAACCCTCTTAAACGACATTGCAAACGAGAGTTACGCGAAACGAAAACGTGCAAAACTATCGCAATCAGATCCGCAAACGTGATCCGCAGTGAAAGTTTCGTATTCGATAGCTCGCAAATGATTCGTTTTCGAGCCTTTTGCGATATCTTTTACGGGCCTTTTTTTGATATTGTTTACGATTCGTTCATAAGAGATTCGTTTGCGAGCCTTCTGCAATATCTCTTGGGAGTCATTTTTACTCGTATACAATATCAGAAAAGGCTCGCAAAAGATATCGCAAAATGCTCGCAAACGAATCTTCACGTGTTTCATTCCGTTTTATCCCCTTAATGAAAATATTTTAGAATCTATTTTTTTGAATTTTTTTCATAATACTCATTCATATTTATATTACATATTTATTTATATGTATATATTCGATCCCTGTATGAAATGAATCAAAGTTCCCCTTGACTTTCTTCTTGATTTAATCTATCTATGAATTTCTAGTCATAGTTCAAAAAACTATTGACTCATTGAATTATGGCTCATGACATGATGCATCTGTTTGAAATAATTCAGCTCAGCTCAAACAAAGCAAACAGATCAATCTTGCTCAACTCAAACAGCTCAATATAAATAAAACAAACAGCTCAGAGCCTAAAGGTCATTCATTTCTGTACTTGTATTAGTTAAAGTTTTTCCAATGCTATGTTTTTTTAATAATTATTAAAAAGATGGAACTGGAGCATAATCTCTATGCATCAAAACGCATCAAAAGAAGAACAGAAAAGAAACGCACCGCGTGCAACAACAAATCGCGTTTACCGAAAAATTTCGTCATTTTACCTGCTGCAAAACGCACTGCATAGAGAGACAAAATCGGAAAAAAAATGTTCGGCTATTGCCTGCTCTGATGTCTCTTCCGCATATCACTCGTTTTTAAGCCCGCTAATGATAGTTTGGCGGGACTTTCGTCGTCGCTAACTACTTTCCGCCTTCCTTCTCTTTATTTTTGTGTGTCATTTTTCACCCGCATATGACTCGTTTTTAAGCCTGCTTATGATAGTTTGGCGAAACTTTTGCCAACGCTCGCAGATTTATCTCGTTTGTGAGTCCGTTTACAAACATTCTACGATTGTTTCGTTTTACTATCGTTCTCTGGTCCACTGGGAACCCAAATCTCGCTGTAATGTTTATTATAAAAACCTTAACTTAAACCTCATCTAAACAAACAATATATGTACCTTGGTATATATGAAGGGAAAAGCGCATGAGGGAGGAAGTCGAAGTGCTGTTCGGAAGGTGTGAGACTCGAAAATTCTACCAAAAGATTAGGCAACTATCCGAAGGCTTTAAGCCCAGAGTCACACTATTGAAGGACAAGCACGGAAATCTGGTCAGAAATCCGGAAGTGGCACTAGACAAATGGAGAAACTATTTCTCTAACCTGCTGTGAGGTGATGACGAACACAATGCAGCCTCTGGGGAAGTAGCGACACCACCAATGGATAACATAGAGATAGATCCGCCGGACCATATTGAAGTCTTGTTAGCCATAAAAAGGCTAAAAAATAACAAATCTGCTGGCGCTGATGAGCTGCCTGCATGCACCAACTCCTATGCAGAGCAGAGAATCTAAGTGTACTCTGTCCAATATTTGAAAAAGAAGACCCTGCGGTTTGCGCCAATTACCGCGGGATCAGTCTCCTTCCCATCGCATATAAGGTTCTATCATGCACCCTATGTGAACGTCTAAAGCCGAGAATAAGTGAACTGATTGAACCTTATCAGTGTGGCTTTAGACCTGGCAAATCCACCACGGGCCAGATATTCACATTGCGAAAAATCCTGGAGAAGACCCAAGAAAGAAATATCGACACCCACCACCTTTTTGTTGACTACAAAGCCGCCTTTGACACGCCGATTAGGTCAAAGTTCTTTGAAGCCCTGTTTACCTTTGGTATTCCAGCAAAGTACTTTCGACTTTGCATGATGACGTTGAGAAGCACACAAAGCTCCGTCAAAATAGGAAAAGACCGATCCGAGCCTTTCGATACCAAAAGAGGTTTTAGGCAGGGTGATACCTTATCGTGCGACTTCTTTAATCTGCTGATGGAGTACATACTGCGCCAGTGCCCAAATGCTAACAGAACGGGCACCATCTTTACCAGAGATAACATGCTACTTGCATATGCCGATGACATTGATATCATCGGCAAAAGCGAATCTTTGGTAAAACAGTCAAAACTTATGGGCTTAGCGGTAAATGAGGAAAATACGAAATACCTAAGGCGCAGTAAGTCACCGCTTGGACAATCTGTTGCAATGGGAGACTACAACTTCAAGGTTGTTAAGGAATTTGTCTACCTCGGAACGACGATAACCAGCGAGAACAACACCAGTCTGAAAATCCGAAGAAGAATTACTCTTGCAAACAGATGTTACTACGGGCTCAATAAGGAGTTCAAGAGCAGAGCCCTCTTTCAGAAAACGAAAATTGCGCTATACAAGTCGCTTATCATCCCAGTCCTGCTATACGGCGCAGAAGCATGGACAATGTCATCAAAGGATGAGGCGGTAATTGGCGTGTTCGAGAGGAAAGTTCTTCGGAGGATTTATGGACCTCTAAACGTTGGCGGCGAATTTCGCATCCGAATGAATCACGAACTGTACGAGCTCTATGGGGACACTAAGCTTGTCCCGTGCATAAAACAACAGCGGCTGCGCTGGATAGGACATGTTACCCGTATGGATGATAACGCTCCAGCAAAACGGATGTACAGTCGGCATGCGAACGAGTTGGGAGGCATTCCCCCGCAGGGTTGACCGAAGCGGGGATGGCGCGACTAGGTGCAGGGAGATATTGCGAAGCTGGGAGTGTCCTCCTGGTGGAATGTCGCTCGGGACAGAGGCGAGTGGCGGGCATTAGTGGCAGCGGCCGAGACCCTAAAACGGTTGTGATGGCCAACAGCACATTAAATGATAAGTATTTAAGCAACTCAAATCGACTCGTAGGTCTTTATTCATATATCGACCCCATTGCTATTGCAATGGCCTCCTCGTGGTATTCCCTGGATACCGATTTTATATATAATCGGGAGCAAATGCGAGCGGCGACCCCAACTGGTACAGAGTATAATATAGTCGGGCTTGACCGACTTTCTTCCTTGTTTTTATATTAGTTATTGCCATAAAATAAAAATTGGCAACATACTTCTTATCAACAAACATAAATACTAATTAATTGTATGCTTAACGGTTCTGAACCGAACCGAACCATACCGAACCGTACCGCTTATTCCAGCTGCTTCCCTTTCAGAAACCGAAAAGTACAAAGAAAAAGGGTTCGGTTCAGTTCTCTGACGAGTCTTAAGACGTGAGTCCCATTCCTCTACCCAAAAATACTTATAAGTTGGAAAATTTTAATAGTTTCCCTCAACATGGATGATCACTGATATAATTGAATTGAATTTATTGAATTGTTCTGGCAATTCTGCCCCTACCTTAATAAAAAGCTGGCTACGCCCTTGCCCCAAACAGAAACTTTTTCTTATCACATAGAAGAAAAGCTTTCTTGTCTATCTTATCTAGCAGTCGCAGATTGCCACACCTCTTCCCGAAGTGAGCTTGAACTTCAATAGATATCCGATTAAAGTCATACCTACTGAAAGAATAGCATTATTATCTTTCGTGATTAAAAACAATTAATTAGCATGGATTGACTGATTTGCTATGTTTTAGATTATTATCTTAGCAAAGCCTTAAAAAAACAAGTGAGAAAGTCGGTCAAGACCGACTAAAATATACTCTGTACCTCTAAAAGTTTGTGTTGGGGTATGGAAAGTGCAGCTGTTTGTTTTCCTTATAACTTGACTATCGTTCATAAAATCTTTACCAATTCTTTGGCGGATCGATGAATAATCCAGATTACTAAATGTGTACAGAAGTAACGAACCTTCTATCTATGAAACTTACGGAGATTTAACGTTTTTCCAATTCGCGGGGGCAGGAGTCGGTGTGGCAAAAATTGAAAGTAGACTTAATCTGCCTGCAAGTATAAGAAGTTATTCTCCCATACATATCGCACCTCAATCTCTTACCATCTCCGAAATCTGTTTGGACAGACGGACGGAAATGCTGTTGATGCTGATCATACATATTTATACTTAATTGGGTAGGAGATGCCTTCTTCTGTCTGTAACATACTTTTGCACAAACTTAATATACTCTGAGTACCTTTGGTACAGATTATAAATAGAAAATAAAACTTCTCCGAATTTTGCACTGTCTCATTTATTGGTAACTACAATTGACGCATTATTTGCTGACGGCTATGGGTTTTTCAGTTTTTTCAAGTGGGCTACTTTAGTCGATGAACTTATCAGAAATAAATTAATGCAATTTCAAATTATGAAGTTCTAATAATGTCTCTTAACACAACATATATTATGAGGAGCAGTGCTAATGA
The DNA here is from genome assembly GCA_018904265.1 of Lordiphosa collinella. NCBI lineage: Eukaryota > Metazoa > Arthropoda > Insecta > Diptera > Drosophilidae > Lordiphosa > Lordiphosa collinella. Next base: position 330,784 of record JAEIFV010000219.1, read on the forward strand.
AATGATTATTACACGCTCCAAGAGGGTAACCCAAAACAAGAACGTTATATCCTATAGCCAAAGCATTGATGGTTTCAATTTTGTTAGTTAATAATTCATAATAATACATGATAGCTGCATTATTGATACTCTAACAGTTCGTTATGCGAAGAACTAAAACTGATATTTTAATTATATCATTTATCAATCGTACATACAATGAAGGCAAAAAGAGTCATTGCGACCCCATAAGATATATGTAAGGTGGCCTACTCTAACTAATCGCCCATCCCTAGTTTTGGCAGTAGCAGTGAACGTTGCCCAACACTACGCACAAGGGAGCAGCGGCAGAGCAGAAGCAGATACACAGTATCAGTCAGGCCGTCGATATTTCTTCGATTAAAGAAACCAATAACGACGTATTCGAACGATTTATTCTTTTCTTCGTTGACTAAACTTTCACCTTAATCAGCTCTAGCCAAACTATTCAATAAATAATCACCAAAATAGTTATAGTAGTTGTATATAGGTGTTCAAAATGTCGTCTGTATTTTTATTGGCATTTTATGAACTGTTTCCAGCGTTTCCTAAAAAAGTGAAAACCAGAACAGCTTTTACAAAATATGTGAATTCGATTTGGTTGGCACATTGCAAAATTGAAGCTATTCATAAAAATTATTAATTTGTTTATTTAAAACAATGTTTAAGGGAATGTAAGATTGCAAGAAGTATCAAAATACACTAAACAATGGTACAAAATTAATTCATCGGCTCTAAGCAATGTGAATCCAAATCGAGTAAATCTATCGAATTATGAATACCGGAACAGGTAGCCAAATCGAATTCGAGCAAATTTAGTGAAAGTGAAAACCGGAACAGGCCTGTAAGAAAATATTTAATATTAGCTAGAAAATATTTTCTTAATTGTAGAAAAACATTTCTAGATTTTAGATAGGTAAAAGTATTTTCTAAGTATTAGAGCGAAACGGGAGTGAGGGAAGTAGAAACAGAAGAGGAAGACGACACCAAGTCTCGTATAACCCCCTTTTTTTATAGGATATTTTCTCTCTGTTGGTTCACTAAAGTCTTCTTTCTGAAAAACACATTAAAATTAGTAATCATTATTATACAAGTATTCATAAAGTATACATATTCTTGATCAGCATGACGAGCTGAGTCGATTGAGCTTTGTCCGTCCGTCTGTTCGTCTGTCTGTTTCTACGCAAACTAGTCCCTCAGTTTTGAAGCAATCGAGCTGAAATTTTCATCTCTTGGAGTTATCTTTTAGCTGCACACTGCACATAAGTCGGCACCGCTCGAATCGGATGGTTACTTTTGTAGCTGCCAAAGAAAGTTTTTGTTTCAAGTAGAGAATTCAAACTTGAAAATTCGAAGAGCATGGAGGTAGCCATGGAGGTGGCCATGGAGGTAGCCATGGAGGTGGCCATGGAGGTGGCCATGAAGGTGGCTTTGAAGGTGGCCATGAAGGTGGCTTTGGTGGTGGCCATGGAGTTGGCCATGGAGGTGGTCATGTAAGTGGCCATGGAGGTGGCATGGAGGTGGCCATGGAGGTGGACCTGGAGGTGGAAAATGGACCAAAAACTGAAGTAATTGCAAAATTCTTAATTTCGGTGAAACTTTTGGGATTGGTTGGACGCTTGCCTGGGAATTCTTCTAAGTTAGAGAAATGGTCCATAACAGCGATAGTAACAAAACTCTTAATTTTGGTGAAACATTGTGGAATGGTGGACGCTTGCCTGGGAAGGTTTTTAAATTGAATAAATGGGCGGAAAGTGGTCCAGAAACCGCGATATTTGCAAAATTTATGATATTGGCGAAACTTTGGGGATTGGTTAGACGCTTGCCCGAGATGGTTTCTAAGTTGAAGAAATGGGCGGAAAATGGTTCAAAAACCCCCAAATTTGAGAAATTATAGCGTTAATAATGGTTGGAGAGTTGATGGGAAATGTCCCAAAATGAGTGTTCAAGCAATCCTTATTTTTGGGCTGATCTTTATCAAATTGGGTTTTTAGGTTCTAATTTTCAAAAGTTCGCCACCAATCAAGTGAGACTTTATTTTTAACCGTGGTCTTGGCATAAGAGTTAATCTCTGCTTTGAGCCGATGTATGTAAGATACGGCTTGAGTGCTCTACGGGGGACAAAAATAGGTTTAATATTTTCCAATTTGTGAAGTCCACCCCCCAGTCGGAAAAGAAAACTTGATACCGATATCGGTTCGGCCTCGGATTATGGAACGCTCGGAGCCAGTGTCCCAACGCACCTGAGCTAATGCGTTTCCATCGATGTTGTGCTTGTCACGGAAACCTATCTACGAGAAGGCGTACATTGTGTAATCCCAGGATACACAATGTATCGAGCTAACCACCCAAGTGGAAATTCAAGAGGCGGAGCGGCGGTTTTAGTGAAGCAGGGGCTTGTTCACTACCAACACCGCACAGTCGCTATCTCCCATATTCAACTGGCTCCAGTTTCGGTGCTAACGGCAACTTTAGAGCAGAAAGCCGTGGTACAGCGCTCTTTAATGCCATCACGGACTCCACCGCCCAGGTTTTGGCTACTGGTCGTCCGACCTACTACCGACGAAGCACACCCTCTGCTATTGACTTTTTCATATACAAAAGGGTTTCAAGCCGCCCAACTTACTGTGAAGGAGTAGTACGAACTATCCTCAGATCATCTTCCTATTCTGGCTACTAACCATACGTCCCCACAAAGAATCCCCAAGAGGCAATTTTAACTCCCATCTGGATCCAACATCCAAACCACGCAGGATGTCGAAGATGCTGTTGCTATCTTCCTAAATAAAGTACCACAAGCTGCCCTGAAGGCTACTTCCCCCACTGGCCAAGTTTATCAACCCGAAGGACTCTCTACTGGACTCAACCCTGCTGCTGAGGAGTTGCTTTATTTTAAAAAGCGGCTACGGAGGCAGTATATCCGCACAAATGACCCCCGGATTCACAGAATATACCGCAGAGTTGCCAACAGAGTAAGGAAGGTCCTTGCCACACTCAGGCGAGAGGCGACAGACCGTACGCTGGGTATGGAAGCTCACCAAACGGTTCAAGTGGCAAGTTGCGCCAAAGTTCCCAGTTCAACGTTCTGATGGTTCCTGGGCAAAATCACCACAGGACCGAGTGGAAGCCTTTGCCCTGAACTTAGAAGAGCGGGTCTAGCCTCGCCCCGCCGGAACCAACAAAAGGCCCTCCCAGTTTCGCCAATTACCTTTCCTAAGGTGAAAGGGGAAATCAAGGATCTGGTGGTACGTAAGACCCCAGGCATTGACAACATTGACAACAGGACAATGAAGCTCCTGCCAGACAAAGCCATATTGTTCGTGGTGCTCATATTAAGCGCGACTCTGAGACTAAGCCATTTTCCATCACTCTGGAAGAAAGCCAGAATTGTTCTCTTTCACAAGAATGGAAAACCATGATACTGCCTTGATTCCTACCGGCCGATTAGCCTACTATCCACCCTTGGAAAGATCTTCGAGAGCTGTATCCTTCGAAGAATGCTTGAAATTCGATCTATTCGAAAAGCCATACCCGATTTTCAATTTGGCTTCCGACTGAGCCATGGTCAACTACATCCTTGAAGGGTATGACGGGAAAGAGTACGTAGTGGCAGCTTACCTTGACATCCAGCAGGCCTTTGACAGAGTTTGGCACGAAGATCTGCTCTCGAAGATCAAGAAACTTCTTCCGCCCCAACTGTACCTGCTAATCAAGAGCTTCCTGACGGACAGAGCTTTTGAGGTTGCACAGGACGGATCGACATCCCAAACAAGAACCATTTGGGCTGGTGTACCGCAGGGCAGCGTATTGTGTCCTACGCTATACTCCTTATTCACTCACGATATGCCCAGAGCCTGTTGCGTTCCGCTTGAAAACCCCGAAGATCTTCTAATCGCAGCCACAGATGCCCTTCAAGAGTATTTGAATTGGTTTAGCAACTGGGCCTCTAGATGGAACATTGCCATAAACACGGACAAGTGTGCTTCGGTGACTTATTCCACCCGTCGTGACACCTGCCCGGGAGTATTCTAGCATGGTCAGCTTATGTAGCAAAAAGCAGCCCATAACCCATAACCCATGGCGCTGTAGCTAAGGTCACTTGTCCCACGTTCAACCTAAAACGTACCAGAAGATTTTTTGCGCGCAAGAAGAGGAAACATCATCGGTGCCCTAATGGGTGTCTGCCTCATCTGTAGGCAGGCGGCACGCTTGGAAGTGGCTTACAACTTCTGTAAAAGTAGACATTACTGCTTGAACTGTGAAACACAACAACAGACAAAGATCGCTGATGAAAGACTTGTGGTGGGTTTTGAAACAGCTGTTCGATCTACCAGCCTCCTTTGTGGAATTGTGTGTCCCCTGTATAAAAGTAACGTGAAAGCAAAACCTGACCTCGTGCCGGTTAAAATTGCGGGTTTGTTAGGGTTGTTAATGAAAAACTAAAACTGTTATTTGCATCTTTTTAAGCCCACCATCATATGGTATAAGCGGATCTGATTTAAAGTTAATTTGCTGGTAGAACATTGTGGGAAAAAGTATTTGCGGAGCATTGCATTATAATCATTTCATATTATTTATTTATGTCAAATCAAACGTTTAAATATTGGTGTTGGTACGGATCCATTGCCTGTAGGAGGTGACACGGGTGAATGCAGCTGGGTAGCCCTTAGCACAGCCGGAAGCGGAACCGAAAGAGGTGATACCAACCAGTACTTTGCTTGCTGACAGAACCAATGGGCCGCCTGAGTCACCGTTGCAAGTGGACGAACCATTTGGAGTAGATATGCAGATATTGCTGCTTGTAATAGTGGAGCCAAATGTTTGAGCGCATGCAGAGTTGCTGATGACGGTGTTGGTGGTATATTGCAGTTTCGTTGCCACACTGCCAGTGTCACTAGTTTTACCCCAGCCAGAGGCGATAACCGATTGACCTTCATAGGTGGGATAAGAGTTGGCTAATGCGGGAAGTTCAACATTCCTGATCAAGTTAGTGTAGGTGGTGGTGGGGATCTGGATCAAGGAGATATCGTTGAGAATCCTGGCGCTGCTCCAACCAGAGTGGATTATGATACCGGACTTAGGCACATTGTATTTAACCTGGGGAGAGTTGCGGTTGGTGGCACCCAACGCCACATCCACGGAATTGGCACTGCCAGTGAAGAATATGTTTAATATATGGCAAAACTAGGTTAATTTTTATGCTTACCCTTGGGTACAGTGAGCAGCAGTTAAAACCCATTTTTGACCAATCACGGAACCACCACAGAAGGAAGATCCACCGTTCAAATTTAACGTAAGGGCGACTTGCCAGGGGAACTGACCCGCAGCGGCATCCCTTCCATTAGTTATGCGACCCTCAATGTCGTCCTGCACAGGCATCGCACGACTAACATGCACCAGCTGCGGCTCCGGGAAGGCCGAAGCGGCCACGGCCAAGGCAAGAATGATGAGGATCTTCATGTTTTGAAAGTTTGCTGCGTGTTCAGTCAATGGAACTCAACTGGTCTTCACTGGCCGGCATGGCGCATTTTATAGCTCCCAGTTTCTGTCTGGGGAAATGGCCTGTCCAGATTAGGTTGCATTTTTTGATAAGATAGAAAAAACTCATGTCATTGATAAAATTAGCCACTAAACAGGCTCAACTGATTTGTCCAAACGATATGGTACTTAAATTATTATTTTGTTTGACAAAATAATCTAGATCCCCATTCACCCGTGGCACTTAACTTGTTTTGCATTTTAAACAAGTATTTCACTATCAACCGAACTGATAAGTGCCCATAAGAACCGGAAACCGAAACGCCTGACCGTCTGTCGATCTCAGAAATTAAGTTTACAAGTTTTAGTAGCTTGGTCATTTGAAGGAGAGAGAATAAGGCCATTCCGACTCCTTGAATCAGCTTTAAGCCGTCTGATAAGATGGGTGTTGCTGGCAGTAGGAGTCCTGTACGCCCAGTGGCCTAGCGTGAGGTTCTGAGGGTGGAGTTAAGTAAGGCAAGCGGGTCCTCGGGTATCATTTGATCGCAGCTCCCTGCGGCAGCAACAAAGGCTCGAAGACGTTAATGCTCAGTCTGAAGCTCCTCCACATTAACTTCATCATGTATGTTGCCTCATGACTGCACTAAACTAAGCCAATTGGTGTCGTCCGAATGCAGCAAATTTAGCTGGCTTAAGGTTGCGAAACATTGATGTGAAACATATACAAAAATATTTATTTAAGCAAATAATAAATACACATTGGCGACCCTCAAATTTTCCGCCCCTAAAATGTGCCGCCCGTTTTTCAACTTTTCATATTTTCCAAATCGAAATAACAAGCATTGAGTCACTGTGCAAAAGCTCACATGGATCTTAATAAAAAAGCTTTGCTTAGTAAATACACAAGCCAAAGTTTATTATTTAACATTTGTTGATATGCATGGTTTAGGCCCCCATTCTAGGCAAAGACCGTCTTGAGCTTATACAGGGTGGCTGATGAAAGCTGCTACCAAAAAAACATGGAATAATTTTTTTTCTATTTGATGAATCTACTTAATTTTTGTTTTGTTTTGTAGATTGATCTTTAAATATATGGAATATGGATAATTGGGAAACTGAAACAGGAATTTGGATTGTCAGCCGCTATCACGCCCAGGAGTCCGTAGTTTCGGTTCAAAGAGAGTATAGGCGCACGTTTGGCGGCGATGCTCCGACCAGATGGACCATAAAGAGACTGGTTAACAATTTTATCGAGCGTGGGACTGTCAAAAGAAGACCTTACCATCGTAACCCTACAGTTTGAAACGAGGAAACAATAGCTGCGGTAGCTTTTCCCAATAAGCTGATATCCAGAAAATCCACATTCCGTTGGCCCCCCAGGTCGACCGACCTTACTGCACCTGAATTTTTCTTGTGGGGTTATTGCAAACAGGTAATCTACAAAACAAAACTGACAAATTTGAATGAACTAAAGCAATCCATTCGAGCAACAATTGCGGCTATTCCTGTGTCAACTCTCCAAGCAGTAATAAACCACTTTTTGATAAGATGCCGCACATGCATAAAATGGTTTTGCCCTTAATTTAAGAAAATTGTCCTAAATTGATGAAATTTTGACCTGAATTTTAAAAAATCTAACCATTAAAATATAAAGCCCTAAAATTGAGAAAAAATTTCCTAAAAATAAGAAAAAACGATGCACTCGTCTTTACCTAAAAACAAGAAAATAATTTCCTAAATTTTAGGAAAGATGCTTGCAGAAACGAGCATCGCGTTTGACGAAAAAATGTATTTGAGACCTCAGTGCATTATAAAAAAATATCGGAAAAATATAGAAAATTTAAAAAACAACAAAGCTAATAAACAAAAGAAAAAAATAGGGGAAGTTAACTTCGGCTCGGCCGAAGTTTTGTATACCCTTGCAGCTTCCATTGAAAACAAAAGAGTTTTTCTAACTAAGACTACTTTTTGGACCTTACTTTTCTATCGGATCTATACTATATAGATGTCTGATTTCGACCAAACTTGGTGAAATCTTGGAAAAGCATAATACACTGTTAATTACGAGGCGTTAGTTTGGAGGCGATCCCATTTAAAACTAAAAAGTTTTTCTCACTAGAACTTATTTTTCGACTGATCATTCATACTGCAGCTATATGCAATAGTTATCCGATTTTGATAAAACCTTGAAGAAATATGTTAAAGTATATGAAATAAGAATATGCCAATAAAAAGGGCGTTTTCATTAAGAACAAAAAAGTTTTTCTCACTAGAACTAGTTTTTCGACCGATCGTTCCTATGGGAGCTATATGCTATAGTCATCCGATTTCGACCAACCTTTGAAGAATTGTGTAAAAGTATATAAAATAAGTGTCTGCCAATGATAAGGACGTTTTCATTAAAAACAAAAAAGTTTTTCTCACTAGAACTAGTTTTTCGACCGATCGTTCATATGACAGCTATATGCTATAGTCATCCGATTTCGACCAAACTTAGTGAAATCATGGGAAAGGATAGTAAACTAAGAAATACGTACTTTGGAGGCGTTTCCATTAAAAACAAAAAAGTTTTTCTCAATAAAAATAAGTTTTTTGACCGATCGTTCCTATGGCAGCTATATGCTATAGTCATCCGATCCGGCCGGTTCCGTCAAATGTGCAGCGTATATGTACCAGAAGACTTCGTGCAAAGTTTGGTGAGGATAGCTTTAAAACTGACGGAGGAGATAGCATAGAAACAGACAGACGGACAGACGGACAAGGCTAAATCAACTCAGCTCGTCATGCTGATCAAGAATATATATACTTTATGTGGTCGGAGATGCTTCCTTTAATGCGTTACAAGCATCCGCACTCATGCAAGGGTATAAAAAGAGACAATGTGTATATGTTGGAGTGTGTGTATGTGTGAGTGTGTGTGTATGTAAAGAAAAAACACACGAAATCAAGGGAACAGGGTATTTTGTAGTCGGGGCTCTCGACTGCAGCTCCCTTTCTTGTTTACAGTGTACCTTAACATAACAGTTTTAGATTGATTTCTTAAATGATAAGGTTCATTCAATAATATTATACCATTACTGCAACACATCGTTTGTTCGTATTGTTATCAACATTCGCGGCCCGAGATTTGAATTGAGTGACCACAGAACTGCGTTTAAATGGCCAATAAAAGACGATTAGGCAACAGCAATACTCCAACAAAATGTTTACTTTGTTTATCTTTTGTACATTTTCCCATGTTTATTGTTATTTATAGCCCACAATTTCCATAAAAAGGCACCAAGAAGCAACTCAAATTGGTTTTATTGTCATGGCCAGGACATGGTCCTAGACTATATTGTTTAGCAATTAATGGCCCACAATTGGGGCGTTAATTGCATTTAGTTGGCTGGCAATTTGTTTGGTGGATCTAAGGAGAAAGTAAGCGAGTTTGCTGTAGTTTGTGGAAGCACCTAGCTTACTGTGTCAAAAGGGTAATTGTAATTGAGACTATAATTAAACCCAAGGTTTAGACCAAATTAAGCCAAATATTTCTTAATTTGCTAACAAATAGCATTAATGTTAGGTCTACAAAATGCCAAATTTATTGAAAGCAGAAATAGCAGCCCATCACACTGAGAGGTCCTACCTTTAATATGAGATTCTAAGACACTTGGGAAAATAACAGAAATTGAAAAAAATAAATAAGCAATAAAGAATTACAAGTGATCTAATTTGTGCGAAGTGCAAGAAATTATTTGTATATATTCAATTCAACACTAGTAGAATCTTAGAAGCGTCGCCTGCGTTTAAGATGGCCTAACTGGTTGAGACGGCCTTCCAATCGTTTTCAACACAAGGGCGTCGAAAAAGATAACAATTTTGTAATAGTTCTACCAGGGAATTGTCTATTTACAAATAGTACAGAGTTAATAAAGCTAAGTGTGGTATTTGCACTGGTGCATTGATAAACATAAGAACTTACTGAAAACAATTGTTAAATTTGACTATTACTTACTAATAATGTTGGTTGGAGCATTTTCAACTGAAATTTTTGGTTGATTGGTTGGTTGGTTTACTTCGCTACCGTTATTTGTTTCGTCACTTTTACGGTACTTTTACTGTTCCTCACAGTAAATTCAACCAATATATTGGTTGGAGCATCTTTAACTATAAAATTGGTTGAACTTACTAACACTGTTTTCTGTGTAGAGTTTGTTATAAACAATACGGAGAACTCAAAAGGATTCATGTAAGGAATAGTTGGTAGTGCACTGCTCTTAAAAACGGTAGAGAAAAACACATTATAATAACCATAAATAATAACTAAAAGAATGGGCGCATTCAGCGGAAAAGCCCGATATACAATTAAGTTCTGAAATATGTTTTAAGATTGCTTATGATTCTCTTCTGAATGACATGTGGTCTTACCAATCATACTTCTTATTCGATTGCTTTTCGACAATCATGATCATTTACCAATCGCAATCGGCAATCACTTTATTCAGCAGGTAAAATCAGCAATCATAAATCACAAATCGTAAATCGGATTTATCTGCTGAATGCGTCAAATGATAATTCTGAGCAATTTAAAAAATAAGCATCTTATGCTAAGTACTCAGACAAACTAAATCAAGACCATGCTAATAAGACAACTAATTTATCCCAGGGGTCATAGCTAAGGGTACAGTGTGACTGCCCAACGCCAAAATACCACCCTACATAAGCAAAATCCCACCAAATGTCAAACGGTCACTCTGCATTGTGTTGTTTATATTGGGTGTTTTGTTTACATTTAATCTGATTTAATTATAAAAGTTAAAAAACAGGAGTATTTGGATATTATTTGGAGAGCAGAAGTCATGGGCAACGCTTTGGTTGTGTTTAATTTTTTGCTGCAGGCTGCATCCATTGTTGAAACCATTCAGTTGGGGTAAGTTGCTTAATAATTGCAAATCATTTTTTTTTGCTTCTACCCAGCTAAACTAAATCAGCTTTTAGTCAGTCAAGGTTGCGACGCAACGAGTTTTTAGCTGGGTATGAGCTAAAGCATTTAGCTTGTCTAAGAACTGACTGAAGCTAAAAGACCAGCTTAAAGTTTAAGCAACCGTTTAGCTAGCTTTTTTATATGGAGTTGACACCAGCTAAATCGATTGAGCTTGTCTGAGCTCTATGCTTTTCTTACAAAAATTTGGCTTAAATTGTTTCATGGAAAAATTTAAAACTATGAATATTATCTGACACTCGACTTTTTTGGCTGTCAATGTCGGTACTACTCTTGAAATTCTAATACTTATACACTGAGGTAAAAATGCTCTGAAATCATTGGTCGACACGCAAAATGATTCAAAGATCAGAGAGGGATATTAATATGGGATTTGCATCGCTGAACACGATTCTGATCTGAATGTGAAACCTCCAAAAGTGCCCATCATGTTGAGATTTTGAGAAAAATTTAACCAAGTCTCAAAAATCCCAGTTTTTGATCTTTTTCGATCACGTGTAGAGAATAATGCCGAGGTGCTAGAAATCTCTAATTAGGCTTAAATTAAAGAACCAAATGAATTAAATCGAAAAAGCATTGAATCAGTTCATAATTAGCTTGTAGCACTACTTTTATATGCATACAATTACAAGTAGAGAAGATTGATTTAGCTTTAAATATGAGATTCGTTTTTGAGGCGTTGGCCGGAAAAAACCACAATCACAGTTTGTCTTTGTTATGTGTTGTATGACTCTGACACTCAGTGATGATTGAAGTTGAGATCAGCACAAAACATTATTCACTTTGCTCTGCGTTGAGTTTATACTATCTGAGTGACGGCAGCGATGCCTTTGAGAGTTTGTCTATGCCCAGAAGATGGCGACGTGCAGGCCCCTGATCAAAAGTGTGTACACTGTAGACTTCAACCTAATATGAAAAAAACGCTAATTTTTTGTTTTTAAACATAAATTTAACTAACCAACCTAAACCTCAATTTATTTTCTTATAAGTCCACTGCAGAATTCTATAAGATTTCTTCTTCTCTTCTTCTTATTTGGCCCGATATTTCAATCACAGCCGTTTGACGGTCTCGGCCGCTGCAATTAGTGCCCGCTACTCGCCTCTGTCTTGCGCGACCTGGCACCAGCTGGTCAGTTCAAGCGCCTCAATGTCTTTCAGCACCTGATCTTCCCATCTTAGTTTCTGGCCTAATCTTTCTTTCCCTAATTCGTTTGCCTTCCGCCTGTACACCTTTTTAACTGGAGTTTCTTCATCCATACGAGTAACATGTTCAATCCAGCGCAGCCGCTGTTGTTTTATGCGCTTGACTAGATCAGTGTCCCCAAAGAGCTCATACAGTTCGCGGTTCATACGGGTGCGGAACTCATCGCCAACTCTTACAGGTCCATAAATCCTCCGAAGAAGATTTTCTCTCGAACACGCCGATCGCCTCCTCATCCACTGTTGTTATTGTCCATGCTTCTGCGCCGTATTGCTGGACTGGGATAATAAGCGAATTGGGCACTGCTCTTGAACTCCTTATTGAGTCCGTAGTAACATGGGTTTGCAAGAGTTATTCTCTTCGGATCTCCAGACTGATGTTGTTGTCGCTGGTAATCATCGCTCCGAGGTAGACAAAGTCCTTTAGAACCTTAAAGTTGTACTCTCCCATTGCAACAGATTGTCCAAGACGCGAAGGTTCACTGCGCGCTTAAACTAGGAACTTCGTCCTTTCCTCATTGAGTTTTGACTGCTTCTCAATCTCTGAAAATGCCTTGCTTACCGGCCGTTCTTTTTTTGCCAATAATGTCAATATCATCGGCATAAGCAAGTAGCATTACCTCTTTAAAAAAGATGTAGCCCGATCTGTTAGCATTAGGGCATTGGCGCAGTATATACTCCATCAGCAGATTAAAGAAGTTACACGATAAGGTGTCACCCTAAGACTTTTCCTGGTATCGAAAGGCTCGGAGAAGTTTTTTCCTTGTGTGCTTCTCAACGTCATCATGCAAAGTGGAACGTACTTTGCTGGTATAGATTTCTATTAGATTTGGTTCTGAAAAACTACGATATATAAATTTGTAAAAGCTTTTTATTTACTTCGGGACTCTCTTCTGGGCTTGAATTGAACGTGATAGGAATGCCGTCTCAACCTGTTGGGCCGTCGCACAAGCTGGCTGATACACAGCTAAAATACTATTTATATTGAAACCATCTGCCTAAAAGTATTCACCAATATATTCCGGGCCTACCGAATAATTGAGATGATTGTAATTCTAAAGCAAAATATAGTATAAGTTACTTTTTATGTTTTTAGTCCAGTCAAAGTTCTTATTAATTAATTTTATTAAAATTTTTTAGAAGTAAAATTAAATATGAAAGTTATAGTTTTTCCTATGTGTTTCTTTTCCTTAGTCTTTCAATAAGGGCGGGTTGATTTTAGAAGAGGGTAGTCCTTAAAGAACACCGTTTCAATATTTTGAAATTCTTACTAAAATGAAAATTGCTCAGACTTCTGGCCCACACTGTGCACTTGAATATAATAGAACAACCAATTTTTCAAACAAGCTCCTAGATATTCCTTAGTTCTCAAGTCTTTTCATCTACAAATTAGCGATCTTGCTTGACCCAAAACCAATCTAGCTAGTGCTGGAATCACCATAACCAACGACACTTACTTGTGATTCCCCACCTACTAGTTTGTCTAGACCTTCCGCTTTCGCTTGTCTGAGTGGGCTCTTGAATGGAGTACCCAGCCTTTGCTGTTGTTGTTTCTGTTGATTTTATAGCGTCTTTGGTTCATGGCACGTGTCTGGACTGTCTGTTAATTGAATTTGCCCAAAGACCATTCCAAATGACTTGGGTAGAGCAACAGCAAACAGCAGCTGGTTGGGCATTCAATTTTCACAACTTGATGTAATTGCCGCACGTTTTGGCGATTATGCTGCTTAGGCCCAGCATCGCCTCCAGCTCCAATTGCAGTTTCCTTAATTGCGTTCTAGACTTCGATTGCAATGTGCTATCGACAATAAAGTCTGGTTCGAGACGGTTATTAAGAAGATTAGTTTTTTTGGTATTTATTTAATTTATAATTTGTATTAATATTCCGATAAGGTAGCTCATAAAAAGAAGCTTTGAAGGAACATCGGCTTGTTAACTATTTGGATTTTTAAGGATGGATTTTTCCATATTTTCGTTGCAGCACATTCACATCCAACAGCACCACAAATTCTCCTACCAGCAAACATTTTTAATCGGCAAAGACCCTCACCATACTGGTCATGACATCGTACTGATCGGTATGTTGTGACAGGACATTGCCATACAAAATTCTAGAAGAGTCGCTAAAGAGTCTACTTGACGCATGGTGATTGGTCTGGTGATCCCGAGTGCTGACTACGAAGAGTTAGAGAGAAGATTTAATGCCGCACCAAATGCAGCTGAACTTTGAAAAAGCTATGTTAAAAATTATAAACTAAAAATGATAGAAATGCTGCCGGTCGAAGATAGCTTTTTCAATATCCACCAACTAAAATGACATGTTGTTAAGGAACATCGGTGTAACTATTTGGATTTTTAAGAATGGATTTTCACCATTTTTCGATGCACATTCAACATCCAACAGCACTAAAAATACTCCTACCAGCAAACATTTTTAATCGGCAAGAGTCTCAGATATCGTTGATATCGACAGATGCTCTGATCTTCTGTTGGGAGATCGAAAGTGTGCATCGATAAATATTTTTATTAAAAATCTGTAAGGAAGTTTCAAATAGCGATCTTTGCGATTCCCAAAGATTCGCAATGATTCAAAAATTGTCCAAATATAGCCATTAAGCATCTATTAATACAGAAACATTTATTTTATAAATTTCTGGAACTAAAATAAAGATTTAAGAAACGCGGATATGGCTTTTTAGATATGATCAAGATATAATTTCGACGTCTTCGGTGGCGGTTTTTGATTGCAACCAACAAAATTATCGATATTTTTATGTCCCAGACTTTTGACCGCAAATAAAAAAAATAATAAAATATGAATAACATCAAGTACAATTCATTATACTGGATGTTTATGTAATAAAAAAAAAAGGTGTGGGTAAATTTTGACCTCTTCGGTGGCGACTTGGTTGTTTCTGGTTGTCCCAGATTGCTTGCTACTTGAGATGCTCTCCATTGAGGAGTTTCATGCGGCCAGGTTTGAGGAATCAACTGGGGGCCTTCTTGCAGCTCCATGATAGACTCGGAGGAAAGCTCTCTCCCAACCGATTTGGATGAGATGCAGAGCACGAACACTCGAGACCATTGTACAGTTTGCGGAAGGACCTAAGATTGTGCTGCATCGTCTTTGCATTGCACTGGGAGCTTATATAGTGCACATGCTGCAGCAGGATTGGCCGTGTGCCATTGAGGTGATCAATACGTTCCAGCAGCAGCGTATACCAAATGTCAGTGAAGATGTGCAGCTCTGGATCATGCTAGAGGTGCTGCCGGCCATACCGGAGGAGGCACAAGACATACACACCTCGGTGAAGCGAGTCATCTTTAGGGCAGAGCTGGGCAAGCGGGTGCCGGTGGTGTGGCAGACATGCGAGATGTATTTAAAGCTGCAAATGGGACGCAGTGAATGGGACGCCGTGTGCGTGGGTGTGGGCACCTGGAATAAGAACATTGGCTACTCCATTGAGGGCTTTTTGTTATGTCGAAACGGTCACCTACTGATGAGAAGGACTCCCGTTTTGCCAACATCCAAACTGCAAAAAGCACAGACGATTCCTTGCCCATTTTGTTTTAATTTCTACAAAATTAATTCATTGTTTATTGCTGTCAGCTGTTTGCTATCGATAACAATCACAAATCAAATCAATCTAACAAAGAAATACTTTGATGGATTAACATCTAACACAATCACGAAAATTAGCAATCATGATTGCACATCACGCCCGTTCACCAGCACAATCTAACAAAATTAGTCGATTTTTGGTCATCGATTTATGCTGGTGAAAGCCGTCGATGTTTGCAATTCCTTTAAATCATCGATGTTTCGATGCATCCCTGATCTACTTCGCTTAGAGTAAAAGGTATACAACTTCTGGACAGCAAATGCTGTTCTTCTAATTCTCGTTACTTAAAGTGTAAAAGGGTATACTTAGTCGAGTCGATGTAGCCCCCATACGTTCGTCCGTCAATTCTCAGAAATTTAAGAAGCTAGTGTACCCAAATTGGGTAAGGAAACTTTCTTTTTTTACTAAGTACTAAGTAACTCTTGCCATATGAGACCTTTTTCTGACTGGCTTTCATATTACCATGAAACAACGATTGTGCCACCAGCTATGTTAACGTAACATACTGTTAATGCTCTATTAATTGTTTTACATTATTTAACCAACTTTCTATCTTTGAGTAATTGAACAGTATTGATTCTAGTATATTTCGACCTGATAATAAGGTCTCAAAGATTCAAAATTAGTCTTTGAAAGATCTAAATTTTGGGATTGCAGAATTTCTATAGAGTCAACTGAACATGCAGAAGTAGTATATAATTATCCAAAATCTGTTTGTAATCTGTGTGATCGTGGCAGTTTCTTATTTTGATTCCTTGAGTGGACATTTCAACTAGAACCAGAAACTTCGTATTAAAAATTTATTTTATTTTCATCTTTTATTTTAGCGGTTTGACTTCGATTTCACAAACTTTAAAAACTAAACCGATTCTACTCAGACTATTTAGAAATGGTTTTCTTTTTCTCAATTTCCTGACACCAGCTTTTTGTTTTTTCCCCAAAAACTTTTCTATTTTTTTTTTGGGCTTCTGTCGTTCATTTTTATTTGATTTCATTTGTTTGCGTGACTCAACTTGTTGTAGTTGTTCTTGTTGTTCGTTGCTACTTGAAGCTATCCGCCTCTGTTTTTATGTTTATGCGGAAATCTGCAGAAATTGTGTCAATATCAATAAAATTAGATTAGTATCGACGATGGCGGCAAACAACCAAAGTGTGGCAAGGCAACAAATAAGCCCCCTACCCAAACACACACACACACTAACTTACTTGCCAGGACTTTTGTAAGAGAGTGAGTGTGTGTGTGTGTAAGCGTGTGACAAATGTTTAAAGGTCCTGGAAATTGCAGCAGTTTTGAAGTTAAAGCCCACGATGCCACACTTAATCCCAGTTAATTTTCTTAATGGAAAAGTTTTTACAGTCTGTCGCTTACATTTTCCTCCTTTGTACTTTTTCCTTTTCCCTTGTACCTTTTTTTTTTTTGCTTTTTTTGGGTCACCCAGTAAAATAGGCGCAAAGTTGCGATTCGGATAATTTTCATAATGCGCAAATTAGAAAAGTTTGTCCTTGGGATTTAAATTTTTGATTGTATTGATTTCTCGTTGACAAGAAAAACAGTTTATGGTGGCATTATCGTATCTCTTACTCAAGCTTTCGACTCCATTTCTCTTTTTTTTTTCTGACGTAATCTTTTATATAAACACAAAACGTGCAAAGTCCAACTAAGAAAAACATTTGCACAATTGACAGAGCAGGACCAGGACCAAGACCGAATGATTGAGTGCACTTCAGTGTGTTCACTTTTTTGTGCTTTCACTTAAAATGTGCGATTTCAATCACTAAAAGCAAAGGTACACATCGACGAGGGGTAAATCGAATCAGTTTATGGCTGACTGATGTTTGAGTGATGGAGCTTCAAGTGCGGAGTTAACCGCAAGGTGCACGCTGAAACAAAAGAGTGCATGCAAAAGGAAGTTGGCAATAAATGCTAAAACAACGTGAGGGCACAAAACAAAAAAATTCACATTCCGCCACATCAAAAACGGCGCGCCACTTAACAAATCCCAAGTTGTCGTTGCGTGACACGTGACTGGAATTTTTGGTATCCCTAGAAGACCAGGCGAAAACACAACAATAGCTTTGCTTTGGCCTGCTTGGAATTTCTTTTTTTTTTTTTTTATTTTTGCTCCTGCTTTATGGCTAGCCGGGAAAACGCTTTCACGCACGCTCGCCTTGGCGACCTGCCGCGCTTAATTTCCGCTTGTAATGGACGCACGATAAATCTTGGCTAGCATTTCCGCCATTCAATCCATTCCCTTTGGCTCCTTTGCAATCTAAAAGCTGCACGCAACGGGCATACATACATCTTGTTGCTTACGACTTGGCGGTACGTACACTGGAAAAATGAGTGAGTGTCTTGGGACGCACGGTGACGAGCGATAAATCTGATATAAAATTTCAATACTTACCGTACAAAAGCTGGGAGAAAGTCAATTCTAGAATAGAAATAGTTATTAAATGGTGATTTTGTGAGCTAAGCTCATGTAAACAGAGAAAACAAGTAAACGCGCTGCAGTTGAGTGCCCCCACTCCAAACTTCCCTGTACCCTTAATATTTTGTGTGTTTTTATAAATTTTCAAGCCGAATGTAAACATGCTCACTAAGGCGGACGCCGATAAAGTCCCTATGGAAAACTTAACAACAACTATCAAAAATGATTGCTAGTAGGGTGTGCAATGTACATAATATATTACAATTTCAAATAATTTTAATTTGAGTTATTACCTCTGCGCATTGGCTTCAAAGTTCACACAAATATTACGTATACGACACGTTTGCCGTATCAAAATTTCGTCAACACATTTTCCGTATCATTTTAAAAGTTGTCAAACTTGAAATTATTCGATTAACAAATAAATATGGAGTAGAAATCAAATGTATTTTGCTGGTTCTTCTTCTTCTTTGGCCATCACAACCGTTTTACGGTCTCGGCCGCTGTCCCGAGCGACATTCCACCAGGAGGACACTCCCAGCTTCGCAATATTGCCCTGCACCTGGTCGCGCCATCTCCGCTTCGGTCGACCCTGCGGGGGATTGCCTCCCAACTCGTTGGCATGCCGACTGTACACCCGTTTTGCTGGAGCGTTATCATCCATACGGGTAACATGTCCTATCCAGCGCAGCCGCTGTTGTTTTATGCACTGGACAAGCTTAGTGTCCCCATAGAGCTCGTACAGTTGGTGATTCATTCGGATGCGAAATTCGCCGCCAACGTTTAGAGGTCCATAAATCCTCCGAAGAACTTTTCTCTCGAACACGCCAATTGCCGCCTCATTTTTCGGGTTCACTTAGCTTTATCCACGCTGTTATTTGGGACAAGATTTTTAAGCCTGACCATAGTGGAAAGTGCGACTAAATTGGCTCGTAGGTTGGAGTCCGCATGTGTTATGTGCTGGTATTAATAGCAAAACTCGAAATGTGTGTTTGTTTTGATTCTGGCAGATCGATAACGAACCGCCGATTAACGGTACTCGCGCCAGGGCTGCGCATGAGTGGTTAGCTAAGTCGTGCTGGTTCATGAGATTGCATTAGTTTCGAAAGTTCAGGGAGTAAAGGGCTTTAAGATTTGAATTGTCATCGTCCTGGGTGAATACTGGCCCAGAGGAAGAAGGGACTAAAATTTAGGTAAATTTTATTATCCATCCATATATTCCAAAAATTTTGAAAACAATGTCGATGGACCGCGAATTATTATAATTTACGAGCAGAAATCAAATGGCGGTCTACCATGGTCTCTTGTAAATGAATTTTGAAATTTGCGTTTTTGCCCATATAAAATGTTCTTGATCACGAATGCTTTTGGAATACTGCTTGTTTTTATACCCTTGCAGAGGGTATTATACAATTGTCCGGATGTTTGTAACGCATAGAAGGAAGCATCTCCGACCACATAAAGTATATATATTCTTGATCAGCATGACGAGCTGAGTTGATTTAGCCTTGTCTGTCCGTCTGTCCGTCTGTCCGTCTGTTTCTATGCTATCTTCTCCGTCAGTTTTAAAGCTATCCTCACCAAACTTTGCCCGAAGTCTTTTGGTACAAATACGCTGCACATTTGTCGAAACCGGCCAGATCGGATGACTACAGCATATAGCTGTCATAGAAACGATCGGTCGAAAAATTAGTTATAGCGAGAAAAACTTTTTTGTTTTTAATGGAAACGCCTCCAAAGTACGTATTTTTAGTTTACAATCCTTTCCCATGCTTTCACTAAGTTTAGTCGAAATTGGATGACTATAGCATATAGCTCCCATGGGAACGATCGGTCGGAAAACTAGTTCTATTGAGAAAAACTTTTTTGTTTTTAATGAAAACGTCCTTATCATTGGCAAACACTTATTTTCTATAGTCTTACACAATTCTACAAAGTTTGGTCGAAATCGAATGACTACAGCAAATAGCTTCCATAGGAACGATCGGTCGAAAAACTAGTTCTAGTGAGAAAAACTTTTTTGTTTTTAATGAAAACGTCCTTATCATTGGCATGTTCTTATTTTATTTACTTTAACTCATTTCTACAAAGTTTTATTAAAATCGGATGACTATAGCATATAGATGCAGTATGAATGATCGGTCGAAAAAGAAGTTCTAGTGCGAAAAACTTTTTGGTTTTAAATGGGATCGCCTACAAATTTCGTAATTAACCGTTATTATCGTTTTCTATGATTTCACCAAGTTTGGTCGAAATCAGACATCGATATAGTATAGATCCCATAGAAAAGTAAGGTCCAAAAAGTAGTCTAGTTAGAAATTTTTTTGTTTTCAATGGAGCTCAAGGTATACAAATCTTCGGCGAGGAGTTACCTTCCCGATTTTTGCAATAAATATAGAAAATTTCTTAGCAAGAGTAGATTCGAAAGTTTGCTTGCATTTGAGGACGAAATTGAGGAAAACTTCCCACCTTTTGGATCTGTTATGAACTCTTGCCAGGCCCCCTTTTGAGGTATAGTTCAAGCGCGCATTTTAACGTGGTTCCCCAGGAGGTCTACTCAACGAAACTCCAGAAGGACTTTTTCCTTGTGGTGCCCCAAAGCCGGGACTAGTCTACATTCGTCATTCCTCGTGGTCATTCTGCACCTATAAAAAAATATTGTATTTTATGAAAATTAAAAAAAATTTGCACTCGCCCATGCCTAAGATATAAGCAAAGACCTATATCTTGGTTACCTGGTCAAATTTATGTTTTACAAGACTTTTTGTGGCGTTCTCAAAGAATCCACGAGATATTCTTGTCCTTTGGGAAGATGTACATATAATCATAATAAAGACATTCATGTATGAAAGGGAAGAATGTAAGAAGAAATGGAAAGGAGAATCACCCCAAAAAGAGCGGCGCAGGCGCAGTGGTAATGTAATAGATGCACCACATATGAAGACAAAAAGAAACCTCTTAATTTTGCGGAGCAGGCCATGGTCTTCTTGTAAATGAAATCTAAAATATTTTTAATCGGATATGCTTTTCGAATTATGTTTCTGATTAAATAAATTCAGTGCAAATTCTATTTGGTCTAGCTAATCCTTAAAATATTGAAAGATTTCTCAGCGAAAGCTATTTCATATCGAAAAACTTTTTACACTGTTAAAGCTCACCTTAGTGTCTTTTCTCCGAACTCTTGCGTCAATATTTGATACATGATTTCTACAGTGAATGTGACTTTTGAAAATTCAATTCCTAGAGAATAACTGAATAATCGGATGAGCTGGCTTCGTCATGTACTTCTGTCTAAAGTTGGATTAAGGTGAAGAAGCTCGATAGACTAATGAGAATGTCGTTCAGTAAAAGAAATGAGTTTCGCAAACAAATCGATTGGCAACATTCAAAGAAAAAATGTTGACTTATAACAGGCTCATCAGCAATCCGAACCGAAACGTTTTTATTTGAGGTTTTAGGTTCGGTTCAGCATTTTCGAAGGGACTTTGGTTCGGTTTGCGGTTCGCATTATCAGTTGGAGTTAACAGTTCGGTTCCTGTTTGGTTCGGTTCGGTTCAGAACGGGTTTTCAAACCTGCATTTTAGGGACCTACATTTCCTAGCCACTGAAAACTCGTTTTACACGAAACCACGTTCTTTCAAATGATTTACACTTTTTTTCGAGTTCTTCTAGACCGGTTTTGTTGATGTAGTGGATTAATGGACGTAGAATTAACGTGGCTATGGCCCGAACCCCAATCGAGGGGTAATTTTTCATATCTGAAACAAACTCGGAAAAATTTCCTTTAGTTGCTTTTGACTACGCCAATTCTCTATAGGGTCGGATATGTTTCGTTCTTCCTCTTACATACAATTGCTCAACTTCATGATACCCTTTAAACCATTCTCAATGAGTACAGGGTATAAATAGATAAGAAATTCAGTTCTCAATACACAGTACTCAATACTTAGTACTTAATACTCAGTGCTTGGTACTCATAACTTGACACTCAGTACTCCAAAATCAGCTGTCGATTCTTAGCACTCAATACTTAGTATTCGATTCTTAGTTCAAAGATTTCGCTCTCAATGCTCAGTTCCTGGCCAAGTCGATACTTAGCACTGTACTCGATACTCAGTACTCGTTATCCTTTATATTTAGCAACTCATAATGGACGAAGTACTCTATACTATTTACTTACTCGTTATTCAAAACATGATTCCCACAACTTTTTTGCATCTGATACTAGACTCTTGTAGAGTTGATCTTTTCGGATTCGGTTGGAATCGGTCTAATTCGTTTTGTTCTCTGATTCAATTCGGTTTGAAGAATATCGGTTTTAAAAGAAGGTTTCTTACCTTTTTGCACATATTTTTTCTCAGTGTAATAATGCCTAAGCTTTTCAATTTTAAAGTCTTTCATACAAATATCTTTAAGTGCTTCACTTTATATTGTCAGTTAAAAAATTAGTTAGCACGCTGTTTTCCCTTAGAATCCCTCCTCTGGATCCTAGGCCATAATTTAAAATGGCAAATCCTTTTAACGCTTGCAAAAACCGCAATGTGCCAATTGTCCTGACCATTTTTATTGTCGCCCCTCGTTAGTCAAACCGGCAAAGCATCCAGGACAACTATTGCTATATTCCTATTCCCTCCTTGCTTGATATCCTGGTGGTGCGTGTCGCTTAAGCCGACGATAAGGTGTGCACATTTGGTACCCCTTTCCCCTCCTGATGCCACCGGTTCATGTGTACGTGCCTTTCTTTGGTGCTGGCGATAAATTGCTATTGGTTTGCAGTTGGCCAAGAGGTAAAGCTGCTAATTTATTAGCCAAAGCGGCAAACAAAACGAAAGCGAAACATAAATAAACAGAGGACTGTCGTCCCCACTGCTTCGTTTTGGCTTTAATGTTTCGTCTAAATTTCATTTAAAACCCGCTAAGCTTCTATGGCCACGCCACTTTTGGGAGAATGGCAGCCAAACAATGGGACATATTCAATAATGTCGGTTTCAACTTTTATGCAAAAATCTGCTGCATGTGTCACGGCTAGAAGAGATAGAGAGGTGGTGAGGGGAACACATTCATGCATTTTACAATGTTACCAAAGCCATTTGGACTAAAGTTCTTGGC
This sequence comes from Lordiphosa collinella, assembly GCA_018904265.1. Taxonomy (NCBI): domain Eukaryota; kingdom Metazoa; phylum Arthropoda; class Insecta; order Diptera; family Drosophilidae; genus Lordiphosa; species Lordiphosa collinella. Next base: position 353,625 of record JAEIFV010000219.1, read on the forward strand.
TGTGAACAATAGAAAAACGAATTAAACAAAAAGCCAGGCCAACAGCATGTGAGTGTGTGTGTGTGTGAGTGTGCGCTAACAATACATAGAAAGCAGCAGCTGCAACAATGGCATACAGCTACAAAATTTCTATGCGAGATATACAAATGCACGTATATTATGTTGTATGTATGTATGTACATTTGTGTGCCAAGAAGACTGTGGAGAGTAGCTATCGCTACTGTTGCTTTAGCTGGCTTTTGTTTGCTCCTCCACCTTCTGGCCATAGTGTTGATGGTGAGGCTTCGCATTTTGTTGTTGCTGTTGTTGCATTAGCAACTGTAGTGCATTAATGTGGCATACTTTGAAGAGAATTCTGAAAACAGGAGCAGGCATTTGATCTGATTTCAATGGCTTATGCACCCACACATTGCAGCATTTAGGAACATTGATGGTATCGTGAATTGGCTGTTTTGTTCTTAAGTGTGGTTGAAAGATCAAAATGATAAGCGTATCTCAAGCAATCAATTTTGAAACGCCTTTCACAGTCACTTCCCAAAATTGACTTATTTTTGAACTATCCGTGAAATGAGGCTAGAATGCTGAATACTCAAGACTTTATTTCTTGGACAATTGTTCACTTTTCAATTGCAATAGAACATCGGGAAGAACAGCAGAGAAAGTCAGCTGATGATAAGAGCGGAAAGTCTTTAAATTATTACTGTGCAAAATAGCATGCTACCTGTGAAATGTGAAGCATTTTTGATTTTTTAATGATTTTTTTGAGCTAATACTCTTTCCCCAGTTTTGCAATCCTTCTGTGCTATTGAGGCTTTAAAAATTGCGGTTGCCGTGTTACATAGTACATCGTCATTTGGTAGATCTCTGCCAGCGGTCTTGCCATTATCCCAGTGTGATCTCACGAATTTCCGTTCTTCGTATTTCAAGGCTAGTGCTTCTTGACGCAAGGATAGTTCAGCATCCTTTTGTGGAGAGGTACAGCCAACACCAGCGCAGCAACGTGAGATGATTCGGAATCCGCAGCACACCAGCATTTAGCGCACAGACGCTTTGGACTACATTGGCTGCTCGAACATACGTACGGTATTTCGTTGCTGGTGCCCAGACTGGTGCTGACTAAGGTTTAGCCGGTGACATGACAAAACGCCCACGGACATAAGGCCCATATGAAAGATTTCAATCATTACTTTGAAATATAAATCAGACATTTTCTGGGCCTTATGTCCGGACATTAAGCCCATGGGCGTAAAATCCGTATTCAAATTTTAAATGACATTAAACGCTTAGGGAAGAATATAAAACCTGACCAATTTGTGCTTTCCATACTAATGGATTAGCTCTACAAGTGGGTTCATGTTTTTATAAAAGAATATTAAGTGTGTTTACAATTTGTTGCAAGATTTGGTACGCACGCTGGGTTGATAAACCACAGACTCAGTACTCAGTAGTTTTTCGGCAGGGCTACCGAAGAAAGCCGTCGTGAACGGTTCGGCACAGACCCGTCGCTCATACCATATAATAAACACCGAGTCAATAAGGGTAAACAGAGACTATAAAGAATCAGCCGGAAGAGCAAGCATATTTTTTTAAATTCGCTTTAGGAGGTTCCTAAATCTTCCCCCCCCTTTACTTCCTCTTTACATTTTTTTTTTTTTTTCGCTTCTCTCCGTTCCCACGCCCCCCACTGGAACACGGTTTAAGCAGGCGCCGGGAAAAATCATCCCATTTTGATTAGCGTTGCACGATTCAATCGAGACGCATTTATACTTTGTGTAAGCCGCTGCTTTTGAGAGCTTTCCTATGCCCAGTACATAGTGACGTGCCGACCTCTGGATTAGTGTAACCATCGGCCTGCCCGATAAGCACTGCTTTACCAGAGTTTGTGCACTAAATGTCAGTTATCCACCGGGCTATTTCAGACAGCCATCGGCTTCAGTATTTTCGTTAACCGGCAGTCTGTAAAGGATCACCGTAAGCGCCGCCGATCCGCACACAGCCCGATGGGCATAGCCGAGCAAGCTCCTTCTCAATCTCAAAATAGACAGTTTAGATGGCCCGAGACGGTATTGCAGACGTACACACTGCCCGCAATATCACAATCGGACAGTACATGAAATATCGTGTGCCGTTAGGCGATTTTGCGTACTAAGACTCGGATAGCACAGTCTCTTAAAAGTCGCCCCATTCCTCATGAAGAAGTTTTGAACTTATAAAGTTGCTCCTCTTCTTTGATATGCAAGAGGCACATAAATCGTTTTGCACCCTGCAAGACCTTAAATTAACCTGGGCGAAAAGTCCGATGAAATGTGGGCAATATGTCCGAATTTAATGTGGACATAAGGCCCATAACATTTTTGAGTTTAATTTCGATGCTTACTACGATTTATTTTCATATTGGCTTTTGTCCGTGGGCATTTTGTCATGTCACCGGTTTAGCCAATGGTCGATCATTACTCCTAGGGATTTGAGGTAGAGCGGAATATAATATGGCGGAATATATAATGATGCTGACTTTCATTGCTTAGATTTTATAGGAGCAAATGCTCCAGTTGGGCTCCATACTATTGGGTTTCCGGATCTTACTTACAGAACCAAGCTTCGTCACCAGTAATGACTTTATTAAAGAGGCTTGACTGCGTATTTTTGAATTTACTTAGGAAATATTGGACAAAGTGCACTCGAGCCTCAGTCTAAGCGCCAAAAACAAACTACTAATCGAAATTGGCTGCTAGTGCAAGCATATAATAAACATATGTGTCCAAATATAACAAAAACCAAATATCCATAATCGAATGTACTCAGCCCGCGAAAGTTCAAAATTCACCATTTCCTTTGAACACACCTCGTATAACCTTAGTGTTTTTTCCAGATTTGACACCTAGCTAACTACATAGAAGATGTGAAATCGGCCCTAAATTACGGCCCGAAATTGACTTAAGCTCGAAAATCGTACTTTATTTGATCTTGGTGCAAGATTTTCCGAGATTAATTTGAGCTCGATATTCGAACTGCATTCTATCCGAAAAACTATTGCTTCAAAAATGACCGAGGTTGACTTAAGCTGGATATTAAAGCATGACTGCCCGATATTGGACTCCCGGCTTGTTGCAAGTTTGCCCGAGATTAAATATAGCTCGATATTCGAACTGCATTTTTTTTTGTTTTTATTGGAGGATCAATTCGACGAGAATCGGGTGCCAAGCCTGAAGTAACGCCCCTATTTGCCCCAGGAGAGGATCGCCGCTCACGTTTGCCAGCAACTTTGCGGATGCACCGCTCTGTTACCAAGGGTTACCACGGGGAGGTGAGAGTCGACTTGAGACTCAGTAAGCCAGGATCGCGCTGGGTTTACCATGTTAAACCGGTCAGCAACTTTACCTCACTTCATAAGCCCCTATAACCACCGGAGAGTTCCTGCCTTCCAAACAAGCCTGCTGGCGGCTATTAATTGCAGCGGCCGAGACCGTCAAACGGTTGTGATAGAAATATGAGGCCAAATAAGAAGAAGAAGAAAATATTCGAACTGCATTCAATCCGAAAAGTACTGCTTCATATAATGAAGCTCGATATTAAAGCAAGACATCCCGGTATTGACTTAAGCTCGAAATTCATACTTGATCTAGAAATAGGCTTGGTGCACGTTTGCCCAAGATTAAATTGAGCTCGACACTCGGGATTGACTTGAGCTCAGATTTTGCAATCCCGGAATTCTTATATTGATCACGACTTTAGATGGGGAAAGCTTGATTTTGGCTCGATATAGGTATAATTCCGTGTGTGGCTCAGAGGCAACTGCGCGCGACCGCTGTGTAAGAGGTCGTGGGTTCCCTCCCGCCCCGGAACATCTAATGAAAAGTTTTTTATTTGAATAAACTTACACACCCGGTCACTCCTCACTGCTGTTGGCGCCAGTTTTGTAGTAATTACCTATACAAAAGTTTCTCAAACTGCTGTTCGGGTTCGGCGTTAAACTGTAGGTCCCTTTCTCTTGTGCGAAAATTAGAAGCGCACAAGACAAGAGAATGAGTGGAGCTCGGCTTTGGCCCTTTGGGGCTGTGTCAAGCCATTTAACATAGGTTTAATTGACTCACACTCGGGATGGATCTTAGCTTGTTATCCGATCCCTTGGATGGACATGATTATATCAACTCGGCTGTTGATGCTTATCAAGAATATATATACCTTATGTGGTGGAAAATGTTTCCTACACCCCGTTACATACATTTGCACAGCTTCATAATCCCCTTTTTGCCATTTTTAGTGGAAACAGGGTATAAAATACCTAAAAATTAAGCTCTAGTGCTGAAATCTACCTTTGCCATTTTGAGGTCTGGCCTAAGGCACAGTTATATATGTATATGGTCATCACTTTGCTTTCTTTCCGAAGCGACAAATGTTGCAGGAATTTCTTTGATATTTTGTATATTTCTTTGTATTTGTTTGCAAGGCGACCCTTTTTATTTGGCTGTGCTCTTTTCTCCGCCCAGTAACGAGAAGCACTTATACTCCATACTAGTTGATCGAACTGCGCGAGGCAAAGTGTTTCGCTGCTGTTGGAAAAGTTTCAAGTGGCAGGGCAGCCGCCTGCCATATCACTTGAAAAATGTTTGAATTCTGGTCAATAGCATGCAATTTGGGTTAGGCAAACAAGTAAACCGAGGCAGGGTTTGAGTCTGGTAAACATTATGGCATAATCAGCATGCGCTTTGGTCCACGTTCACGTCCACGTCTGGTGCATTCAATTGGCTTTGGGGCATTGGCGAAGCTCTGCCAATTGGCCAAAAATGCCACAAAAACATATTTGGCAACAGCGGCAGGAGCTGCAGCAGCAGCAGCAGGAGAAGGAGCAGCGGGTGTAACCACAAGCTACTCTTGGGTCAATGTTGATGTTGATTTTCGAGGACATGGAGATGAGGAGTCATGGGAATGCTGCAGTTTTGGGCTCGCCATAAAATCAGACAGTCAATGAGCCAAATAGCCAAAATTGCTGTTATTGTTATTGCCGCAGTCTGGCAAATTAATGAGGTGTCCCGGCATATCCTGGCTGCAGTTTTGTGTAATTGAGCATGTCGCCTGGTTGGGGGGAATCAGGGCAGCAAATTTAAACAGCTCTTTAATCTACATAGACATCCTTTGGTTTTTTTTTTTTGCCTCCGAGCCAAAACTGTTAGTGCCACTTAAGCATATCCTTGCCCAAAAAAAAAGAAAGGAAGAAAAAATGCTCGCTTTATACCGAAAAAGTTTGCTGCTGCTTTTTATTGTTTTTCTGTCATTTTCTTCTTGGCCACTTTTTGTCGTCTCGCCATTGTTGTAGTTTTAATGACAACTTCCATGTCTCGCTCCGGATTTGCAATTGTCGCCTTAATGTCAGGCACAAAAAAGTTAGCATTTTTATGTCCTAAGAAATGCTGCATATTTAAGCAGATCTGCGGTCTTTAGTTGCTCTTAAATCTGTTAAGAACTGCAAAGTTGAGCAAAAGTTTTTGATTACTTTGACAGCCGTTGAAGTAGATGGAATTTGGGAATGTTTGGGAATTTGCAACAAAAATCTTCGACTTACCCTTTCTCTAGGCACTGAAAACATTTGTCAATTGCAGCTGCGTGCCAATGAGTTTCATTTAAAGTAGTAAAAAGTACGTTTACCTTCCGGTCATAAAGCACTTATTGCTCATACGCCATGTGTTACTTTTTTTTCGGAGGGTAGCGCCAAAATGAAACTTTTGAAGACATTCCCAACAAATCCACAAACATTTTTAATTAGCCTAATGAAAAAGTTCAAATGTAAAGAAAACGGGAAAAACAAAACTCAGGCCATAATTTTTTGTCATTGTGCAGCAGCTGAAGACGAACAAAGAATTGCGAATGCGACAAATGAAAATGAAGGGAAAAGCAAAGAACATTGGCAAATAACACAAATATGACGCTGACGGTGACGGTGACGGGAATGACGACGATGCACTTGAGGGAAGTTCTCAAATCAATGGCTGTTCGCTTCACGTTTCATCTTTCAGTTTTCTTTTATTTGCCTTTGTCATTCAGCCGATCGAACAAATAGCTCTCATTATGAAAATGTTCAATTAAAAACTTTTGTATACGTACGACTCAGTATATAAGCCACTTAAGATTCATCCCTCACTCATTGGTTTCTGACATTTGTTTTCGCTGCTGGGCCACTTTGGCTTATTAAATATTTAAAGGGCAAAAATTGTTGTCTGCCTGTTTGTTTGTGTCACAATAATTGACAAATAAAGTGAAAAGCAACAGGAACAAAACTTTTTCATCTCATGAATACTTTAAGAACTTTTTGTTGTCAATTTTTTGAAAATTATTTCAATGTATTTTTATTTTATATTATTTACGCACGCCTTCGTGTGTAGCTGGGCTGAAAATTGCCACCAAAAAAAAGGCAAGAAAAAAGTTTTGACGCCTTTGGCCAGAAACTTTTCCCCAAGAAACCAAAAAAAAATGTCGGTCTCTGCAATTAAAAAAGGGATTACGATGACTGGCCACCAGACTTTGATTCGTTGTTGCTGCTTTTCGTTTAAAAGTTTTACCAAATTAAAATTGTATAATGACTGTGATTAGGTGGGGGGACGGGCACAAATTGCTTTAACGGAATTGAACAGCAATTTTTAAAGATTTAATGTGTACTCGTCGTAATTAACGTGTGAAAATTTATACGATTGCCCAGCTGCCATAACCAACATTTGCATAATGAGTGCAGTGAACACGGAAAATTGATTATTATTACCTTTTCTTGTTTTTTATTTAATTTTTGTTTTACTTTTAATATAAATTAAACAACTTTTTATTTACTCAATTATGTTATGGTGAGTGAATTATTTACATACACATATTAGGGTAGAGTTCTCTGTGTTTTTGTTTCTTTTTTGTTTTGCTTAAATTATAATATGCAATTTTTAGTTGGTAATATTTATGTTTGCTTAACAATTGAAGCGGCAACAACATTTAACATATACATATATATTTTTTTTTAATTTTTTTTACTTAATTTTTTGCAAGGTTTTTTGCAGTTGAAAATGTGTGTACGTGTGTGTGTCTGAGTTGGTTTCTACTTGAAAGAAATTTAGAAAATTTTAAATGGAATCATACTTTGCGATTAAATGAAATGTCTTGATTAAAGCTCTATTCTCAGGCGACTTAAGGGGCACACCTAGTGTAATGGCCTAAAAAAAAGGTGATTTTTGTGAATTTTTATTAAAAAAAAACTACTTGATCAATTATTTCAAAATTTTAAGAATATATTTATACATGTTTTAAGAATATACAGTGAAATTTTTGAAGCAAAAAAATTAAATATTTTTTTAAGTTATAGTCGATCTTCAACGGCGCGAAAAAAAAGGTCCTTCACTGCTGCAGTGATTCCGGCCTTCTCCGTGGATGAAATTTAAAAAAAAAATTCTCGTTAAACTAGATAATATTGTCTGTACAATGACCTACGATAAAAAAAATCAAAAATTGACAATATGGCGGCGTTTTAAAAAAAAAAGTCGAATTTTACCCAAAATTTTGGTCGTTTTTGGCCTGCCAAAATTCGATTTTTTGATCAAATCAAAAACCGATAGGTCATTGTACGGAGAACTATATATAGAACATGTAAAAAAATTCGATAGTGATCGGATCATTTGTTTTTGAGTAATCACTGCAGCAAATTCGGAAAATGCTGTTTCGAGAAAAACGCGTTTAAAGATAAAATGATCGTTTTCACTGCTGCCGAGCGGCTGCTCTTTAAATTGCTATAACTCAAAAACTATTTGAGATATCGATGAAATTTTAATATGTTATTTTTAAAGGTGTGATCTACCGAAATATGAAAAAAAAATCGATTTTTTTTGAAATTTCACACTAGGTGTGCCCCTTAAAAACTGTGTACCAAGAAACAGAACCAGTGTGACCATATGAGCACAAATCAGGAAAGAAGTACGCACGGTCACACGTGTTTTTTCCATTTAACTCGGAAACTTTCACATAGTTTGTATTACTGTCATTTAAGAATAGAAATTTAGAATAGAATATTTGTTAGAAATCTCCTTAAATAGTAGAATTTTATAGCCGTATTTTCACTTAGCACATATCTGTAATACTAGGTCTTTCAAGTTGGGTGGGTCGATGTTAAAATAAAGAAAATAAAGGAAAGTTATGCAGCAAGTATACGAGTATGCTAGCTGAGTGATTTACAAAGTTGATAAATAGATGGTGCCTCTTCTGTGACCAGTTTTTTATATAACAGCTATTCGATATATTCATTCGATTTTCATCTAAATCGGCAAAATTGTGCTGAAGCAGATAATATTTATATGTGGCCATTTTAAAGACGCTACATCCAGAGAAATGCAGAACGAATTGGCGGAAACGAATTCTTCGTGGTTTTAGTATTTTTTTTCTTGCTTTTCTTATGAAGAAATCTTCTCGGATCCAAGAAACAATCGTTCTCGACTTGGAGCTTGATAACGAGGGCAATGCGGGGAGCCAAATATCGAAAAGCGCGAGCAACAAATGAGCACAATTCTCTCTCTCGCCACCGTCAATTTTTAATATGACTTAGAAGCCGCGTTAAACACACGAGGTGTGGTGCTGTTTGCTGCGCGCTGGTGTCAGTGAGTGCAGGCTTTCGAGGTCCCGAGTTTGAGTCCCAGACAGGGTAAGTAAAATAAAATGTAATGAAAAAATTTTTCAAATAATCCAATCGGATGACTATAGCATATAGCTGTCATAGGAACGATCGGTCGAAAAACTAGTCTTAGTGAGAAAAACTTTTTTGTTTTTAATGGAAACGCCTCCAAAGTACGTATTTCTTAGTTTACTATCCTTTCCCATGATTTCACTAAGTTTGGTCGAAATCGGATGACTATAGCATATAGCTCCCATAGGAACGATCAGTCAAAAAACTAGTTCTAGTGAGGAAAACTTTTTGTTTTTAATGAAAACGTCCTTTTTATTGGCTTATTTTAATTTTATATACTTTTACACATTTCTACAAAGTTTTATCAAAATCGGATGGCAATATCATATAGCTGCAGTATGAATGATTGGTGGAAAAAGAAGTTCTGGTGAGAAAAACTATTTTGTTTTAAATGGGATCGCTTCCAAATTTCGTAATTAACAGTGTATTATGCTTTTCCATGATTTCACCAAGTTTGATCGAAATCAGACATCTATATAGTATAGATCCCATAGAAAAGTAAGGTTCAAAAAGTAGTCTTCGTTAGAAAAACTTTTTTGTTTTCAAAGGGTATACAAAACTTCAGCCGAGCCGAAGTTAATTTTCCCCTATTTTTTTTAGTTTACCAAAGTTCTGTCAAACGTTTTTGGTGAATATGAGGGATTTTGAATTGACTATAAAATATTTCTCACCTCTAGTAGAGAAGAGTGTACAGAGAAAGGATGGTAATAATTGCTGTAATATAGGCAAAAGCTTCGAAAGTATTCATGATGAGCATTGTTTGCGAGGCTAGGATGTAAATATATCGGGACACAACCTTACCTGACAGGAGCTTATGTCGGAAAAGCACCATAATGTATGATAGATCCTGCGATTATTGAGGGATAAAAGATTTAATAAACGTAGTCTATGCTCGTATGGTGTTAGATGCCTATTGGAATCCGAGGGGGCAAAAATAAATAACTATTTTTGTCATTTTTTAAAAGATTGGTATTTGTGAGTTTTCAAAACTGAAAGCCGAGAAAGTGAATATACGAATTTCTAAATGGGATTTTCAGGCCTGTTCTCCAATGATAAATTCCGTTGTAAATTAAGAAATTTTGTGTGAAATTAAATTTGCATTTAAGTCTGGAATAGATTTTTAACTAATTTTTGTCGCAGTGTAAGGAAAAATGAAAAGTAAATAGGAAAAGTAAGCCTCTCCCAATTACGACTGTTTAATTTTCGATCATTTCGCTTGTTTTTCTAATTTCCCTCGTATGTAACGACTATTTATCTCATTTAGCACGTGGTTTGCCAAAAGTAAAAGGAGAGCAATTTCCATGTCCGTATCAAAATTGCGTTCGTTTTTTTCAAGAAGTCGTAGTCAATTCGAAGGGATACGAAAATTGAGCGGGATTGAAATCGAATTTTGGGGATGCCATGGGGAAAGACTAAATTTTTTGTCTGATCTCGAAATATGTTAAATGGAATAATACTAAAGGCAGACGCACTTGTTGATTAATTTGAGAAGTTTTTGTTCCAAAATCAAATTTAATAAGGAGCTTAAATTTTATTTAGCAGTGTGCACAATCCAGTGACACATCGACTGCGACAGAAGTCATATACACAAAAGCTGTGCGCGTTGTTCTTGTAGCCTTCTCATATTTTTTTTACAAATTCTCTTATGTAGACCACTTTGTAGCGTAAAAAAGTAGTGAATAAATGCAAATAAGTTTGACTCAATTCATTTCATTAAGGAAACACAAAATGAGCTAAAGTGAAAATACGGCCTAATTTTGCTTTTTCCAAGATTTTCTTGACATTTTGTTCTTTCACATTTTCATCTTCTCCTGCACCTTGTTTACCTTTCCTTACCACATTTCTTCTCCGCTCCATAAACAAAAACTAGTAACTAAACTAAAAGTACTTTCACCATTTATCAGCTAGGCGTTTCATTTGCAGTATGTGTGTGTGTGAGTGTGTGTTTGTGTGTTCTTTTTATCGAGTATCACATTTTTGTTAAGAGAACATTAAATGTAAATGCAAGCAAAATTATTTTGCTTTATACAATTTTGTGCTAGAAGTTCAGATTTAGTTAGTGATATTCATTTCTGCTGCTGCTCCGTTTCCAGATTCTTGGCTCGTAGATATTTCAGCAGCATTTGCAGTGAATCATAGGTATCAAAGTCATCCAGGTTGCGACGCGATGAGGACATATTGGTGGGTCGTGGCATGGCCAGGGGGACGGGCAAAAGTTCGGGCATCACGGAATGATGAGTGATCAGAGCCTTTAGGCTGGAGAATTCCTTGCGAAAGCCCTAGAAATCATGAAAGAGTTCGAAAGAAGAACACAAATCAAGGGCTCTTTTCGTAACCTACCTTGATCTTGTAGCCTCGGGGGGAGCGCAATATAATGTAATTGGCTATCTTGGGACCTGGGGGCGAGGGCACGCGTAGAGTTAGGGCATAACAGCCGGGCTTGGAGCTGCTTTTGCGTACCAGAAAGGCCCCAGGACTTTTGCTTTGTAACACCTCAATGGCTATGTCTCTGGAAATGCCAGCCTGATACCAGCAGGCATCTTTGAGCTCTGCCTCTTCCTCCTCCTGCTCAGTTACGGCATTGCTGTGTGTATTGGCCAGGCTGTTGCTACGATGAGCGGTGGTAGTGTTAGCTGCATGATTCATCCGCAGGCGATTTGCAAAGATTTTGGGACTGGAGTTGGCTGTGATAAAAGATACAGAGAAAGTACAATTTAATTGGATTCTAACTAGTTGAATAAGAGAGCTTAATTTTAATGTGGAACGTAAATTAGAGTCGCTTATATTGTTACTCATCTCTCTTTGTTTAGATGAATAAGCAATTGGTAAGTGGTGACCCCGACGCTCTCAAGTACAGTTGCTTTTAACTTTCATAAAGGAATTTGTTTATTTGTCGGAGGCTTTTTGATTGATAATGTAAATTTTCTAACAAGTGGTGACGCTCTCTAGTTTGAAGCTATCTTTCAAGAAGAATTTATTTTTGATTCAAGTGGTGACCCCGACGCTCTCTAGTACAGTTGCTTTTAACTTTCATAAGAAGAATTTTTTTTAATAGCTGCTTGTTGCAGAATATTAAAAGACGCTTTCCAATGGATAATGAAAGTTTTCTAACAAGTCAAACGGTCTTGAGGTTCTCCTATGTGAGCAAAATCCGTCGGGGTCACCGGAGTCAATTATAAGCAAATCATTCTACTTATTAGATATTTACCATGAGTAGTTTGTTTAGCCACTTACCACTACTAGTCTCTCGCAGATACCGCTTCTTCAGATTGAACTCATTGTTGTCATTCAAATTCACATTATCCAGCATGGGTATGGCGGTCAACGATTGACGACATGAGTCACCAAATTTGCTATCGATATAAGAATCCTCATTGATATAGCCATTCGAATATACCGGCTGATTATCCGCATTTCTCAACTGCATTAGGGCAGCGGCATTCAAGGGCGTGACATTAGCCACCAAAGGGCGGGATTCCTCATTCTGACGCAGTAGACCCATAGTCAGACGTTTGACCTGCGAAGAAAACAAGAAAAAAAAGATAAGAAACTTTAAGATTAAAGCAAAGTCCCAAAAGAATCAAGATGGCAGAATGCAGATAGCTGAACCGCGTTCAAGCGGCAACAAAATTAACTACAATTTAAACACCTTGTAAGCCGACCAGGATCAAAACCAAGCGTGGGCGTGCCCGGCAGCCACAGACGAGGAAAAAAGAATTTATTACTAAAAACCGCAACGAGACAAAAAAGAATAAAAAAGAAGGGGGCAACCGAAACTTTTTCGGTGCTGCACTTAAACAGGAAGCGGATGCTTGGACTAGGAATTACTAGAACGAACGACAGAGAGAGAGAGAGAGAGTGGGTCGGGGGGATCAAAGTGCACAAAGAAGAGGAAGGCGCATAAATTCGTGGCAGACTCACATTACAAGCGAGTCGCACGCGGCGGATGTCTAAAAATGTTGCATAGCCAAATGGCGCGGCGTCGGATGCGGCGGAAGTGGCGTGCTAGGCGGAAATGTGCCGCAGGACCAAGGACCAGTACAGAAAAAAAATAACTAAGTAGAACAAGTGAGAAAGCGGCTGAGAAAGGTAATCAACTAGGTGATGCTCTTTACTAAAGAAAAGAAAACTCATTTTTGGTGACCCCGACATGGTTAAAGGAATCTAGTTAGTTAACAGAATGTGAATTAAATGTAGCATATGTTAACTCAGGATATATAGCTGGGACTATAATTCTTAGCGAAATATGACAGTTCTGTTAACCCCACAGTAAATCAATGATTTCATCCAAATTTCATTCGATTTTTGGTCATACAAATAACAGAAAATTTTTAAATAGATTAAGAAGCGAAACTAAATGTATGATATGTTAACTCAGGATATGTAGCTGGGCTTATTATTCTGAGTAGCAAATTATGCATAGAAAACCTGTTTAGCTAACATTTCTGTTAATTCCTGTATAAACTAAGAAACGAAATGTTAATAAACATTTATTTTGACTTGTCTGATTTATCATATGATATGCCTGAAAAAGAGCTCAGTTTAATTGGCTGTCAAAACACTCTTAGGAGAAATCAGATTGGCAACTTTTCATATATTTATGAGCTTCTCAGATCATAGCACGTAAAAAACTCTCAACCTATATTTTCAGTCTGCTCTGCTCACAACCGCAACCGAAAAATAATAAAAAACGGGTCTTCCCTCAACCGATGTGCTGTTCTTGCACTCGCTTTTAAGCGGCTGTTGTTGTACACTCAGACTGATCGGTCTGACAGCAACCCAATAACAGGCCCATTTCAGTCAAGCGGTCCCAAAGTGTGACTTATTCGAAGAACGAAAGAGAGAGGTAAGGTACTCCGAGTGTGTGCCCTCAGCAAAGTACTCACAATGTTCAGTGCCTTGAGCACAGACCAATAATACTAGACTGCCAGATTGCTCTGCTTCGTCGTTCTGACGTTGGCTTCGTCAGCTGATCGAGGCGCGCAGGTTCGAGTTTTCGAAGTGAGAAAAAATTAAAGGGCTGCTAAATGGTGGAAAAGTCCCAAAAAAGGTTTTTTTTTTGCATAAATTGATTGGGCTGAATATATTATGTATTCTCCGATTTTTTTTTACCTTTATGTTTATCGAACTGTCCGTACAATTTGTAAATAATAGAGGCTTGCTGTCTTTCAGATACAAACGCTCCAGAGCACTGGCCGCGCTCTGTTAGCAGCGGCAGAGCGCTGTAAAACAACAGTGATTCTCTCTCACCTCGCTCACTCACTGTTAATTTTCGATAGGCTCTGCAATAAGCACTAAGGTTGTTTACAGTAACTGCTAGGAGTATCTTTTCGCGGACTATCCCTTGCACAAAATTTAACACAAAACATTAAACATTTGGTCTCCCACCAACGCACTGTTTCCCTTCCACCTAGCTAATTTCCTATGTCGTCCAAAAAACACAATAGGACAGCATATGAGGCTTTCCCGACATAGTCCGCTTCGAGATACTTTGGGACCTGTTGCATAACGTATCTTTTCGCGGACTATCAGTTAACAGAGCTCAATCTTGAGAGGCAGAGCAATCTGACAGTCTAGTATTATTGGTCTGTGGTTCACAGACTGACACTTAAGCGGCGAGCAAAGAGGGCGAGAGAGCGAGTGCGGCTACCTTGTTAAGTATACCTTGATATCGGTAGCCTAAGAAGCACACACGGACTCACACATACAAAAAAAACTTTTCAGCAAGCGGGCTCTGCCAATCGGTTGTCAAAAGACCTTAAGACTCTTAAGTTTTCTGTTTCATTGGGGAAAATGTTGTTTAGATCGCAGCAGCTGAGCATAAGCCATATGGTGGCAAGCGTGAGTTCAAAGTGTCTTTTTTGATGTTGTTGCGTTGTGTTATTGTTGTTGCTTTAGAACAGGCTTGCCCAAAAAACGCATAGGGTAGAGCACACACCACTACTCACACAGAAAAGCACATTAAAAGTGGGTAAGGCAACAACAAAATCACACGAAATTGTTGTTGGTCAGTTTGGTTGATCCAATCAAAGAAAAGAATAAAACCGGTTTTTGTTCAATGCGACGCACACAGACGAACTCGTTCGCATGTGTGTCGTACCTCGAGCTCTGCATGTATACGCTCATTGACTTCCCATCTTCGGTGCAATTACAAAAACAAAACGTAGCCAAAGAGCATCGCTGGGCTGGGCATCGCTGCTTTAGAAGCACACTTGCACGCATACACACTTGCAGTTTACTAAGATACACGAGAACACACATACACGCGCATAAGAAGCTTTTGGTAGATTCTGCCTAGTAAAGTTAAGTTACTCTACTGGACAAAGTGAGTGAAAAAAACTCGTTGAGGCGAAATATCCTTTCAGTTCCATTTTTCAGGTGTCCTAGGGTAAGTGTTTGTTTCTTTTTTTGACTGCCTGTAAAAAGGAACTACTTTTTGTGAGCTCCGATTGTATGTTAGCCCAACATTTTTACTCACAAAACATCCGATTGCTGGGGAAATGAAAAAAAAACCCATGTAAATTAACATTTAGTGCTAATTTTACTTAATAATGTTAATGTTTCTCTGTGAAAATAATGTTTTTCTCTTCTTCTATATAAAGCATTGCTAAACTAACATTTCTATAAGCAATCAATCCAAATCGAAGGGTCGTTTTCTCGGGCTCCGGTTTATGCAAATTCTCCAAGTCCATTTGGTTTTGCAAAGCAAGGAACATGAGAAAACGGTCCTTAATCATGTTTAATAACATTTATAAGGTGTTAACAGAGAATAGTTTTATTTAACTCACTCTTTAAACAGAAAGATCATTGTTAATCTATTAAACGATAAACGATATAAGCTTAATTATCATTTTGAATGGCGGCTCAACCAACTTGTTAGTCAGAAAGATCTGTTATCTGACCACTGATAAACAATCATCTCAACATTTTTTAGATATATAAGAGCACATTTTTATTTAAAATGAATTAAATTTCAAAACCAAACCAACATGTTAATCAGAAAGATCTGTTATCTGACCACTGTTAACCAATTATATGACCGATTTTTAAGTTATATGAGAGCACTACTATTTAAATCATCCAGATGTGAATTAATGAGAAGTAAAATAAAATTTTCATAAAAATTTTGAAACAAAATTTTATTTCTGCTTTACTTCTGTAAGTTTTGGGTAAAAACTTTATTTTACTTCTTTAATTCTTATCTGGATACAGACCTTTAAGCTTAAACTTAATTGAATGTTAGTATCCAAGTATCCAATTCAATGTAGGGTATGAAAAAAATGTAATGGCGATAATTCAGATGCACTTGTGCGCGCATGTTAAGATCGTGTTTCCCTTTGCTGCCTCCTTTTTCGGGGTCAGTGGCTTTGAAAAAGTCTGGGGTTTTTACAATGCTTGTCTGCCTGAAAGTAGACTACAATATACCCCACTCTCTCCTCTCCCTCACCCTCTCTGTGTGGCATAATTTAAGGCGACATTGACAATGAGACGGCGGCGGTTGCTTTTCTACCTGACTAAAAGAGCCTGACAGCAATTGTTTGCCCGTTTGCTGCATAATTTAAAAGAGAACGCTGCATACTTTTAGGCTGCTTACAGCTACATTGTTTGCATATTTCACGGCGCATTGCACAGAGATTTGTTTGAGCCTGCTGCTGCTGGTGGCGGTGGAGTTCATTTCTTTCTTATTTTGTATTTCTTGTTTGTTTGGTATCAAATGAGGCATGGTTCAGGTGCTTTTTGTCTGTTTGTTTTGTGGCCTTTGGCCCATTTGTTGTGAATTTTTTTTTATATTCAGCCGGCTTTGGAATTCTTTGTCCATAAACCAAATCTGCCGCCTACACTAATTGCCTTGTTTGTCCCTCTCTTCCTTTTTAATGAACTGCTACGCCAGCTGGACATTAGCAGCAGCTGTTGCCCCAGGCAAAAGAAAGGAGTTGGAGGCGCCAGAAGAGTAGGCCGCACGTGTTTGGAAAAAACATTTGCCACAAAATGCTCAACATTTATGCAAATTTAATAAACTGAAGGAGTCCTCCCCTCCAGGCCCTAGTCAAAGCCAATCCAAAAAAGCCAAAAGCCTAAGTCAAATAAGTTTAAATCAAACACACACGAGAATGTTTTGTGCGACAGAGATGAGTGCGTGAGGTAGTCGTGTTGCGGGCGTGTAATAAAGCGTATAGGCAAATTCCACTGACACATATATGTACATTTTAAAATTTATCGATTCTATACAAATGTACATTTTTGTACGTTTTGATGTTTGGTGATTCCACTGGAAATTAACATTCTCAACCGACAAGTGAATGGCAACATAAGCTGGCGTTTGTTTAGTTTTCTGATTTTGTGCACAGAAACAAATAATTACAACTATAAACAAGAAAAAAAGACGGTCAAGCCCGTCTATAATATTCTCCGTACCTGTAAAGTGCTGTCCCTTACAGTTGCCGTGGGTGCTGCCCATAGTTTTTTGTTTTCCTTATAGCTCGACTATCGTTCATTCGATCTTTACCTTTGCTTTGGCGAGTCGATAAATAATCCTGATTACTGTATATGTCCAGAAGGTACGAACCTTCTACCTATAAAACTGTGGGATATATGCAGTTTTTTTCAATTTTCGAGGGCGTGAGGGGGCGTGGAAAAAATTGAAAATAAACTTGATCTGCTGCAAATATAAGATGTTTTTGTCCCATACATGTCAAACCTACATCTCTAACCATCTCTAAGATCTGTTTGTTCACACGGACACGACAGACGGACATGGCTACATCGACTCGGCTGTTGATGCTGATCAAGAATACATATACGCATTTTTTTTGTAAGGAAAATTTAAGGTTATGGTGTATATTTACCGAGAAAAGAGAAAAAAGTTCTTTTTTAATGGATGCGACGGGGCTCCAAAGTTTTTTATATCACTCATACGCAGTGTTGCCTTTCAGCTTCATATATTTTTGTAGTTGGCGTTGATTTTTAACAAAATGTTTCCATTCTCTTAGAAGGATACCTCTGATTTAAACACAATAGTTTCAAAGATTGGACGTGATACCAGAAAAATGATTTATACTAAATTTTGGCTCTTGAACACTGTCTACAACATAACACTTCGATCTAGAGACCTTGTTTCCTAACACTCAAAGGCATCTTTCGACTGAATCGCGCGCACAATTCAAAAATCATAGATTAAATTTGAAGACCAACCCTAAGACAAAACTAATTTTGACTGTGGAGTGAGCTAAAATGTGACAATGATCAAAACAATTCAAGTATTCGGGATATGACCAAGGTAAAATAAGCCTTTCGATGCTAGCCGGGCACCTGCTCCATCTGTGTTGAAGAGGCCTTTCGGTAACCATTTTCCCAAGCCCAAGTGCATCCACCATTGTTTGCTCTAGTACGGGAACATACTTCCTATTACTTTGGTAAGCGAGCTCCACAGCACAACCGGTCATTCGTATGTCCTATGTCTACATCAGCGATGTTCCTCCGTTTCCCCCAGGGGCCGAACGCAATAGGCTATTTACACGCACACAAGCAGAGCGCAGGCCGAAGTGTTACAGCTTTCGGAAAAGCCTTGTTGAATTAAGGGAGAGAAAACTGCAGCCTGTTATATTTTTAGGGGATTTGTCGCTTGGGCCTCTATGGCATCAGATAGCAAGCAACCTGTGGGGGGATTGTTGACTCATCCGAACCATGAAAACCCACAGATACATATTTAATTAGAATCCCTTAATCTTCCTTAGGGATGTTTTAGGATAATTTTGTGCTTGCTAAATAATCTATACATCTATATAAAAGTGAAAGTATGTTTTGTATGATTTGTCACCTTCAATGGGCGTCTAAACCACTGCACCAATCTTCACGAATTTTTCACAGTATGTTCATGTCGATTAGGAAAGTGTCTTAGGCTTATGTCTTATCATGTCTGTGAAATGGCTCCGAAAAACTTCGAAATTTGCTAAAAAAATTATACCGTTCATCCGATTGCAATGAAAATTTATCTGGAAATGGTTGGAACGCTTGCCCGGGAAGGTGTCTAAGTTGAAAAAAATTAATGAGAAAACGGTCACAGAAAACCGCGAAAATTGCAAAATTTAAGTTTTCGCTAAAACTTTGGGAAATTGATCGACGCTTACCCCGGAAGGTTTCCAAGAAAAGAAGAAATCGCGAAATTTGCAAAATTTCGTTTGTTATAAAACTATTGGCCTGAATGTCAAATCTAGACGCTTGTTGCCCTATAAGGAGTTCCCGATTTGCAAGAAAGGGGCGGTAAACCAAAAACCGCGATAATTTAAAAACTATACCCGTTCATAACCGATTGCTGATAAAATTTTTGGTTAAACAACTTCTTGGTTGAGCCGCTAACTCTACTTGTACTTGAATTTTATAAGGTGTCGAAAAAACGGACAATTATTAATATCCGTTTTAGTCAAAGTTGGGAGGAAAATTGCATAGGAATATTTGGTTTAAGGTTCGGTTTGTGAAAAACTAAACAGCCCGTTTGGAATCTGATTTTGGTTTTATATTTCTGCTGACCCTTTAAAAAAAAACCCCGTAGACTATTGTCTCACGTAGCACTTCGTGAGCTGATGCACATCTCTACTAGGCTCCTGTGTGTGGGCGTGTAGCACAAATATTATTTATGGCATTTTGAGGCGAAAATATATTTTGTACTCATTTCATAGACACACAGACAAACATACCAAGCATACTCGTACATGGATTTGGATACGGATACACAGAAGTAGGCGTGACAAGACCCGGCCACACACATGTGGCCTGCTATGGAAAGCTGTCGCTCAATGTCAGGATGAGAAGTATATATCCTTTCGTCGTCATTGCAGTTGCAGTTGCTAAACAAACATTTAGCGGCGCCGAGTCAACAGCATCGATGCATCAACGCCAGGCGTAGGGACTGGGGGTGTCACTTCCGGTGTGTGGGCGAGAGTGCAGGGTGCTTGTTATGCGGGCGTCCTTCGAACTGGCTGCCAAACTGCATAATGTGGCATCGCATTTGTCTTTGACTCTGTGAACTCGTCTCTGGGTTGGGTCGCATGTGCTGCTTTATTTTGCTTATCTGAAATTGAATCAGTCAGCCAAGCAGACGAGGACGAGAACGTTGACGACGACGACGACGACGACGATAGCGTTGCCTGCAGGGCACAATTAGGGAAGAGGCAACACGCCCCCAGCCCCCCAAAAATTAATTTGCTTATCGCGCCGCACCCGGCAGCTGAATGATGTTATTGACAGGCGGGCAGGCACAATATTGAAAAACTATGCAAAACAAAAGAAAAGGGGCCCAGAACCCGGCCGGTTAGTGCCAGGCGGCGTATGCGTGTTATGTTTATGGTAAAAAATTGATTTATTGACAAAACAAGGGCATATGAAAAACGAAAGCTTTCAACCCTTTTTCTCCTCCGGCTTTGTCCTTGGCACACCCTGACATTTGCTTCGACAAATATTTATGGCTTGCCATTAGATGCTAACTGATTGCTTTTCGCTTTCGATTGTGCGCAGAGGATTCAATTTCTCAGAGTGTTTTTTTCACAGCCTTGATTCGCCATTAGTCCACAGAAACGTAATCACCATAATGCTATCGAGTCGCATTGCACTCATAAATAAGACAAAACACATAGCGTATACGCAGCGTAGTCAAGACTCACTCATATGAATAAACTTTGCACGTACTTATCGCATAGACTATGCCTCGTATGCGCTCGACTGCGCACAGCTGCCGAACCTCCAGATATATGTGAATGTATATATATAGAGGACTGTGTATGTATGAATATTTAAGGCGTAAAATTTATGAAAACAACGTGCCTCAAAGTCTTCGAGTCAACTCGTCTACAAAAGACTAAAGTTTTGCATTGCAAACTTTCTGCGAAACCAAAAAGAAGGCGGGGCATCACGTGACACACAGAAAGGAGCAAAACATTTGATAAACATTGAGCAGTTGAGCAGCATCTACGTTAAGGTCCTACGTGTTATGACAAAAGCCAAGGCGCAAAACGGAAAATAAAAGAATGCCAGCAAATGGACTGTGAGCTTTAAGGGTTGAGGCGAAGAGTCTAGCACGCTCTCATAGGAATAGCGATTACGCCCATAACTCATAAGAAGGCGTTAAAAAAAATATTTTGGCAAATTGCCAAAAACCAATAAATGCTTCAAGTTTGCCGCACCCTTATCAAAGTCAAAGGAAAAACCTATCAAAGTGGTAGGGGTAAGCGAGGTCTACCAAATTTCTTTCTTTTTGTTGTTTTTTTCTGAGGAAAATCTGCTTTGAATATGCAAAGGTTCAATCGTTTTCCTTGGCTTAGAATTTGCCAGGGTATTTGAGTTTTTCATTTTAAAATAGTTACTAGGTTTTGTGACTTATTTTGGTATGTGTTTAGGAAACCTAGAATCAAAGTTATTATCACAAAGATGCGTAGATTTACCTTATGCAGTTTATAGAAGGATTTGCAATTTTAGATGATTTCGAATCTATTAGATTCGATGCTCCCACCTACTTTCCGGGAAATGCCAACTGCCTTCCTTCGGCTATTGACTTTGCGGTCTACTTGGGAATTCCTTTCAGCTACCTTGTCATTTCAGAATGCGCCGACTTATCCCCAGACCACATCCCGTTGCTAGTATATTTTTGTGTAGTTGCTTTCACGGAGGCCGGTCGACGTCGTTAACTGCTGATTACGTTCACTTTTGCCTTGACTTTCCTGATACGATTGATACCTTAGCATGCAACCTTGTTGACAAAGTCCATCTTGCTGCTGGTCCCATTGTTAGCATCCCGCGTGGGCCTCCGTTCTCCATCCTCCTGGTATAGTTCAAAGCCTGAAATAGTTGCATTGGTGAGACGCAAGCGCTTATTGCGGCGCAACTGGATGAGGACGCTTTACCCTCTTGATTTTGCTAGATGGAAGATGGAAGACTGCCACAGCGGATATAAGGCGTGTCCTGCGCACTGCCTTGTCAGAATTTTTTGTGAAGAAGAAAAAGACAAGGTCCCACATAATGAGTGAGCGACTTCTTCTAGCAATGCTTTTGACTATAGACTCTTTCGAGTCTGCGCTTCCAGATCATCAATTTGGATTTCGCAGCCGTCACAGCGCAGTAGAGCAGGTTCACAGAGTAGTTAGTCATATCTCGATGCCTTTGGGAAAAAGAAATACTGTTCGGAAGTTCTTTTAGATGTACGCTAAGCCTTCGATAGAGTCTGCCATAAGGGATTGATGCATAAATGGATGACGATGCTCCCGGAGTGTCTGTGGGGACTTATGTACTCATTTTTGACAGCAGAACTTTCTCTGTTAAAGTTTGCGACAAGGAAGTGTTTTTGGCCCTGTTTTGTACACAGTTTTAACAGCTTCCTAAAGTTCTTCAATTTTTTGGCCACATTGAGTATGTGAGTTTAAATATGCAATGTTGAACTGCAAGCCAAAACTGAAAAGTTCCATTTGCCTTTATAAGACGTGAAAACCACAAAGAATGCACCTTTGAGAAAGTATTTTAGCATGTGGTTTTGTTGAAGAAAGAACAAGAGCTCTTATTGCTTACGCATGCCAAAAGCACAACACAGAGAAGGCACGGTTTCATGTAAACGTGTCTTTTTGCCTTCTAAGCGCATGTAAAAAGAATGTAGTGACCATTTCATACAGATTTTTTTTACTTCTATCATTTTTTACTTCAACCGTAAAAATAAGAATGAAAAATGGCATTCTCTTCGGAACCACATTCCGCAAAGTCCGACTGGGTTATTTCTCATAAGTGAATGCAGGGTGAGAATTCCAAACTTGGAGCTGTCAGTGCCACTTGTAATGAGTGTGGAATACGTATTAAAGGATTTCTGGGAGTTACATCAAATTTCATAAAGAACCTACATATTAAGCATCAAACAGATCTAACGCGTTGATTAATTCGAAGAAGGTAAGTAATGTTGACTCATTTGATTACAGAGTAATGAATTCCATAATTGGCAGAGAAGCACGAATTTGCACGGTCGAAAAGCCATATGTACTTAGATATTTGTTTGAAGGCACTCAATATCGTGTACAGACATGGAAATCTCAAAATATCGAATCGACATTCAATGAAAACATTCAAGATCCAGCAACGAATTTGGAAATGATAAAAAACAATACGTTGCTACAGACATTGCTAGATCCAGCCACAAATTTGGAAATGCCAAAAAAAGGATACGGTTCTACAGACATTGGCAAGACCGACTTTCTTATTTGTTAATTATAAAGTTGATGTATTAAGCTTTCTTATGTTGCCTCAGGAATTTTAAGTTGCAAAGAAAATGTTTTCCAAACGGTTGTGTCTTCACAATATTTTTAGGACTACTATGTAGATCAGATTTACTAATATTCCAATCTTTTACACTTTGCATTCAAAAGGCGTCAAGTTAAAGGCTATTTACACAATGACTGCGTTATGCGTTAATAGCTAACAGTTAGCTTTATTCTAAACCAAAAAAGCCAAATGTTGGCTATTAACGCATAACGCAGTCCGAGTGTAAATGTTGTATTACTCTAGGACTGCGTTATGCGGTTATAGATACCAATTAGCTTTTTCCATACAAAAAAAGCTGATTGTTAGCTATTAACGCATATCGCACTCCTAGTGTAAATGTTGTATAAGATTAATATCATCTTCAAGAAATATATTTTGAATTTTTTAGAGAGCCAAGAACGAAGGCTTTACCGTGAAATCACTTTTATGATATTTTAGAAACAAAATTCGAAAAAGAACTAAAATTTTTGCACACTTAACTTTTTTCCGAAATGTTATTAACTAAAAAGGGTGCTGCATAAGGAAGGGTCAAGTGTATACTCACCAAAGGAGGTTTATCCGTCAGACGTTTACAATTGTTTAGCTCTGTAGGTGAATTATCCTCATCCGAGCTGGGCGTTTGGGCCACCTTCTCGTTGTCATTGCAGCTAAGGAACCAAAGGGTTGACAAATTAAAATCAATGTTGATTTCTCATTCCAAAAGTTTCATTTTGAATTAAAAATATTTTTTTTTGTGTATTTTTCAGTGTAGAATGAATATGAATTAAGCATTGATTGAGTAGGAGGAGGGAACCTTCTAAATGAAAAAATCAAACTCACTTGAAATTCGCCTGCGTAAATAGCTGTAAAGGACGACGACGTCCTTGAGGGGTGACAGGCGTTGAATGCTTGCCTCTAGTGAGTGTTGAAGATCTCAGAGTAGTTACTGCTGCTGCTGCTGCTGTAGTTGCTGTTGTTGCTGTCGTGGCCATCCTGGCATTGTCATTGGTGCGACCACTCGATGAGGATGATGATCGAAATCGAGCACCGGCACCGGTAAGGACTGCGGCCAAATTGGCCGCAATGCGATTATCAAAGCGATTGAAGTAGGAATTGGAATTGGAGTTGGATGTGGAAGTGGAATTCGAGTTGGAGCTGTCCGCTGTGGGTGAGGAATTGTTGCTGCTGCTGGCACTGCTGGCTGCGGCGCCCCCAGCTCTGCAGTTGCCGCCGGTCTTGTCATAATCCAAATTATTGTTGGTTATCATTGCGTCGGCTTCTGGGCATTAACTTTTGTCAGTGTTTTTTTTTCTTTTGGCGTGAATTATGTGGCTCGCATATGAAAACGCTGCGGGCGGCTTTTTGTCGCACTGCGTGTGACCGACCAGCCAGGACATTCAAAATCCACCCTCGCTTTTATTAATTTTTTTTCTGTTCCTTCTTTGAATGGGGAGCCGCAGGGGGTACTGGGGTACTTCACAGATTTAAACACAGAATTAATTCAAGCGGAAATTGGCAAAAACAAAAATCGAAAGCGTGAAGCATAAAAACGCAAGAATTGGGTATGAAAGCGAAAACGCATATAGCGTGTGGGTGGGGTGGGGGAGCAAGCCACAAAAGTGCACATAAATAGAAGCAGAGGGTTCGCCTCAATGACGTCACAATGTAAGCGCATAAATAGCAGGATTCGCAGGATGTTCATTATGATGATGATGATGAGTTTGTAGTTGTTGTTATGGTAGCAGAGAATGCATATGATTCCCATTTCGATTTGAGTGTTGTTTTCGTTTTGTTTCAGATTTTTTGCGTTTATTGATTTCGTATACCAATTTCACAGTTGAAAATGTTTTTTTTTGCCAATTAGTTTGCCAAATTTTGCATAACATTGAACCCAATTGAAGTTGTTGTTGTTGATTTTGGATATTTTTAATTTTTTTTTGGTTGCCAATTTCAGTTCGTTTTCATGGAAATAAAGAGGAGGAAAAATATGCGATTTTAATTTGTGTTTTATGTTTTGGTTGTTTAATTGCAATTTAACCCATTTGCGACCAATTTGAATGAAAATTATGTTGGGAAATAATTTTAGATCTAGAAATGTGTGGAACTTTTATATTTGGTTTTAAGCTTAAAACTGGGGAATGCTAGCGATTTTTGTTGAGCGATTTGTGTTGAGCCTTTTCGACTGATACTTTTCGATAGCTTATCGAAACAAAAGTCTTTATTTATGCATTTTTATATTTAGGCCAATGGGAAATTAAGGCTCTTGATTCTTAGAAGCTAAAACTTATTAGAGATCACTATAGTAGAATATAAAACCAAATATCACCTTTCAACTACTGGCCGAGGCCCGGTGTGTTGTAAGCCTGATAATGCAGTACTGTTTCAGAAACTTCCCAGTTTCGTCATCAGTAGACTCCGTTGCTGACTGCTGGTTTCGTCTGTCTCTCCATGCCATCATTGCTTTAAGCAGTTGGGAAATGCAAAAACCAAGAAGATTTTGCCTTCTTCCACAGACAAACCAAATTTCTGTTATCTTTTTGGTGCATCAGTAGTAAAAGCTCTTCTTTATTTAATTTTTTTGATTTATTTTCATTGTTTTAAATTAGCCCTATTATATAGAGAAGGTATTTTTACGCACATTTGATGCCATACGATAGTCTTAAGGACTTTAGAAGTTTTAATGTAATTTTTACTTAGGGGTTGCATTGTGATTAACATACGATTTTAGTCTGCCCATAAGATTCATTCGAAGTCTTACTCCCGTAGATTGCACAGAAATAAGGTGCATAACAGAGTCCTGTAACAAGCCTCTAATGTTCGATCACACTTGTGCGCTTGCTAGGCTTGGTTGGGCTCGCCGCCTTGGTTCGACAAACTCGAAATGATCGCAAGCATATTGAGTCAGAACGAGCAAACTCTATGATTCGCAAGAGTAATAATATGAACAAGCTTTTCATAGCACGAGTCATAACAAGTTTTTTGCCAGCAATAGACAAGCCTTTTCGAGCTTCTCTCGTGCTTACTCGCACTCGCAACAAAATTTACTCGCACGTACTTTGCTTGTCGACTGCGAGCTTCGACAAGGCTCTAATGCAATTGTTGTTTTGTTTTGAAAACTTCAAACAACAACATGCCACAAGATAAGAAAAGAAACAGAATGAAATACAAATGAAAAGAAAATCGGTCAAGCCCGACTATAACATACTCTGTACCTGTGAAGTGCTGCCCATCACAGTTGCGACCGGTGCTGACCATAATTGTTTGTTTTCCTTATAACTCGAATATCGTTCATCCGATCTTTAAAATTCCTTCAGCGGATCGATAAAAAAATCACGAATATGTCCAGAAGGTTCGAACCTTCTATCTATAAAACTGTGGGAGCTATGACGTTTTCTCGATATTTCGGAGGCGGGAGGGGCGTGGCCGAAATTGAAAGTAAACTTGATCTGCCTGCAAGTATAAGAATCATATGTTCCATACATGTCAAACCTCTATCTCTTACCATCTCTGAGATCTGTTTGCTCATACGGACAGACGAACAGATAGACAGATGACGGACAGACGGACACTTTTGCACAAACTTAATATACTCTGTGGACTTCTGATAGGCCATCAAGCTATCTCTTTTGCTCTCACAAATTGTTGTTTTTTGTGTGCTTGTGACGATTGTGCACAACCGTTGATCGTAACAGCTAGCAGATCTTTGACTTCGGCGAAAAGTACTCGCGGCCGAAGCTACGAGTCATCGCGAGTATTGGTACTGAACGAGCTTTACTCATGACGGCTCGCAGCAGAACTTAGATTTTAGCTACAAGGGGCTTGGGACGACTTGCGGCCGAAGCTCTAAGTCCACGTGAGTATAAGTACGGGCAACACTCGCGTTTGACAAGCCTTGTGCGCTGAGCGAGTGAACTCGTGGCGGCTCGTTTCAGTTCTCTGGTGCATAACCCATTTATATTCTGGTTGAGGGGAAAAGAATTTAGCGAAATAAATATTTGAAATATGTAGTCCTGCAGTTGTATTGGTCATTAAAGTAATTGCTTTTCTTCAAGTTGTTAGTGCAGAGCGTTGGTTCATCGATTGCATGTAGCAGGTAACGTTGGGCGACGCTCGAAGTATCGGGCCGCGACTGGTCCAGTTTGATTGCAAAATCCCCAGCAAGACCTTCCAGTGATTTGAAAAATGCCTTTCTTCCCTCCAAAAGTGTTTTCACAATAATACAGGGCAGCCTATTCTCTTCCAATTTTATTACTTTGTTAGTGTAGATGCATTTCTGGAAGTCCTGTTTCTAGATCAGCGATGTCCAAAATTTGAAAAGGCAGCCACACGTGGTTGGCAAGCCAAATTCAGCCGGCGTCGTAGCCGACACATATATAGAGAGAGAATATGTGTTTTCTATAAATAGAACGCTCGGCAGCTTGTTCTCGTACGATTCGCGTGTTCGGCTGCATTTGCTCTCACGACTCATGTGTTCGGCTGAAGCTCAAAAGTCAAACGCGCAGTCATTTGCTATGCTGCATTCAATAAGGAAAGACCATAAAGCGCATGATTTTTAAATGCTTTGATCTCAATTGGGAAAATGAATTATTTTTCATTGAGAATACGGATGGTAACGCTGAATGTTTATTGTGCCATTACGTTGCATGTCGCTTTACCTTTGATGTTATTAAAAGGCACTACCAACTTTGCCACGGGGGTTATAATGAAATAAAGGGGAGGGAGAGCGATTTAAAAATTTAATTTGTTTTATGTTTGAATCGCACGCATTTTATTTTTTCAGTGTAAAGCAGTAAAACGTCACGTTGCCTTCGGTTTTCGCTGCTTCGCACACAAGCGCAAAGCTTTCATTGTGTGAGTTTGGACACCACTGCTATAGATGAATGGTTTTAAGAAAGTAATTTTTCGACATCTTCGTACTGGGCATATTCGCAGACTTCTGCTTCTTTTGATGTTGCTTCAAACATTCTATATTTCTTAATCGAGTTTATGTTATCTTCAGGTGCTGCTACCTGCAATTTTTGAGTCTCTCAGCTTTTGTTATTGGAACTTGGCAAAACATATATTGGAGGGTAATGTTACTCCTAGGTACTTGAAATCTTTGACCACCTCAAAGGGAGTGCCATTTAAGATCCATTTTTACAATTTCGCTAGGCGTCCTCTGTCTGCTCGTGACCATTACTTTTGACTTGATCCTAAGGTGTATATAGCTTTGACGCCAAAGTTTCTAAGACTGGATTTACGGTGAAGCAAACTGCATTAAGTTTTGCCTAAAGCTCATGCTAGTAGGAAAGAGGTGTACACCTCTCTCCTACAAACGAAAGCTTTTTCGAAAACTTCACGATGTTTGCTTCACCGTGTAACGGTTCAGAATCTGCTTGCATTCCTGCTATATACACTTCGAAATTTAGCAAAGTAAAATATTTATTATTTTTGTACAAATTTCACTTTATTCTTCAACATAGTTTTCTTCGAGTGAGAAACATGGTACATCCAAGGTTATTCTAGCATTTTCACACCTTCTAAAAACTTTTTTACATATCATAAATTTGCATTGGTCCCAAAAGGGTTAAGAATTTGCATTGAAAGTAAAAATAGTTTACAATTTATTTCAGTTTTGAAAGTGAAACTTTCATTTCAATGCCAAATTCGTGGCTTACTTTTTGTCTACTATTTTAAAATTACTCACGTTGCTGTTGCCGGTGGGGTAACCAAACTTTTCATTGAGCCACGTTTATCAGTCACAAAAGTTGAAGTTTTTCATGGGCTGAAAGAAGAATAGAAAAATGTGAGATTTAATTAAAGCGGTGTTCACTCAGGCAGGCATGTATGGCAACCATTAGAGACGTTGCCTTGTCGTACCATAGTCAACACCTCATTAGGTGACTAATCAAGCGCAACAGAAAAATATATCCACCACAACAACAACAACAACAGAAGAAATCCCAGCCACAAGCCAACAGGAACATCAACACAAGAGCCTCGTAAGATTGCGATTGCATTAAGGCAGGGGAATAAACAAAGTGCAATGGGAGTAAACAAGGAAGAACAAGACCGAGGGCCACAAATAAAACGCACAGATTAAAGGATGCCCGAGCGAAATGTCTTCTTAATTACTTCGCAATGAACAGAATACCGAGCAGGGCTGGGTAGGGCAGAGCAGAGAAGAAGCAACGTAATTGAGAAGTCGGCGCCGGATTGGGTCCGTGTCTGGGTCTGGGTCGGGGACTGGCTGCGCACTTTAAGCGGAAGTAATTTAATTAATTACAAATGAAACGGAAACACGTTGAGCAAACGAAGGTTCTGGCCAGGATGTTGCTTGTACGTATACAGCATATCCAATTTTACATATTTCATTCAAGTGTTTCAAAACATTTTTTGTGTTTAACTGGGACCGCAAACTATTCGGGGGCAGTGTACGCATTAAGCACAGCTCATTTGCATTGCGGTTTTAATTGCCAACCCCCGCAGAACAGAGAGAGAATCAGATTAAACGGCACAGCGAGACGAGGCTTACAAGGATAATGAAAACAATTTAACGACTCTCTCGACAATTCCTGGCGGCCGTTGCGTATTAAACAAATAGAATCCTTTTTTGCTTTATCGAGTTTTGCGTGTCTGCGCAAAATATTCCCAGATATTTTTTGACATTTTAATGAAAATATTTTTCGCCTAGCTGATGAATTCTCTTCTCTATCCTTTCGCTGGCTTAATATTATTTTAACAGAGTGAGAGAGAGAGAGAGAGCGAAGGAGGCGGGACAGAATTTTTAAGCTCTGCTGATGGCCGAGTAATTAAATGCTTGACATGCCTTTGGGTGTGAGACAGGATTAGCGAGACTGAGTGCTGGATTGGATTGGAGTGGAAAGTGGAAGAGTGCAAAATGGGAGTAGGTAAATGAATGCTGATGTTGGCATTATAATTATGGCATGTAGTTAAGGCGATTGCGGAGAGCTCCCACCAACTGCAGCTGACAGGTGGGTAATGAACGACTGAATGATTGGCTTCTGCGGGTCAAAAATGAAAAGGGTTTGGCTTGAAGTTTTCATTTAATTTTGATACTTAAATAGATAGTCTTAATTTAGGTTTAACTTTGAAATTTTGCATTAATTTAGTTCTTTGGTTTTTTGTTTTATCATTAAACAGATTTGGGGCTTGAAGTTAGTAAGTCAGTGATATGAGGCTTAAACGGTCAGTTCGTTCTTTTAGTCAAGCGCTGTGATGCATTATCTGTCGTTAACGACGGATTAGCGCTCAGTGACGCATCAGGTCGATGGGCCTGGTAGTGTCTTAACACCAGGAGAACTACAGCAGCGATGCTCCTCCATAGCCCCCAGGGGCCGTAGCCCACACGAGCCGAGCGCATGCCGAAGTCGGGCATATGAGCTTAAGCAGAGCTCTTTGTGCCTTCAGTCGCTTCCCAGCCGTCGCTGAGGGCAGTTCATATCTGGGCTGTGTCGCTTTATTATCGCACACCAATACACTCTCACTTTTTGGCCTCACTCTTCTTGAACATCGCTGAACTACAGGGACATGAACTACAGTATGCACCCATCACCACACTAACGACTGGTAGGGCAAGGTCGTACCGGTCGGAACGGTTTGCGGACATTTCCATACAAAATTTGTTAGGCAAATACTTGGCTGGTCGTTGGTCTAGTGGAAAGTGCTCACTACAAAGAGTTAGAGGATTCGCTAAATTGTGTTAAATACTCAAAATAATATGTAGCACATTTACTACGTTTATACACACAAAATTTATTGTGCATACTGCCTTTTAAAGTATGCTATGCTTTTAAAATGATACAATTGTGAAAATTATCTTATAATTGTCTTATAATTGGCTTAACACAAAATGATGTCGTTTACCTATAACTGGTCCGACAATGTATATGAACATACAAAGTGGAAAATGACGGTGCTATAACTGACCATCAAATTTCCGATCAAATAGATAATTATAATTGTGGAGAGACTGGTTTGCCTCCCCAATTGGCCAAGTTAAAACCAACCAAATATAATTAACAAGGCGCGCAAATAATTTAACAAACTTGTTTGATTGAGTTCTCGTATGCAAGTGACTCGTCTACTCTTTACAAAAGTTTTTAATGAGGCCAAAGCGGCGCTGGCGACTGCGCTGCTGCGAGTGAGCTTGAGATAGAACAGGCGAGGGAGAAATATGTATGTATAACAAGAGCGAGTATCAAAGCAAACAAACATAATTTGGTGGCAGATGACCATTGATTTGATTGACATTATTTATAGGTTGATAAAGTTTTAGAAACTTTACATGGGCGGCAAAGCGCAGTGGTTCTGGCCCGAACAGTAATTATAAAAACAAGTAAAGTTTGCATATTTCGAAGGGCGTTACTCATGATAAATTTGGTGTTTATAAAAATATGATCAAACAAGACAAGTTACAAGCTCAAAAGGGCGATTAACTGAAACTTCGGTTCGATCATTGGTAAACCATTCAATCACTTTAAAATCAAGGATCTAAACTAGGGTTGTCAATATTACATAATGATAATTTTATTGCTATATAGGCGGATCATATCTAACTACCTGTCAGACAGAGTGCTAGTGTATGATACCGAGGAAGGCCCAAGGCGCTACAGCGTGACGGCAGGCGTCCCACAGGGGTCGGTTCTTGGACCACTTCTGTGGACAACTACCCCAAGGCTGCAAGCTGATAGGGTTTGCGGATGACCTAGCGCTCGTAGTTGTAGCAAAGGAAATTGGACAGTTGGAGTCAGTTGCAAATGCGGCGATAAGACGAGTGGGCAGTTGGATAAAGGAAGCGCATCTAGAACTAGCTGGTCAAAAAACGAAGGCGGTGCTTATCACAACCAGTAAGAAGATAGAGTTCACGAACATACTGGTGGACAATGTACTTGTGAAATCGAAGGAGTACATAAAATACTTGGGTGTGATGCTGGACAACAGGATGAGCATTCGACCCCATGTCGAGTATGCTAGCCAAAAAGCTTCCAAAATACAGAGAGCCCTTTCGTGGATGCTACCCAACGTAGGAGGGCCCAGAGCTGGAAGGCGACAACTACTGCCTAGAGTAGTTACTTCGGTGCTGCTCTATGCCGCACTAATATGGGCGTCTGCGGTGGCGAGTAGCAAGAGCCTTCAAAAGAAGCTTGCAACGCCTTACAGACTAAGCGCACTTCGAGTGATATACGGATTCCGGACGGTCTCGGATGAGGCAGCCTTAGTTCTGGCTAGCATGGTGCCTGTGGATATACTGGCACTCGAAATGATCTACGAAGGGCGAGCAGTGATGGAAAGTCCGGTGACGACCGACGCCATTCGAAAGTCGGAAAGAGTTGCGTCTATGGCTACATGGCAGGCGCGGTGGAACATGGCCACAAACTCAAGATGGACTCACAGACTAATCGAGTTTTAAATAGGGAAATATCAAACTAATATTTCCATCCACATACCAAAATTCCCGAAGCCAGGAAAATGGCAAACTTCCCAGGACCAAGCAGACACATCTAATTTGAAGATCTTAGCTTAAATAACTTCTGAACCTGTAAAATATCCAAATACATTTTGCCAACCTATATACCAAATTTCAAGCACGTAGCTTAAATAACTTCTGTGATATAGCTCTGAACAACTTTTGAACTGGTTCGAAACCGGTTCTGAACCAATTATATATTCAACTCCATATTTTCAACCTATAGATCAAATTTCAAGTTTGTTGCTTAAATAATTTTAAGGATATGGCTCTGAGCCGGTTCACCGACATGACCCATATCCTATGACTCTTTCCTGATCGACATGAACATACTGTGAACATTTCGTAAGATAGTTTGAGCGGCTGAGCTGCTTTAAAAGTTGAGCTCACGCCCCTTAGTTTAGTCGAATTCCTCAGTTGGGAATTATCGTGTTGTTTTTGCTTTTAATTAAGCCTTTTAACAAATATATCGCTGTTGCCTATCCACCACAGATCCGGTGCTGTATGTGTCTGTAATTTTGGTAATTTGGTACACACAAGCAATGATAGTTGGTACATACGCTTTGATCGAGAAATATTTTTTTAGAGTTTATTGCTTAACGAGAGGACATTCTGCATAAACTCTGCAAGCAAAAACCAGAGTCTAAATGTGTTTCAAATGAACTTGTAGTACAGTAGATCTCCAATTAGTACGAAAGATTAAGACTTCCTAACTATATTATAAACTTATTATCCCCGAATTGCTTTTTTCTCGACTTATCAATAAATTTGAACACCAACCTAATCGTACCCTGCAGTTCTACCCTTCAGTACTGAGTTTATCAGAGCTTAATTCATTTCATGACTGATTTCAGTGGGTGTTGCGTGCAGAAATGCATGTAAAAGCAGTTATGATAGCGGTACCAGTCCTTCTAAGGCTGATTCAGTACTGAGCGGTAGCTCTGCCTAACCGTATTAAAACTAATTCAAACTAAATTCAATTCGCCATATAAATTTGAATTCAATTTCTGGTCTCTCAACATCAACTTTCTCTAATTTAATTTCTGATCTCGTTTCCAACTTTTTCTGCTCTGCTGATAAAAAAAAAAAATACCCCCAAAAACTCAGCCAGTAAAAATTCTCATTTTGCGTAATAAAATCAACAGCCTAAACAAAAACATTAACCAGAACATTTCCGTCTGGAGTAAACAATGAGGGTGAAAGTATTTTTTGGCAGGCAAATTAAAACAAATCAAAATCATATGAGCATTTTCAAGTGTTTGCCACCGCGCCAGGAAGCAGGGCAAACATAAACAAGCAATTTAACAGGCACTCCTTGAGCAGGCGACTGGCGGCTGGCAAACTGGCAAACAAACGAAGCGTTCAAGCGAAAAAAGCCAGCACAAAAAAAGAAGAGAGGAAAAAAAAGAAAGCAGCACAAGTAAAAGCGTTTTATGTACCATTGTGTGTGTGTGTGTGTGAAACGCCAACACCACCGCAGATTTCTCGCACACAAACGCCCGACCGCACAGATGTGGCACTGCCTTAAAGTATGCCGCAAGTTTTTCTCACTCGTTTTTTGTTAATGAAATTTTAATCAGGCTGCTGCTGCTGCAGCTGAAAGAGTTTGCCGACCAAGTTTGGTGCGGTTCCTTTTAACTTGGTTTCCTTTTCGGTTTTTCTTTTTTTTTGTTTTTGGCTAATTCTGTTTTCAAATCAAATAGCCCTCAGCTTCATTAACCCCATGCTGCGTATACGTAATAATTTATTTAAAATGCAATTCGTTTATGCCGCGCATTAATCATTCCCGATAAGCTGGGGAAGAGTCACGTTCGGAGGCCGGCTGCATTTATTAACAATTTACGTCATAAATAAAATTGAAAAACATTCATAAGAGACGTAAGACGTGAGGGCACGAGCTGATGGCAATTTCATAAATTACCAAGCCTGAAAGGATGAGCATAATGATGACTGTGGTGGCTGGCTGGTGCTTGGTGGGTGTGGAGCTCCATAAATCGTTTGGGCCTAAAATTAGGCAACAAATTTTGCATGCAAAACTGTATGCGGCACGCAAGTAAAGGTAAATCACTAACAACACCGCGGCGCAGTAAATGACAACATTAGAGAAGCACATGACACCAAGAACCGTGTCCTTCAAGTGGTGAAAAGGAACTGAAAATGTTTGCAGAAAATGCCCCTTAGAGCTACAAATACGTATAGTCAAACTTATTTGAATAACGAAACATTTTTATAGGAATAAAGCAGTTCAAGAAGCAAACCAAACTCGATTATTAAAATCAGCCCAAATAATGACCAAATTTATTGGAAAAAGACAAGAAGCTGTGGATTTCCTTTTGAAAAATGGTTAAGGTATGATTGTATTTTTGTTATTTTTTGTGTTAGTACCTTATACCACTTACTGAACTTATCCATTTCACGTATTCAGTAACTCTAACAAACCCAGTTGGCTGGTTTAGTTCACATGATGGGACGAATGATTCGATGGTCCGAATGATGATACTCCCACCAGCTTGGGCTTGTTTTCCGAATACAGCACCAGCGGGCCACCAGAGTCTCCTACACAAGTTGACCTTCGTTTTGAAGTGGAAGTACGCAGTGAAAACCCCAGCCAGCGGCCGTGGCCCACTGACCCTCAAAACTCTGTCCCTACCCGCTGAAGCTCCATTTACACGACCTGATCGTTCAGCTGAGCTTTCGCCTGAGTGGCTGTCAGCTCGTGTAAACAGGCGTCTGAGTCGGCACCTGATTTACTCAGGTGAGTGTTCTAATTGACCTGACCACTGTGCGAGCGTTGCCACTTCCTGGCTTTCGATATAAAATTGTTATTGATTTTTGGCTATCGGTTTGGTTTATTATTTAAAAATGATGTAACGCCCCTTTCTGTCTTGTACGAGTCTGAAGCTGCGCTGTATGATTCCTCCAATCCCACCTTGGAGGCGCAGCAGATCGTACGGATTGCCACTTTGGAAAAGTTTGCTACCCAACTTAAGAGCAAATCAGTTGTGGATATAAAAACCAAAATAGGCAATCTGCGCGGCCAATTCACATATGAAGTAGATAATTTTCATGAACCAATGGTTCTGTAACTGACTCAACTGAGCTACTCAGGCATGTGTAAACGCTGAACTGAGTTGCTCACCTGAGTTGCTTAGCTGACGAAAACTCAGCTGATCGGATTAGGTCGTCTTAATGGAGCTTGAGGCTGGGCAAAATGACAATGACTTTTATAAGTTCATTTAAGTTCACCCATGAAGTACGAATCAAGGCCATATCATTCGTATTACGCCCTGTAAGACGATTGTATTGTTAATTTGGATGTAGTTTGATAATTTGGGGAAGAACCTCAAGCGCCAGTTCAGCCCTCTCTCGTTGGGTAGAGCCATAGTAAATGACCATCTTCCTCATGTCAAAAGTGCAATGTGCAGCAGTCAACACCCAATCTGCGGCTATAATACTACCGCCACACCATGCAATTTTGTTATTTGGAAGAATAATTTTTATCTTTACCGCATAGGGAAATTATCCTTCCTTAGCCTCACTGTCATTGGTAATGCGTTGCAAGGTCTTCGACTGGGCTCCAACGATCAACGATCAACATGATTGTGACAAACAACTGCAAATCAAGAACCGCTGGCTTATATAGCAGTGCCGACTTGTAGGAGGAAAAGTTTTATCGGGGCAAGTGTCAGCTATAACTTAACCAAATTTATGGGTTTTAATTAAATATTATCGATAAACCTCAATGCAGCTAAGTCTTTTCGTCCAAACATCCAAACAATCCCTGTTTTTTGTCTCAAACCTAATACTTCTTCTTAAACTGCATCCATTTGTCAACCAACTTCCTGTTAAAATTCCTTAATAGTTTGCCAATTTCTTGTTGTTCTGTTGTTAGCAGATGCAGGTTGCTGCAACCAAATATAAGCACTTCACAAATCATATACCAATCATATAACAAAAACTAACAGAATTACACCGAAAACAGCCGGATTAAAAAAACTTGCACTCCACGAAAGTCTTAAAACAGTTGTTGAATAGAGATAAAAATGACTGCAAGTTGCTACCACGATTTACCATTACAACAGATACGCACATGTCACGGAACAATTTATTTCGCAAATACATACTTTCAACTTTATTAAAACCAAATATTTCAGCTGGAAAATAATCTTTGGCAATTTGCAAGCCAAATCTGTGCGCATTAGAAAAAGAGGGAAAATAGTTTGCTGCAGCTGATGCAACATATGTTATGTTTAATAGCTCACAGTTGAGCGAATAAAAACCACAAAAATAAATGAAAAGTATCGATAGGCTTAAAAAGTCTATTGGTAATCGATTTTAAATCAAAAATTGGCAGGTTTTAACTTTTTAAAATTTGCATTTTCTTCCGCTTAACCGGCTATTTCGGCCAGTCGCTATGGGACAAAACTTCTTATACTTCCAGGCAGATCAAGTTTTACTTCCAATTTAGCGCCCCCCCCAATTTGAAAAACGTCATATCTCCCAAAGTTTTATAGATAGAAGGTTCGTTCCTTCTGGACATATTTAGTAATCAGAACTATTTATTGATCCGCTGAAGGAATGGTAAAGTTTGGATAAACGCAAGTCGAGTTATAAGGAAAACAAACAACTATGGGCTATAAGAGGCGAGTTGGAAGGTTAGACCTTGAGTGTAAAGTTGTAATGTAGGAGCTTTTGGGTATGTCCATACTAAGTGATAAGTAATGTGCTTTTGATAATGGCCCTGCTAATGATAAGTAGAGAAGCTTTGGTTTGAGTCCGTGCAAGTAAGTAAAGTATTTTTTATTTATATGAATGAATCGGTACAGTGGGACATGGCAATGGAACTAATACAGGGCAGCACCGGTGGGTAGCACTTCACAGGTTCAGAGTATACTATAGTCGGACTTGACCGACTTTCTTTCTTGTTTTTAAACATTTTCATTAAAGAGACCAACAAATAGTCTTCATTTTCTAGTTAATAATGAAATGACGTGGAAAGTGCCAGTTTGTTGCTTAGCATGTGTCGGCAGTGCGAGCAGAGAAGTTGCACAAAAAAAAAGAGCTCTTAAAAGCTTCTCAGAGAATCGAGGGCTTTAAGCTCTTTGGTTGCAGTTCGATTAGTTCTAATAGAACAATACATATATGAGTCAGACCATACAAATATTTTTAAGTTTAAATTGTGCTGCATTGAGTTTTGCCAATAACATTTAATTAAAACCCATAAAGTTGGTAAAGTTATGAGGAAACATTTTTTAAATGGCTGTCATTTGCCCAGATAAAACTTTTCCTCCTACAAGTTGGTACCACTATATAAGCTAGGCAGACTTTAATTGCAAAGGCACTTTTAGTAGTCTGTCAAAATGGAATCAAGCTTCGTTTGTTGCCTACTTGGCCTTCTGATCGTTGGTGGCCAGTCGAAGAACTTGCAGCGCATTACCAATGGCAATAATGCTACCGAAGAACAATTTCCCTATTTGGTAGGGTTAATAAACCATCGTACGGATGGCACTTCAAATTCCTGTGGTGGTAGTATTATAGCCAAAAATTGGGTTTTGACTGCCGCACATTGCACATTGCACACCCAGAAGATGGTCATCTACTATGGCACCACGCAACCAAACCAGAGCGAATTGGTGCTCGAAGTTAAGCCCCGAAATATCAAACGGCATCCGCTGTATCACAAACATTTTCTTAGTGGCCGTGATGTGAATGACTTGGCTTTGATTCGTACTTCTGAGGTGGAATTCAATGAACGTATACAACTCATTGCCTTGCCAAGAATCTTCGAGTCTAGTCTAAGTTATGAGGGTCAGTGGGCCACGGCCGCTGGCTGGGGACATATAAAGACAGGCGGACCCTTTGCTGATCATTTGCAGTGGGTGGACCTTCAGATCATTTCGAGAGAGCATTGCGCTAAAACTTATGGATTTTTGGATCGTGGTGTTATGTGTACTTCCACTTCAGATCGACAGTCAACTTGTAAGGGAGACTCTGGTGGCCCGCTGGTGCTGAAGTCGGAAAACAAGCTTGTGGGTGTGACATCATTCGTACACGAAGATTCATGTGAACTAAACAAGCCAGTTGGGTTTGTTAAAGTTTCTGAATACTTGATTTGGATACGTATAGTAGCAGGCGTAAGCTATTAAGAAAAAATTAAAAAAAAAATTCTAGTTTTTTCCAATAAAGTTTTGCAGTTTAATGGGCTGTCTTGTGTTTTGTTTGTTTCTATATCAGCTTTAGGAAACTCGCGATACTATTATCAGACTATTCTTAGGTAAAGGTCTAAGTCATTCGAAGAACCAACCAATAGCACACCAGTTTTGTAAATTCCCGTTGTCAACTTCATACAGGACAACGCACTTTGTATGGCTGATAGTCCACATTTCAGCTGTTTATGTAAACAAAATTTCCTATATAATTCAATAATAGTATAAATTGGCATTACACAGTGCAACAATTTGCAACTTTAAATTTTTTGATCACATTCTGATTCGGTAAATCTGAAAGGTACTGATGTAAAAGGAAAAACCCTAGCTGGATTTTGTCAGATTAGTCAGCATTTCTTTTTTAAGGGCATTTGAAATTTTGCGCTAAAGTTCGCCTTTCTGACAAAGAGGCCCTTTTTGTATCGCTCTAAAATCATTCAGAATTTGGTTAGTATGTTTTTCAGCAAAGTTGTAGATCTTGACCTAGTCTACAAAATTGCCCTTAATAATTTTCTAAAAAAAATCCGTCTTCATGACCAAAAAATATATAAAACCTAAAAATTCATTTCCTCTTTAGGTGCATTCATTCCAAGTTTATAATTCAGACATCCGTAGCACTTTTGTTCATCGTATTCATATGGATCAGTCTATATAACTGGGGTTCCATACGGCAGGCTTCCTTTTTATACCCTGTTCCCATTGAAAGGAATGCCCAAGGCTCTTTTAGGATTCTCTCCTTGAATGAAGTGAACTGCGTTGCCTTTCAGCGTTGCGCAGCTTTTGGAGAATTACTGTGGCCATGTGGCTTACCGCTGACCAATTTCGTTCCGACTCAAGCATGATGTTCACCAGGTTACAAACGGCTGGTGTCCTCCCCACCCTAATGCTGAGTTCATTACGTTCGTTCATGTACTGCGGACAGACAAAAAAGCAATGCTCTGCGTCTTCTATGGCCCCAGTGCCCACACAGTGAGTACAGAAAGGGCTGTCTTCGTGTTTAAATCTATGAAAATAGGATCTAAAGCACCCATGTCCTGTAAAGAGTTGCGTCAGGTCGTAGTCGATATGACAATGTCTTCTGTCCAGCCATACCCTTAAGTCTGGTATCAGGCTAAAGGTCCATCGTCCGTTGGTTGGCTCTATCCATCGCTGCTGCCAATGTTGCACGGTTGCTCTGCGCGCTTCAATGCGGGACCGACACCGATTGTCTCCTGATCTCTGCAGATTCACGAGCCGCGAGATCCAGTGGGATGATGCCAGCTATCACCAATGCTGCATCATGGGAGACTGTTCGGAATGAGCAACTCACGCGCAGCGCACATAAGCGTCGTACCGAGTTGGCAGAGCGCGTGTAGGTGCCGTGTCGGATTGCTTCTGCCCATATTGGTGCTGCATATAGGAGCGTAGAGCTTACTACATTAGCGAAGAGTAGTCGCCTCGGCTGCTGTGGTCCTCGGGTGTTGGCCATTATTCGCCCCAGCGATGCTGCTGTTGTGCTGTCCTTTTTGCTCGCGTCCAAGAGGTGCTGCTTAAAGCTCAGCCTATGGTCGATCGTTACCCCAAGATACCTCAGGTGTTGCCGCGATGTTATTGCAGAGCTGCCTATAAGGATGGTGGCAGTCTCTATTTTTTTCCTTCTGCTTATTAACACCACTTCAGTTTTTTGAGCTGCCAGTGTCAAGCCTGCACTGCTGAGCCATTTGCTGATTGTGGCTATCGCTCTGTTGCAGGTTTCCTCGGTGTTTGTGAGGTGATTGCCGACGACAATTAGGGCTATGTCATCCGCAAAGCCTATAACTGTTGCGCCTTCCGGGAGGTCAAGCTGCAGTATACCATTGTACATTAGGTTCCACAGCAATGGTCCTAAGACAGAACCTTGTGGTACTCCTCCAGTCACTGTATAGCGCAGGGGGCCGTGGTCTGTCTCATATGTCAGCACTCTGTCTCGGAAATAGTCCTGCACTATTATTTGTAGGTACGCTGGAACTTCAGCGTTGTTCAGTGCGCTCATAATGCAACTCCATCTGGCCATGTTGAACGCGTTCTTAATGTCCAACGTTGCCACCAGACAGTATTTCTTGGCACCTCCTAGCCATCGCAGCCCTTGTGTATGTGTGAGTGTGTGTATATGTGTATGAAAACACAAGAAGTCAAGGGAACAGGGTATTTTGTAGTCGGGGCACTCGACTACAGCTCCCTTACTTGTTTCTTATTTAACCAGTTCAGAGCAGCGCAATAGCAACGTCTACAAACTGCTTCTGGCGTCCACGGAAAATCGAACAAATCTGGCGGGTCAGAGTAATACAAAAATAAGCTTTTTTGAATTCCCCAGTGAAAATTTGTGACTGTCTTTTTATGTTCTTTGCGTTTGGGCACTTAAAAGCCACAAACATGGCAAAACAAAATAAGCTCCCACTTTTCCATTTGTTTTTTTTACGAATGACGAATAGGTATTTAAGATATTTACTGTTGCAAATGCCCATATACGGTCCTATTAATATTTGTCGTTTTCATATGGGCAAGAAGCAAAAACCACATTGATGTCAATGAAACGGAAACAGACGACCAGCACTGATCTAGCTGTAAAATTCCTACTCCACTTTGTTTTGAAAAATTAGAGAAGAAAAGAGTAATAAGAAAAACAAAAGGGGCAAGGCCAATTAAGGTATTTTTAAAAATATTTCTATTTTTTTTATTCCACAGTTTTCTAAAATATAAGAAAAACATATTTTTTAGTGTAGTTGAACACAAATGAGTCAGTCCGAAAAAATATTTTTAAGTTTAATATTATGCTGCATAGTGACTTGTGAATAATATTTAATTATAAGCCATAAAGTTGGTAAAGTTATGAGGAGACATTTCTCATATGGCTGTCATTTAACTGATAAAATTCCTCCACTAATAAGTTGGCACTACTATATAAGCTAGGGGGTCTTGAGTTGCAGAGGTACTTTTAGTAGTTTGTCAC
The DNA here is from genome assembly GCA_018904265.1 of Lordiphosa collinella. Lineage (NCBI taxonomy): Eukaryota > Metazoa > Arthropoda > Insecta > Diptera > Drosophilidae > Lordiphosa > Lordiphosa collinella. The sequence goes on from JAEIFV010000219.1 coordinate 395,240, forward strand.
AATCATGTCAATCTTCGTTTGTTGCCTACTTGGCTTATTGATCGTTGGAGCCCATTCGAAGACCTTGCAGCGCATTACCAATGGCAGTAAGGCTAACGAAGGACAATTTCCCTATGTGGTAGGGTTAAAAAATATTCATTGGAATGGCGATGAGCAATTGTGTGGCGGTAGTATTATAGCCGCAGATTGGGTGTTGACTGCTGCACATTGCACTTTGCACACGAGGAGGATGATCATTTACTATGGCTCCACCCATCGATATCAGGGTGAAATAGTTCTCGAGGTTAATTCCCGAAATATCAAACGACATCCAAATTACCGACAAAATCCATTTAATGGCATTCATACGCACGATTTGGCTCTGATTCGTACTTCAGGAGTGGTCTTAAATGAACGCATAAAAGTCATAGCTTTGCCTAGCCTCAGTGAACAAAGTCAAAATTTTGAGGGTCAGTGGGCCACGGCCGCTGGCTGGGGACATATAAAAACAGGCGGACCCTTTGCCGATCATTTGCAGTGGGTGGACCTTCAGATTATTAATCATACGCAATGCGAGCAAACTTATGGAAAATTGGATGGTGGTATAATGTGTACTTCTACTTCAAATCGACAGTCGACTTGTGTTGGAGACTCTGGTGGGCCGCTGGTGCTGAAGTCAGAAAACAAGCTGGTGGGAGTGACATCATTTGGACCCAAAGAATCATGTGAACTAAACCACCCAGTTGGGTTTGTTAGAGTTACTGAATACTTGAAATGGATACGTTTAGAAACCGGCGTGAGCTATTAAGACGGAAATTAAAACCAAAATGCAATTATAGCTTAACTTCCATTATTTCATAAAAAAGCAAACCATTATTTCCAGTTATTTTCCAATAAAGTTGTGCAATTTAAATGCTTTAATTTGTTTTGCTTGATTCTAGAATTGCTCTTTATGGTACTATTTATAACTGTGAACCAATTTTTAACAATGTTTTTTGATACCAACAAGACCCACCAAATTTGAAAGGTACTTATGGTAGTGGAAAACCCCAGGCTGGGTTTGGTCTGATTGGCTAAGGTTTTTGATTAATGGACTCCTGAAGCTTTCATAGGAAATGGATTTTTTGAAAAAAATTTTCTCGATTTATATCTCATAAACGACTTGAAAATTTTACTTTTACAATATTTCTGCCAATTTGACAGCTGCTTAACCAAGGCTACAAGTCACTTCTTTTAATCCTTCAGCTCAAAAAAAACAACTGATTAGCAGTGTACCCTCACAAATTAGAAAATGCCAAACTAAAAACTGCGAACTTAATTTTTTAGTTATTATTGTTTGAATTGCACGTTGACGCAATATGTAATGGCGTAACCTGAATAACTTTAGTCCAAAGCTTAAGCATAAACAAGCTGCATTGATTGTCTGTTTTTGCATTAATTGCCTTTTGCAGTTCCCAACTGCTTAAGGTTGTGATTGCATGGAGAGACAGCCAGCAGTCACTAGCTAAGCCTACTGATGAAAGAATCGGGATATTCTTGAAACAGTACTGTCTAGGCAACCTGCTATTTTTGGGTGTTTCAATACATAAGTTGTTTACAGCTGTGAACAAATAAACAATCTTTGTTTTGTGTTCGAAATTGCGGTAAATTTTGAATATCGAAACAAATGCCATTTGGTAAGCCGGTCACTTGAACAGATCCAAATGGACATACTAAGGAGAAGTGCAACGGGTTCATAAGCAGTATAAGCAGAAAGTAAATGTCAAAAAAATTTACGTTCCTAGTCCCCATGCCTCCCACATTCCGATGCAAATTTACCACCAAAAGCACCGAGTCCGGAGACAGTAATGCTATTTACAGAGCAGACTAATCCCAACGATCCAATGTTTGAACCAGACAAAGAAGACGATGGATCAGAGCTCGTAACACTACCTGAAATGGATTACGTTGTCGCCAAGCAGGGATTGACTCAACGCAAGTCTGAATATATATCTAAATTCTTGAAATGCAAATAACTAACGAGTCTTTACGAGTTTTACTTAAACTTTCATAAGTATCTACTATCTAGGTCAAAACTATATACAAGAATAATCTAATGAAATGATAATGTTCATACAAATCTCGCAATTCACACCGAACGCTAGCCGAAGTAATGCTTCAGTGAGGGTTAGAGAGAGACAGAAAGCCCCTCTTCTTGAGGAACGCTGTTATAAAGACACACACGAGCCCAACACACAACCACATATACATACGCAATAAACACTACGGAAGTATGCTCTCGGCAAAAGTGTCAGTGTAAGACAGGAGAGAAACAGGAAGGAAAAAGGGGTCTTTGCTCTGAGCGTAACAGAATTGAACAAAAACAGAACTGAAACTGTCTTTCGATCCCTGTTTTCATTCCGACACTTTGAAAGTGTTGAGAGTTTTTTCTAACTCTGGCTACAAGTCATTCGAAGAACCAATCAATATCACATAAGAAACAACATCGATTGACACATTTTGAACGAGTTCAAAAGTAGAAAACAGTTTAAAGTGTATTGATACTAGATCAGAATATACAGTACTTCTTAGTTCTTACTTCTCAAGTCTTAGTTTTAATGTTTCAGGCGTTCAGTCTATCCTTTAGTTCAATTGATTTTGTAATCTACCTAACCATAGCCTACATCAGGGACAGGCATATTCCTACCTCGTGTGCAAATCTGAAAGCAGCGCTGCTTCCACACACACAGTATAAGCTGTACAAGCGCAGCGCCGCGACGCAGTCGTTGCTATGGAAATTGAGAGCAATTTTTGCGCTGCTCTCACACACACCAATGCAAAAATGTGAATGTATTGTTTGCCGGCCTCTGGCCTACACGCACACAAATGACTTTCTCCATCTTGCTTGCCTTAATCTGATATATAATATTAAAAAATTATTCCACCAATTTTCGCAAAACTCCAACACACTGTGTAACCCCAAGCGGTAGTCGGGGGCAGTCAAAACACTTTTACTTACAAGCGCATTTCGCCTCTGCCCTTTTTTTTTTTGGTTGGTTTGTCAGTTATTTAACATATTTCTGTTGCGGCTGCTATGTACGCCTTTGCCGGTTTGCTTCTTCGAATGAATAATGTTTGCTTCGCACGGCAAATAATTATTTTTGCTTACTGGCAAACAAAACTGCCAACTGGCATGCCATTTTTAGGCCATTTTGCCATGCCCACCCCGACCCCTAAATGTCCCATTCCCATCGACTTCATTATGTGAATTTTGAAATTGTTTTCTTTTTCGTTGCTGCAGGGCACAAACAGGGGGAGTCAAACAGAAAAAAAATGCCAACACGCCCCAAAAAAAAAAGGTGTTGAGTTGAGCAGAAATTACAAAAACAGAAAAAAATAACAAAACAATTTTTAGCTTTTGTTTTAAATGATTTGAATAAAAGCAAAAGAAAAACATAAAAGCAGAGAACAAGAATTTTAATTAAGGTCGTTGTTGTTTCTTGTTGATGTTTATGATTCTTGTTTTTCGGGACAGGAATAACAATTTCATTGTGCAGAAAAAATAGAATGCAGCTTTAAAACACAAGTTTCCCTTTAAGCAAAACTATTTGATATGCAACGACCAAAACTGTCGTCATCTACCTTTCTCAGGATGCTGCCCCAAAGCAATAAATGTTCAAATCAATTGAAACGTTTTACCCAGGCCTCACACCTAAATTCTGGCAAACGAAAGGACAACGAAACCAAACCCACATAAATCGAGGGTGGGACAGCTTAAGGCAGCGATTTGCTAAGCCCAAGAAACAAAATCGATAAGAAGGGAGACGGAAGCAAGAAAAAAATAATGTCAACTTGTTTTGAATGTCGAGCAAACTGCAATTGGAAGAGACGCTGCTGTCCATGTCTATGTCCCAGTTCAGGCTCGAGGAATCGACGGCCAAAAAAGCAATAAAACGCAATTCGGTCATAAAAATAGTCGAACGTCGCTGTGTCCAACTACCCCGAGGGGGCGCAGCACCATCCTGGTCCTAGTCATCGACTACGACGACGGTCTGCCATGGCAAATTACGAATTTTGCATATTGCCAGTGGCCAGTCGGTATTTCCCTTTTCTTGGTTTTCTCTCTGCTCGCCCCTTTGGCCCATTAGTCATTTTGGGAGCCGGGCCGCTTTGGCGTGTCGCCACTTTGCAGGATGAATGACCCCTGGCATGCTAGTTGAGGTCTGCTTCCTATATCCTACGGCAGCGGAAATTGCGCACACGTCGTCGGGCAGCAATTTTGAAATAACCGCTTCGAGTCTTTCAGTGAAAACTAGTATGTTGAGGTTTAGGAATCAAACCGCTGCAGCTGCTGCTGCTGCACCCATTTAAAAGATAAAGCTCAGCAAAGGGTTAGTAAGTGCTCTCTGCCGTTTTATTTATGAACTACGAAATTGAGTTGATCGGGTTCTAAATAGGTTTGACTATTTATACTCTGTATCAGAGGTACACAGAGTATATAAAGTTTGAGCAAAAGTATGTAACAGGCAGAAGGCAACATCTCCGACGCTATAAAGTATATATTCTGAGTCAGCATCAACAGCCGGGTCGATCTAGCCATGTCCGTCTGTCCGTATGAACAAACAGATCTCAGAGATGGTAAGAGATAGAGGTTTGACATGTATGGGACATCTGCTTCTTATACTTGCAGAAAATTGAGTTTTATGAAGTCCCTGCTCGGGCGCCATCTGTAAGGTAGTATCTAAGTCTGAGGTATAAGGCCAGACTGGCCAAGGCCACTTACAGCAAAATTTATGTGATGGGACTAACAAGGACTAAAAGGGATCGTGCTCAATTCAGGTGGGGGTCTAAGTCACTTTGAGAATTTGCGTGTAGGTAGGAGGGCAGGGTATCTGTGAGTTTGTGAGTTTATCATTTACAGCCGGAATAATGGGCCGACGAGGCAAGAAAGTACCTGGCAGCGAAAACGGTGTGGATAAAAGAACGCTTTAGGCAGTTTGGAATGGCTTTAAGAGCTTGTACATTCAAATCCCAAAACTTATCGAGCTAAGGAACATATGACGAAGTCATTATTATTTGCATGCAACAAGCCAACAAACCTTTGTAAAGTACTTTTTAGATGTTTTTCCAATAAACATATGACTACGACTGTATGCCAGGTGTTGACAACAGTTTCACACAGCCACTAAAGCTGACCGAAATTAAAATAATTTTTCCTACTGTAATTTACCAACAAAAGTGTATGTTCAGGAAGTATACCAATGCTTTGGCGGGCGTATAAATAGTCTTGATTTCTAAATATGTGTAGGAACTACAAACCGTCTATCTCTAAAACTGTGTGAGACATGAAGTTGTTTCCAATTTACGGGGCCGGGAAGGGGCGCTGCAAAAATTGAAAAGTAACTTGATCTGCCTGCAGATCAACATGTTAAACCCTTATCTCTTACCATCTCTGAGATGAGAGATGTCGGCTGTTGATGCTGATCAAGAATATATAGGTCGGAGATGCTTTCTTTTGGTTGTTGCATACCTTTGCAGATTTTTAATATACCCTGTGTACCTCTGGTACATAGTGTAAAAATCGTTTTTTTGGATGAAAACTCTAGCAAAGCTCTGACTTTCTAACCTGATGATGGTTTTCTATAGGGTCATGGATTTGCTAGTTTATCTCCACCCTAATGTATATCGTTATTTAAATATGTGAAAGGAAGCTACACTAATGTACCGTCGGTGTAGCTCTGTTGCTCCCGAACTACAGAAAAATTCTGATCTAGTTTAATCAAACATTGAACTGCTTTCTACCTTTAAATTGGTGTTGTCCCATGCGAAGTTAGAAAAATGGTATGGTATTGGTTAGTTCTTCGAATGACTTGTACAATTTCTTAAGTATAATACCCTTGTTCCAATGGCACCTTCTGTAGGTCAGTCACTGGATGAGCTAAATGACCTCATTCTCTCTGTGTATTTCACCATAAGAGATAAATGTCCATTCGGCAGGTCATTCGCTGTGGTTGATCAAATCACTGTTACTACATTTGACATTCGCACGCGCACTTCTAGTACAAGTGTCATCAATAGAACAGCTGATTGTGAGTGGGAAAGCTAAGCGGCAAAACTTGAATTCCTTTTCAAACAATAATTCTACTTAATAATATTTGTTTATCATATGAAAAAAACCCAAAACATGCCATTACATGGAGGATTTTACCGACCATTGAAGTCGACACGCCGATCAACCTGTCAATTGTCCGATATTCGGCTGCGGAGCCAAGCAAAGGCAATTGGAATTCGCTTATCTTATGGAATAGCCATCCGGAAGTTCGTGTCCTGCTTTGCTATTCCTTGTAAACAATTTTTAAGCACGTTAAAGTTGTCCCGCTCGACGCGGAAGCTTTCCCCAAAAAAAGGCGTCTGAGTTTTCAGGCACATCTCGTTCCCAAAACACGCCATATCGCTTCTACAATGTATGCAAGATTTAAATTGAAACAAATTCAACTAATAAGAATAATTTTAACTTACAAATTGTGTGATCTTCGCTTTCTATTCTTCCGTTGGTACTCAATAATCAACGCATCGAAATGGTCCTAGCACTCTTGCAGTTGACATATGTACTCTTGATTTTTCGCGCAAATCAACAGGAACGCAGGTAAATCCATTTCGGTGAAATATTAAAGGCCAATTAAACTTTGAATTTGTAATTGCAAATCAAAGCAATACAAAAAGCAGATATTTGTTTACTTGAATTTAACTTTAACCATTCGCGTGTAACCGTGATAAACATTCGTCAGTGGAATAAGAAATAATCACTTTTTAAGAATGGACTCCAGAATTTGCCAGTGGAACAAAGGTATAAGTCGATAACAAAAACCCACTTGTAAATAGTAGGATAGAGACGATACATTCAAAGACTCATGGTCACCCTAACGTCTATTCCATTTAACATTAACATAGTCATAACATTATTGTACATAGTCATCTCTTTCTCGCATACACCTAGATATAAGTCTACTCTGTAAAAGAACTGTAACGTGTATGCTCAAAGAGACGCGACTAGATCATTCTATCGTAAACCGTTTTAGAGAGTGGAAGTATAAATTAAATAAAAAACATTAAAAGAGACTAAACTAAAAAGATAACCTGACTCGTCTTTCCTCTGAAAACATATCATGATAGAACATGATAAATAAAAGACAAGTCAGCTACGTTAGAAAAATTAAAAATTGTGGGTCTCTTTTTGAAAAATAAAATATGTGAAAAGTATGATTGCATTTTGAATGTTTTATTTCTGTTTTAATAGCTCACGCCACTTACTGCACGTATCCAATTAAGGTATTCAGTAACTCCAACAAACCCATTAGAATCGTTTAGTTCACAGTCATGGTTCAATATAAATGCAGTCACTCCCACCTGCTTGTTTTCCGACTTCAGCACCAGTGGGCCACCAGAGTCTTCAAAACAAACCGACTGTCGATTTGTATTGGAAGTATACATAATACCACAATGAGTACATCCACAATTATTTTCACATTGCGTTTTAGTATGATTGATCTGAAGGTCTATCCACTGCAAATTTTCGGCTACGGGACCGCCTGTCCTTATATCTCCCCAGCCAGCAACCCTGGCCCACTGACCATCAAAACTCTGACTAGACTCGCTGAGGCTAGGCAATTCAATGAGTTGTATATGTTTAGTGAAGTTCACTTCAGAAGTACGAAGCAAAGCCAAATCCTGGTATGGATGTCGTATGATATTTCGGGGTTGAACCTCGAGCACCAATTCACCTCGTCCTCGTTGAGTGGAGCCATAATAAACGATCATCTTCGCTGTTCTCGAAGTACAATGTGCTGCAGTCAACACCCAATCCCTGGCTATAATACTACCGCCACACCTTTCCTCGTTGCCATCCCAAAGAATATTTTTTAGTCCTACCACATAAGGAAATTGTCCTTCTGTAGCATTATTGCCATTGGTAATGCGCTGCAAGGTCTTCGACTGTCCTCCAACGATCAGTAAGGCAAGTAGGCAACAAATGAAGATTGGCTCCATATTGACAGACTACTAGAACTACCACTGCAACTAAAGACTCCCTTGCTTATATAGTAATGCCAACTTGTAAGAGGAGAAGTTTTATCGGACATTGAAAAATGTCCCGCCTATAACTTAACCAACTTTATGGGTTTTAATTAAATATAATTGGCAAACCTCAATGCACCACAATCTACAATATATGTTAAAAATATTTGTATGAACTGACTTATTTGTGTGCAGTTTTATCATTGCACATTTAATTGATTTTCGCAACTGAATGCATCAAAGATTCATGCGTGTGCAATTAATGACATTATCAACAACAAAAATGCAAGCACATTACCAACAGAGATTCAGATTTTTTCATAAATTATCAATAATTATTTAAGCAAATTGTTGACAGTGGGAGAAGGGGAGAAAGGTTCGCCATACAGGTGAATATTAAATAAATTGTGAGAAAACCAATTAAAATTATGCGTAAGGATTTTTATTTTTAATTTTAACTCCGCTCTTTTCAACTTAATAGTTGTAACAGTAAAGAGTCTTGAAACTATAGCTAAAGGTTCGGTGATTTTACACTAGGACTGCGTTTGCGCTAGTAGCCAACAAACAGCTTTTGTTATATAGGAAAAAGGTGAATGTTAGCTATTAACGCATAACGCACTCTTAGTGTAAATATCCTTTAAGTGAACTGACATGATCCCTTTCAATTTAATTTCATAAATGCAAGCGTCAACTGTTTTCCCCAGGTTTTTGTGTGTTTTCAGCTCCGGGGTTCGATAAAATAAGACATCCATATTGACCTTATTTTCTGGCTTATGGACGAAACTCATTATTTTTGGTATTTTTTAATGAAGTTGTGCAAACATTTCAGATTGCACCGTTCTTATCTGACGTCCGATTCTGCTAGCTAAGCGAAGCACACACAGTGAGCAAATTTCTTTTGTGCAGAACACAACATCTCTGTGGCGACCTGATCGTAATTATTTTTGGCGTAAAGAAAAATTAAGCCCACGTGCTGGTTACAAAATACCGCACTAGTCCCAAATCGAAACTGAAGTCTTCCGACCTTGATTGCCTTAACTTTTTGATCATCAAATAGACAATAAAAAGTAAATTGTGTTATTGGAGTTTGGACAGGTACGAAACTGTGCAAGTGCATCTTCAGAAGTCTAATTCTGTCGATTTTTTATAGTGCTCCGCGCCAGTGCCTTTGTGTTTGTGGCTTGGATTGCAGTATACTATCGGTGGCCTTGGTTTGAGGCTCATTCTGCCTCCTTTTATTGGCGAAATTTGAGTGGCCCAGCCTTATTGACATCCCGCAAGCGTCAACCCCAAATAATTCCAGGCGGTGAACCATTCATGGTTAGGACAAACCAGAAATCCTACGCCCACCGGTGGATTTCCACACTGCCCACCCAAAATCTTCAGTAGTTTCCTGACAATGTGTTAGGCGCATACACTACTTATTGTTAATTTGGCATTAAACTAGATGGTGGTCCTGGAGTCAGAAAAAAACACATGTGTTGCATCGCATGAGGTCCACCATCAGCAGCTGGTTCTAGAAGTGGTGTTTGCAAGGAAGTTCGATTGAATACACAACCTTGTTGCAGTCCGCCTGAATCTGACTTTCTTGGCAGAAACCTTGCCTTGGATATGAAATGGGAAAAAGTTGTTGTTTTTGCAAAGTCTGATCTACTCAAAGCCAGATGAAAGAAGAATTGGAAAAATAAACGCCAAAAATAGACGCATGTGAACTGATGCTTATCAGTTGTCAAAAGTATTTACACACGTTTTCTTTGCGTCAAAAGTATTTACACACAACTCAATTTTATTTATTCAAGTTTAATATTTAATGATAACAAAAGATTTTTCTTAATTTTATTAAAAACATGACTAATATTTAGTTATACCACCTTTGGCATCAATGACAGCTTGCAGCCGGCCGGGTATTGATCTTACCAAAGATTGTGCAAATTCTATTGTCAAATTGGACCGAATTTCCTCAATTTCAGCAATGGCTCCTTCGCGTTTTCTATCTTTATCAATGGTTCTCTTGTTTTTAACAAAAGCCCAAACGTTTTCAATGATATTCAGATCAGGGCTTTGTGGGGGCCAATGAAGAACCGCCTGATTTAGATCTTTCAAAAATTAAGTTGGTACTCTGCCCTTATGGCATGGAGCATTGTCCTGCTGTAGAATCCAGTCATGCGTTGAAAAAAGTCTGTTTTCTGATGTGAAAGCGTGATCATTCAGTATATGGAGGTATCCGTTTTGGTTTAATGTCCCTTCTATCGGTACCAAGTCTCCGAATCCATTGTAGGAAAGGCATCCCCAGAACATCACTCTGCCACCACCAAACCTATTGATTGGCTGAGCTTTTGATTTTTCTTTAAATGCATAAAATGCTTACTATATGACCCCTGGAACTGAAATGCAGCCTCATCTGTCCATAAAACATTGAACCAGAACTCAGGAGGCTTCTTGCTGTACTCCAACGCAAATGCAAGCCGCTTTGACTTGTAGGTTGGTGTAATGTCAATCACTTTACGGACAACATAGGTATTAAAATCAGCGTCCTTCAGCCTGCGACGCAGTGTAGCTTCACTTTTTGCCAATTAATGTTTTTTGACTCTGCGGTAATTTTAAAGGGACTTGCAGTTGGATTCTTCACTACAACTCCTAGTAAGTGCCTGCATTGTCGTTCGTCCAACACTGGTTTTCGGCCAGTTCTTTTTAGATTTGTCAAACTTCCAACTGTATCCATCTTTTTTACAAAATTGTACACCGTTTTCCGCGAGATTTGATACAACTTAGCCAATTCCACTGCAGAGGTGCCGGTTTTAAACCTAGTAACAATTTCAGCGCGGCGCTCAACAGTTAACTCCTTTGTTTTTGGCATTTTAGTAGTTAACAGTAATAGTTAAATGATTAAATAAAATTATCTGTTAATTAATTAAGATAACTCGAACAGATAGAACCTGCACTTATCACTGCAAACCAAATACTAATGACGAACTTGCATTGTGTAAATATTTTTGACGCAAAGAAAACGTGTGTAAATACTATACTTTTGACAACTGATAAGTATCAGTTCACATGCGTCTATTTTTGGCACAAGAACAGTTATTTTTCCAATTCTTCTTTCATCTGGCTTTGAGAAGATCGGACTTTGCAAAAACAACAACTTTTTTCCATTTCACCTCCCCCCCCTCGCTGCAGAAGCAGCCGTTTGTGAAGCATGCACAAAAATGTACCTTGTGTAAATACTTTTGACAGAGACAGTATGTGAGTATAGTATAGATTTGGATTTATCTTGCAGTTTTTACTGGCTCGAGGTCTTGTTATGCTATTCGCATAACTTTAAACAGAGGCACATACCACAAACAAAGGAAGCTTCAGGATTGATCGGACGCCTTTCATGAGGGACCAAATCCTCACTCATCAGCGCGCAAAACACCAAAATGACAGCCTTGATGGTCCGTCGCCGATCCAAGAAGCTAATGCCAACACATACGTAAGTAGCAGCTAGGAGCTGCTTAGGGGCATACCAAGAACAATTTCCTAGAGGTATTGCCAAGGCAGGGTGGGTATAGAAAAGGGTATGCACAACAGCTCAATACCCTAAATGCAATCAGACTATACGAAAAACCTGTCTGTCTATTTTGGTCCTTATTCGTAGGTTCCCTTAATTGTCCCTTTTGAAAGTGCACTTAATTATTGTAATGGTGTGTTAGCCATAATTGGAGGTGGAAGAACCCCGCATCCGCATCCAGAAGAGCACGCCGCCCCTATTCCTTTATGGCCAATAACGAATGTGCGAAGAATCAATCAGATCCTTTAATCTGAAGGCCATTCAGTTATATACATATCCAAAGAACACCCTGCACACTACAATCTTAGCTTGAATTAAAACTCTTTAACAGAAAATGCTTTAACAAAGTATTTCATACGTTGCAACTGCTCAATCATATTCGGAATTCAGGATTCTTATTTCGTTTTCCAGAAAAGCAAACAATTTTCCTATCCCTTAGGTAAAACAATATCCCTTTAATAGTCATGAAAAATCAAATCAAAACAAGTCAAACTAAATTTGTCTAGGCCATGCTTGCAGCTGGCATTTTAATAACTCGCCAGAGGCCAAAGAATTGTTTTTGCCATAATTTCATACACAAAGGGACAGTTGAAAAATGTAAAACATTTCATTTCAAGACAAGTTGAGTGTGAAAATGAACAAAAGAGGAGACTCTACTTCAAGTGCACAAACAATAAGTTTTAAAGTCAACCCCGCTAACCCCCTAAACCGCCCAAAAAACTCAACTGACTGACTTATGCAGTTGAGTTGCCAACAACTATCTTTGAATGCCTTTCGAAAGGGGGGAAGGGCACAAAATTTAACTAACATTGCTGCCTGTTGTTGGCATGCGAGAGGCGCACGTATGCGCTGCTGCTGCATAGTATGCTATAGTTTTTTGCTCGCTTTGTTTTGTTGTCCTTCACGCTTGGCTGAGGCAGAAGTTTTGTTACTCTTGACACTCGAGACTCGAGTTGTGTATGTGTGCATATACAGGGTGTTCGGTTTAATGCATTGACATTAATTTATGACCAAAAGTTCGTTGTCTTCACTTTGACTTCCCTTTCATTCATACGCCTCGTCGCTTGGGCACTTAAGTAATTTCAACTTGCCAACAAACACTCACCCTTCTCTCCCCCTCCACCGCCATCAAATGTCAAAGTAGTTGTTAACATTTCCGCTTTTTCGCGCTTGCTTTATTCCCTTTCTTTTATTTCTTTTTTACTATTTTACTCAAACAAACGAAAAGTTTGCTCAACCACAAGAAAACGCAGTGAAGTAAAGCTGCAAGCTAAAAAGTTCCCTTGCTGCGCTCTCGACACTCTTAAATTACTGACTTAATTATAAAACATGAAAGCTGGCAAGCCAGGGGAGAGGAGGGAAGGGGGTGGCAGCTCTTGGCCAGCATCTCTCTTTGGGGTAACTACTGCACTCCACTTGCCAGTTGCAGTTGCAAGTAATTTACATAAATAACTTGGCAGCGGCATTAACATGAAGGTTACAAATCGTCCTAGTACCCCATTCCAGTCATAAAATGCTAAATGCCATTTAAACTGTTGACTTTTGTGTTAAGCCAGCTCCAGCTCCAGAGATAAAAGCAGGTCAACTGTAAGACTTGACCCCAAACAAAAAAAAAAAAAAATAAAAATACGAAAACTTAAAAGAAAGACCAGGAAAATGACCAGGAAAAAAAGGAAGGAGGCAACAGGAGGACCTTCAATTGTGAAGCAACTGCATACGTATGTATGTACGTATGTACATATGTGTCATGTTGACAAGAGCAACAGCCGCCAGCTGCAGTTGCTCCCTTTCCACCAAATACTTGACTCTTGAGGTTCTTGAGGTTAGAGGTTTTGGCTACAGTTTTGCTTATATCTATGTCATTTGTCTGCTTCGGTTGTCTTGCTTCAAGTTAGCCAAATGCATGGACAAACATTGACTTTGACTTAAGTTGTGTTAATTTTCAGTGCAACGAAAAAAAAACAAAATTTTATCTAGATCGATGCTGACACTAGACGCTGAAGCAGGGACTCAAATGAACAGGGTTGGTGGCCATTAAAGCTTTATATTTATGGACTCAATATAAAACCGTGTTCTGTTTTTAAAATGATTTTTAAGATAAGAGTTTGAAAGGCGTGCAAGAGCGAAAATTAAATGAAATTGACTCATTAAAACTCATCCAATGACTGACGAAACACTAATTTTAACAAAAAGTTTCGGCTTAGTTTACTCGAAATTTTGCATATTAGTTTTTTTTAGGTTTTGTTGGGTCTGTATGGTTTTAGGAAATACTGGACACAAGAGTTGTGTTTTTTAATAAAATGTTTACAATTTGTCCATAACATACGGAATTTCATTGGATTGTTAACGTTTTCGTCTTTGTTTTCAACCCGATCGACCAATTTGTATGAACGCAACTGTCCCGGAACTTGATGGCAGGTCGAATCCATATTAAGCCACTGGAATTATTTACCAGAATTTAACCATTTCCGATTCACAGCATTTCTTTGGAGAAATCTCCGGTGTACTGTGGCGGAAGACGAAATGATTCTCAATAGAATTGTTTTCACAAAGGACAGCGTATTTATCCGCTGATGTTGCATTTGGAATCACTGGAAGTATTTTTTCGAAGTCATCGCGCCACCGAAACGACAATAAGAGTTGCGTAAAGCTTTGATTGTTCGATCGAGTGCTTCTAATGATCGTTTGTGCGCCATAGTGCACTCATCCCATATGATCATTTTGCATTTTTTGAAACTTTAGACATTGCTAAGTGATTTGAAAACTGAATTTTTGTTGATTTGCTGGTTTGACGGAATCTTCAGTGCTCAATGTGCCGTTTTTATCAACTTACATTGAAGATAGATGTGAGCTTAAACGCATTGTTCGATTCAATTACAGTTCAACACGTGGCGCAGTAGGCGGTCATTCCGTTGGATATATATTCCTTCTGAAAAGTATATCCTGTTCCCCTTAAAAATGGGAAAAGGGGAATCATAAGTTGTGCAAACGTATTTAAGATTCACAACTTTTAGTTTATACAGTGTAGTAAAAAGTAGTTCATTATTTTCTCCATAGATTGTTCTTATACAACGTATCTGGCTTAGTTTTTGTCAGAGATGCAAACCACTAGAAAAAAGTGCTGCTTCGGTTCAGTGGCTCACACAGTTTCCGCCGGTTCGGGTAATCACATTGTTGTTGGAGCTTACTAAACCGTGGTTTCGGTTCGGAGATTCAAAGAGGCACATTATGAAATATTATGATTTCCGTCGTAATGTAACTTTTCGCACTCTTGGGAAATTGAATATCTATAAACCATTTGAATATCTTTTAAATCCTTAGAAAAATGTCCAAAATCGGTGAGGTAGGATTAGCAGGACTCGTCTATTAGTTTCTAGAGGAATGCACTTCAAAAACAAAGAATGTCGGCAAGAAAAGAATATGTACCATTCATCTTACATACTATATTAATCGTAGTCCTGGCAAAAGCAGGCCATTCACAGACGAATTTATTAGGTAAGGCCAAATGTTCGTTGTTAGTGGAGATGTTCAGGGCAGATTTTTGTGTTCGACGTTTTGTTCCCACAAAATAGAAATGTTTCTATCTTATTTGTGGAGTCCACACGTGTCCCACGTAGCCTGCCTGCGCATCGTCTGCAGTAGAAACATATGAGATTAAGGGAATAGGGTATTTTGGATTTGGCAAGTTATTTGTATTTCATAAAGTATATATATTCTTGATCAGCATGACGAGCTGAGTTGATTTAGCCCTGTCCGTCTGTCCGTCTGCTTCTATGCTATCTCCTCCGTCCGTTTTGAAGCTATCCTCAACAAACTTTGCACGAAGTCTTTTGGTACATATTCTTTTTTTTATATACTTTAACACATTTTTACAAAGTTCTATAAAAACCGGATGACTATTGCATATACATATCTGCAGTATGAATGATCGGTCGAAAAAGAAGTTCTAGTGAGAAAAACTTTTTTGTTTTAAATGGGATCGCCTCCAAATTTCGTAATTAACATTCTTTTTTAAGCTTTTTTATGCTCCGATTTAGGTTCGGTTCAGCCTCCCAAATATCGCGTTTATTATCAACCAGAGCAGTTGCAGACCTCTTTACACATTGAAAAGTAATTATTTTGAAGATTCCGTTAGTCTTTTGTCGCAAAATCACAATTTTTTTATTTTTAACCATGTATTTAGCAACTTTTTTTTTTAAATTTTAGCTGTTTCAAGCAAATATTTTTTGGAAATTTAGCCCCTTTTGGTCCTTATATTCAGGCAGCACTGGCCGAGCAAAAGCCCCAGACCGGTGCCGCATGGCACATAATTGCCGTAAAAACCAGACTACTTCTTAACCTAAACAGGTACAAATACTTCAATTTATGCCTAACCCCTTACCAACTGCTTAAATTTCTAGGCCAAACCCCTCAGACTAAAAAAAAAGTGTTGAGGACTCTTAGGCTGGTAATTTATAGAAAAAGCGCGAGACTCTCTCTCTCAACTTGCTTAAACTCTCAACACGCGTATGTCCTTGAAATTTATGTCTTCAACGCAGGCGATGCGCCAAAGTGTTGCCCAGATAGCGAAGGGGACAAGTGCCACATGGCGTGTAATGCGCTCATTATGTTGCCACACACACAGGAGCAGCAGATAAATGCCCATGCAAACTAGAACCTTGGAACTGGGCCAATGTGTATGGCATTGTCTCTACTTGTGCCTCCCACACCAGCCAGAGATAATAACAACAAATTATTACACTTGCTTGGGGACCTGAGGGACTGGCAACTAAATTAAGCATCTCTCGTTGATAACTCGACAGCAGATCGGACCGAGTTGATAAGCAGGCCACTCTGCCTCTTTACAACTTAAAGCCTTAAAGGAAACATTTGAATTTTACTCTTTTATTTCATAATTTTCTTGACACAGAAAACGGTTTCGTGCGAAAGTCAGATTATTGCAGTCATAAATTTTTATGATTTTGCCATTGGATGCTTCTAGCGTTGTGCGTGGGAAAATGCTTGCTCGCAACACGATTTTTTATGTGAATTTAATAGCCTTGCAGATATGATGCAGAAAATTATTATGGCGCACACACACACACCGAACCGCCCAGCTTTGAAAAAGCCATAAATAAGGGAAGTTTCGATATACCTAAACAGTTTCCAAACAAAAAAATTTAATAAAATTCCTGGAGAAAGCATATTGTCAATCCCATCATCCATCAATCACGCTTGACAGGCAACCGCAGCCACGAAATTTTTTATCAAGGTAATCTAATCCAATTACTCAACACTGGCAAACAAGCAGCAGGGCGCTAATGGACAACCCACCCAAAAAAAAAAGAAAATACCATATCACATGTCTAACAAAAAAGTTTGAGTAACCCAAGGCAATCACCAAGGTATCAGTTATCCATGAAAAAAAGAACCCAAAAGCCGAAGGCATATTTACAGACCAAATCCTTATAACTACCCCAGACCTCAGCAGACAAATGCGTTTGATCATTAACCAATAGAGAGTGCAAATCCAATGGCCAGGGAAACGAAATTGAAATTCATGCGCATTCATTGAATATGGGAAGGATTCTTTTGTCGTGTGTGTGTGTGTGCGGGAGGGCGATGATGGAAATTATCATTTTTGTTGCTTCAACAAAATGACAAGGCAGAAACTAATATGGTTTCCGTTTTCTTTGTGTGTGGCTTAGGCATGAAATTGAAAATATGTAAGTAGAAGAAGGGAGGGTGCAAAAGTTACACCTAGTAGTATACCCTTTCAGCAACTTTCGCTGCCGATAACAATTATGCGACCCTTAGCTCAAATCATTTATGTAAATACATTTTGGTAACGATTTCATTAAAACCTCCACAGCCACGCCTCTTTGCTGCCTCCTGCACTAATTTCAATATCAAAAACAGCCTCAGGTTCTGGCATTAATTTTCACTTTCGTCCTGTGGAGCCGCAAGAGGCGTGGCGTATAAAGGCGACAAAATTTAAACACACAGCACATGGATAGACACGTACATAAACCAAACACTGCCCTAGCCAAAGGGTCAATTTTGATAGCTTCAAAAGGACAAACATTTTATAAACTAAAGTTGAAACCGGCTCGGTGGCAGCACGAGTGCCGGGGGGGTAAGTGTGTTTAAAATAGTTTAGAGGCGATAAGTTAATAACCAGACAGAGGCACAGACAGAGAGAGGAAGAGAAAGAGACGGACCTTTGGGCGGTATATTTATAAATACATTAACAACGTTTCACTGCACGGGCATCATAATTGCTGAGCGAAGCTGATGAGTTAACAATTGTTTAGCTAAAGAAGCTTAGAGCAGGAATATAGTGCAAACCACTTTAAACAGTTTGTGCTTTAAGTAGAAAGCGATTTAAAATCTGAACTGTAATTGCAATGGTGTCTTAAGTCCCAGTCCGAGTCCGCACCCCAGAGAACCGGTTCGGTCAGGTTTTTAAAGCATAACGGATTATGAACCGGAACTATTAAATTAATGGTCTGCCAATCCCGAACCCGAATAAAACCCCTAAAAAATATCTATGGTTTGGAGAAACATTCTGAGAACGTCGCCCTGTTGTACTAACTCTCATCGATTTTATCGTAAAGTATTGCTTCTTAGCATTTAATCAAAGCAAACCCAAACAACTCTGTGATTTTTTAAGGCGAAGATATACCATTTCATAAACATGTGTTAAAAACTAATAAATAATCTAATGCCCAAAAATACGTTATTGGTATCAGGGCTGCAAGCCGGTTTTAAGCCGAACCGATTCGAACCCGGAATTCCGACTTTTATTTAGCTGTGAAACGAAACTTGAATCGAACCTCTTTAAAATTAAAAGCTGAACCTAAACCAGTTCCAAACCTAAAAAATTCAGAGCAATTTATGGAATCTCCACCCATAAAAGCCTCTGTTTTGAAGATCCTCGACTCCAATGCTTATTAAATGATTTTCAAAACAAAAGCTTATCATAACATTGGTAGTATTTCTCATATAGAGACTACGAAATGAAATTTTACTTCACAGAAAATTATATTTTTAATATTCCCATGTGTTCTACACTTCGCCTCCGACCCAAAATCGACCCAATTTTCACACGTTTTCAGCTTTCCACACGATTCTGCCGTCGTGTTTAAAGCATTTGCTGAACCAAGGTTCGAACCAAAACCTTTGTGAAATTTCCGAACCTTAATCATTGAATTTTAAGAAAATAGTATAAGTGCTCCAAATAACGAGCCCAAAAAGGTTTCGAAAGAGGCTGTTTAAGCAGCTTAAACCTCAAATTCCTATAAACCTAGACGTGAAAACAGATTCGAGTTCAGCACACGGAAATCATCAAGAATCACCACCAACCCCTTTGATATACTGAAAAAGTCTAATTTTGTTGCCTTGTGAAGCTCAAATGAAAAATTTGAAAATTTCGCAATATTTTGGATGGTTCAATCTACATCTTCTATTTACCAACGCCTGACTTATAGTCTAAGCCTTAAGTGCTTTAATAAATACTTATGAAGGAACATATTTTATTGGATCTCGCTCCCTTCTCTGAACCAAACCATCATATGCATCTGCTGTGAAGTTTGAATCGTTAAAATTTAGCTTAAGTATTTTCAACTCACAAAGACGGAGCAACATATTTTTTGCACGAAAATTCTTCAAAACATACTTGTGCTTTAATTCAGGATGTTCAAAAGGAGCGAGCACAAAGATTGAGTGTATTTTGGTGACTGCGATAATCAAAGCGACACAGGCCAGCTTTACTGCCCTTAACGTTGGCTGGGCAGCCGAACTGAATAGCTCTGCTTACGCTCATATGCCCGACTTCGCATAGCGGTTTCGGCTCGTGTGTGTAAATAGACGATTGCGCTCTGCCCCTGGGGGCTATGGAGGAACATCGCTGCTTTAAATAGCACTTATCTTCTTCAGCTGCAAAGGCCCGCTCATGGTTTTTATTGGACTGACGGAACTCTTACGTTGGGTTCAGCGCTAAAATCAGCCCACATTTGGAAGAACTCGGTCATGAATTTAACACAGCCAAAGCTTTCTTTCATGACTTCGGCTTTTTTAGGCAGCAGTCCCCTATGAACTGGTCCTATTTTTAATGGAGCTATTTTACAACTTTATTCACTTCAGAGGCATTGAGGAGAAGTTCTAAATATTACAATGCTCAGGTTTCAAACGAAATTACTTGGTATATTTTTGCACTACGACCGAAATTAATCGAAACAGCTAAAGATAATTTAAAAATTTCTAGATTTCTAGCATCAATAGCATTATTACTTAAAAAATTGCTAGATCCAACTATTAAATAGCTAAGATGGCAACACTTTGGTGGACTCGGCTCAACAATGTTCTAATATACCGCACAGCTGCATTGTCAATACATAAAAAAAGCTACTAAAGTCGATGGAATCTTCTCGGAACTTTTAAACGGCAAATCCCAGTTTCTTCTTGACTGATAAAATATGACAACAGACCACAACATCGGAACTTTTCCAAATGAGAGTAGAACTTGGAATCCATATCAATTGGAACTGCTTCGGAAAATTGATAAAGATGAAAGACACGCATAGCCATTTTATTAAACGAATAAAGGGTGTAAAAACAATCCGACGAACCAAAGCGAAACTTTTTGCACTCTCTTGGCTTGGCTTTTAGACCGCATCAGCTTCATATTCATTTTCCTCTTTGTCTTGTGCCTTCACTTAAGCCCCCTCCCTTTTATCCCCCCGCTCAAAATATGCTCCAGGTATACAGAGTATTAATTACTGTAACCATAAAAACCGTTTTGCCAGCCAACGTGCGAATTGTGCACTAACCTCGCCCAGTTTTGTTCTTTTACTTTGTGTTACAATTTTGTTGCATTTTATGGCTCTTCTCGCAGACTTTGGCATTTCCCTTTATAGTCGCGCACATTGTTCTCCGTGCATAATAATCAACGAAAAATGTTGTTGAGCTGCTTTAAAATATTGCTGCATACTTTCAGGCTTAAAACAAATGACGAACTCATGTTGGCGGGCGGGCAAAGGCTCATTTGTTTTATGGCCAAATGCTTAGGCAGAACCGCATATGGGGCCTGCTCTCACTCCCCCTGTCTGGTCTCTATGGCCCAGTTATTTGACACGCTTTTTTCAAGCTGGAGACAGTTGAGCAAGTTGCCTGAGACTGTCATTCATTATATTGTAAAGGAGGGTGACAGCTGCGTTTAATATGATGCGGCTTTGTTGCGCCCCCACACACACACATTTATCAGCTGCTTCAACAAAGGAATTCCATAATTGCCTGGCTAAAAAGTGCTGCCTACTTTTGGTTCTTACAACTTTATTATGATGCGCCAAAAGTTGCAAAAATTAACAACAAACTCTCTCTTCCCATTCTGCCCCTGCCGAAAGGGTCTTAACTGCAGACGGGCAACCCGCAAAAGGCTGAAAAAACAGTTTCAATGTCTGTGCTGCCTGTGTTTATGGTTTTGTGTGCCCTCGTTCAGTGTTTTTCGCGTTGTTCCCCCTATGTGTCTTATTTTGCTCGGCTGTTTTGCAGCTTCCACAGCGAAATTGTGTGTGTGCGAGTGTGCGAAATGCGTGCTTCCATTTGGTTTGCCGCTTTTATTTGCTGCTGTTCGCCTGGTATGAAATATTTTACGTGTGTGGGTGTATCTTACACATATACGCAAAACACAACGAAAAGGCGGCTGTTTAAGTGTGTGTGTGTGTGTGTGTAGGTGAGGGAGAGTGTATGTTGCTGGCAACATTCGACTGTGAGTCTAGGCAACATTTTTGGCCAATGTGAAGTGATGTGAAGTGCTTTGATATCAGAAGGAGGATTTTTGCTTATTACTTGGCAATTTTAAGCGGCTTAGGGATGTGAAAATGATTTAGTCAGAGAATTTTCATTACAATGCCAAAGGTGGAATGATTACACTCAGCGAAGAGAAGATGAGTTTCAAGAATTATAAAAAAAATATTTAGGTTCTGGAGATTTGGAGCCACAACAGAGCATGTTGCGATGTTGGCATTGTTATGATTTAAGGGAAGAATTTCTCACAACCAGGCACCTTTACAAGCTTAAGGTTTCAAGCATTTTTTGTTCTCTGAAGTACTTAAATTTAGTACGTATGACACATTCAAAAACAGAGAATCGAAGTTTAATATTATTGAAATGAGA